>PCDN01000008.1:507855-532812 GCA_002778105.1 Ceratocystiopsis brevicomis
AGCAACGCAATGCACGATACAGAAAGGAGCAGCGAATCACAAAAAATATCGCAACTTGATCGACCGCCGACCAGAAACGGGGGGGGGGGGGGGGGAGGGCGGTGAACCCACAGGGGGCAGACACCCTTGGGTCGCAGTCTTTTATTTATTATCCCCGGGTGTGCCCCAAGTATGGCCAGTTTTCCGGGTTTTTCCTCGTGTAGTCTTCTTGCGTTTACCCTTCACTCTCCCGTCTTCCGTAGACACCCCTCAGCACAATGTTCAATCGCAAGTTTAGCATCAATCGCAACACGGGCGTGCCCAAGCCGTCCCGGCGCTTCTCCTCGGGCGAGCCAGGCGGCGGCGGTAAGATGCCATCCTCCTTTTTTTTTTTTTTTTTTTCCCCTATACCCCTCTCTCTTGTCTACCTCTCCCAAACTAAACACCCCCACACCGCTTTCCAGAGTCCACGAGCCGGATTCATCTTCAGTTCCGTGCTGCCCACGAGGGCCACTTGCCCCATGCCGGCCTCGACGCCACGCGCGCCTCCACCGGTGTCGTCTGGTGCACCGAGCGTGCCGCCGAGTTTGGCTTCCTCGACGAGCCGGAAGAGTGGGCCAACCTGGGCCAGGGCGCTCCGGAAGTCGAGGATGACATTGAGGGCTGCTTCCAGCGGCCACGCACCCTGGACATTGCAGTCGCCAGCCGCGAGTACGGCCCAACGGCCGGGATCAAGCCGCTGCGCGAGGCCGTCGCTCACCTGTACAACGAGCACCACCGCAAGGGCAAGGCGAGCCAGTACACCTGGGAGAATGTGGCCATTGTTCCTGGCGGCCGGGCCGGGTTGATCCGCATCGCGGCCGTGCTCAACAATGCCTACGTCGGCTTTTTTATTCCGGATTACACAGGTTTGTCCCGGGCGTGACCACTACTCGGTGGTGGCGGGGTAGCGCGGGCGCTTTGCTAACCGGCCTCAAATCACTATAGCGTACAACGAAATGCTCTCCCTGTTCAAAAACGTACGTTTTCTCCCTGTTTTTCTCCCTGTTCCGGTTCCGTGCATTAGCCAGAGCAAGTCTCACACATCCAGTTTGCCGCCATTCCCGTGCCCCTCAACGAAGAGGACGGGTACCACATCCACCCCGACAAGATCGCCGAGGAGATTTCGCGTGGCACAGGCGTCATTTTGACGTCCAACCCGCGCAACCCCACGGGCCGCGTCGTGGCCAACCCGGAGCTGGCGGAGATCCAGGACATCTGCCGCGACCGTGCAACGTTCATCAGCGACGAGTTCTACTCAGGCTACAACTACACGAGCGACTGCGATGGCACGACGATCAGTGCGGCCGAGAACGTCGAGGACGTCGACGAGGACGACGTGCTCATCATCGACGGGCTCACCAAGCGGTTCCGGCTGCCGGGCTGGCGCGTGGCCTGGATCCTGGGACCGAAGGAGTTCATCAAGGCCATCGGCTCGTGCGGCTCGTACCTCGACGGCGGCACCAACGTGCCCTTCCAGGAGGCGGCCGTGCCCATGCTGGACCCGACGCTGGTGCGCACCGAGATGGTGGCGCTGCAGCGGCACTTCCGCGACAAGCGCGACTATGTCGTCGGCCGCCTGCGCGCCATGGGCTTCGTGCTGCGGTACGTGCCCGACTCGACCTTTTACCTGTGGCTCAACCTCGAGAGTCTGCCGGCGTCCATCGCCGACGGGCTCAACTTCTTCCAAGCCTGCCTGGCCGAGAAGGTCATCGTGGTGCCCGGCATCTTCTTCGATCTCAACCCGTCGCGCCGCCGCGACCTCTTCGACTCGCCGTGCCACCACTTTGTGCGCTTCTCGTACGGGCCGAAAATGGACACGCTCAAGCGCGGCTGCGACGGCATCGAGCGCGTGCTGGAGAAGCACAAGCAACAGCAGTCGTGATCGTGAGATAGGCAATAAATTTGAATACAATAGATGCGTGACCAAGCCCAGAGCCATGAAAACAGCCACTGCAACTCGTGGTACACTCGCCGCCCATCCTCCCCCCAAAAAAGTCGTCACTCACGTCAATATTTACAACCAGAAAACCCCCGCCCCCCAAAAATTGCATGCTCTCCAAATCGCGGGAAACCAAAACCAGGCCTCCCGGAAACCAGATATACCAAAACCCCAGCTGTTTGAAATAATCCGAAAAAGGGCATAACAGATCGTGCGTGCTCCTTTCCGCTTAAAGTGTCCGTTTTTTTTTTGTTGCTTTTGTATGCTTTTGTTTGATTTTGTTTTGTTTTCGTCACCCTTCAGCCTGACGAGTCTCTCGTCAGAACCTCTTCGTCGGACAGGGAGGCGGAGTCCTCCTCAGTCCGCTTTGCGCCGTTAGGGTTCTTGGACTTGAAGTCCTCCAGCAGCTTGCCCAGGAAGGCCTCGTCGCCGGCGTTCTTCTCCAGAACGATGCCCTTGAGCCACTTGTTCTCTGTCTCGAGCTGCTGGATGCGGCCCTCAAGGGCGGTGACCTTGTCGGTCATCTCCTTGGCCGATTTCTCCAGAGCCTGCTCGCGTTGCTTCTTCTTGATGCGGAAACGTGCGCTCGCGGCCGTGTTCCGCCGCCGCTTGTCTTCTTCGGCAGCGACGCGAGTCTGCTCCTCGAACGAGACCGCACGCGCCTGCAGGTTTAGCGACTCGGATGCCCGCTTCTCGGCAGCTGCTATCCGCGGCGGGACCTGTGCACCTGGGCCAAAGCCATTGTGCCGGGGCTGGAGGTGCTGGCTAGCCGGGCTGTTGGCCGAGTAGAGTGATTGAGGGGTGGGCTGAATTGGCTGGTGCTGGTGGTGCTGGTGGTGATGGATGCTGTCGCGGTATGTAGACGTGATTGCCGGCGCCGAGTACGCGGCATCAAAACCTGGGAAGTTGAAGTCGCCTGATGACATTGTGCCATCGTCAGCGGAGTGCTCTTTGTTCTTTGGTGGAGCTTCGCGTCGCTGTGCCGATGCGATAGAAGACAGAAGGGAAACAAAGGCCAAATGGACAAGGGAAGTGTGGATGAGAGCGAGGACACCAATTCAAAAACGGTAAACGAGAGGAGGCAAGCGGGAAATATGGGAAATAAGAAAGGACAATTCAAAGGCCGAATACAATGAAAAAGAAACAATGCTCCCGCGCTCAAGTCCCATGGACGAGAAGCAGCATCATTCTCTCAGCAAACTGGGTATAGCCTTGATGGAAGGAAGATAGGATGAATGAGAGCAAAATGATGGCCTGCCACATCAAGTTCCCTCCTTCTCTGGTGATTGAGGGCTGCCATGCTGCCCTTGGTTCCCAGCTCTTTTTCTGATTTGGCAGTTGGCCGCCGATGAGCACGAAATCACGGGGTATTGCACCATCACAGCCTGAAATTTGCACATCCCCCGCGGATGGTGGCTAGTAGTTGGAGGAGTGGGTCCTTGAATGGTTGCATGCACTTGCAAGCCAATGAGAGGGAGCCATTGGGGACCTTTTTGGTGAAGAAGGAGGCGGGCGACCAAACAGAAAAAAGACAAAAAAAGAGGGTATCAAAGAGCGAAGAATACAGCAGGAGATAGGAAAACGAGGGTGTCAGAAGTGGGGGGTTCGACACGCAGGAGGGAGGGGGGATCGTCGTTGAGCCGAACGAACGAGGCAATGTTGTGTTCGCGTGTTGGGGCCGTGACCCTTGGTCGAGATCGGCTGTTTTTGCTTGGCCGGGAGAGAAGACTCGGGGAAAAGCATGTGACAAACATAGGAAGAGGGAAAAGAAACGCATAGAAGAATGTAGGGCGGATTAAGAAAGAAAAAAAAGGGCATCGAAAAGAAAAAGAGACATACCAGGAGCGATGAAATCGAGGCGGCCGAAATCCGAAATGGCCGGCATGCTCTCGTCCTCTGCCACCGGCGACACGGCGGCGGTCGAGCCAGCCGACGAAGGCAGGCTCTCGGCAACGCGCTTGGACGGCGGCGGCGGGTGGAAGTCGGTGTTCTGGCCGGTCTCGAGATCGAAGAACTCGGTGTTGGTGAACATGGACAGGTCCTGTTCGTCCATGCTGAAGGCCGGGTCGCTGTCGACCAGTGTCGGGTTCTCGTGCAGCTCCCGGAGGAACTGCGAGATGTTGGGGCCGCGCCGGAAGGCCATGATGGGTGGTGGATGCGGCAGCAGAAACTGATTTCGGACGAAGACGAAAGGGAGGGGGGGGGGGGGCGGTTTCGTCAAGACCAGGCGCGACGAGGCTCTCACGAGGGACCGAGTGGGCGTGGTGGGAAGAGGCGTCACGGGATTTCGGGTCGCTCAACACGGAGCACGAAGGCCGATGTCGTCGTGTCTGTCTCCGTGAGCAGTTTTTGCACGACCTGTCGTCGTTGTTGTCGTTGTTCGTATGTGGACCGTCGACTCGTCGTAGATGTTCGTCGTGAAAGGTTTTTGAGAAGAGAGGAAAGCGTAAATTCGGTAGATGGGGAGGGAAGAGGGGGGGGGAAAAACCAGCTACCGAAGTCTCCACGGTCAGCCGAATCGAGGTGGCCTGGGTCGCTAGATCCGGCCATCCACGCAACAAAGAACACACAGCCGACAGAAAAAGGCACGTTTTTCCCACGACGTTGCCACTCAACACCACCTCCACCCCCCCCCACTTCATAGCACAGTGCCTGTAAATGACTCCTAGCCTACAGTCCGGTCTACTCCAGCGTATGATCGATACGTAAAAACTCCAGTTCTTCAGTACGAACACAGTAATCCCCCTGTTTTGTACTGTGGAATGGCCCCCACATCGACTGTTGCTGAGAAATCGAAATTGAAAACAACTTCAGGGCGCATGAAAAGCAGCCAATGGCACCGCGCGAGAAAGAAGACCGCTGGCGTGTTGTTCAAAGGGCATCCCAGACGGCAAGGGATGCTATACGAAAAGAAAATAAAAAATAATAAAAAATAAACCATCCGAGGAAATGCTGTGCTTGAGCTTCAGGCTGGTTACGATAGTTACTCCGTGCTTACACAAAGTATGGCTGTGCGATTTCGGAGGTTGTCGGCGTGCCCCGCCCGATACAAAGACCGGTTTTAAGCTTTTAGTGTTCTGTTACCCAGGGGTCTCAAATGCCGAAGAGCGTCCGTTTGTGCAACGAACAGGGGGTTTTGTGTTCACGTGATAATTACACTCGATGAGTCATCGTGACGTCGAGTCCCCGTCCCCCCTACCGAAAAGCCTGGAACGGCGTTCCCAGCAGACGCCCCCGGTCGTCAAACCGTACGCCCTCCCGCCGCAGAAGGGCGCGCTTCTCGGCCAGCGTGATGCCTTCCTTGCCAGACGGCTCCTCTGTCCGCCGACGCGGCCTGACGCCCTTGAAGCCGCCCAGGCCGCCGCCGGTAGCCACGCAGCGGTGGCACGGCACGTCGGGCGCAAACGGGTTGCGGCGCAGCGCATTGCCGACAGCGCGCGGCGACGAACCCAGGTAGGCGGCCATGTGGCCGTAGGTGGTGACGTGGCCGGGCGGGATCTGGCACAGCAAGGTCCAGACGCGCTTCTCAAAGAGGGTGCGTCCCGACGCGGCGATGCGGCACAGCTGGGCGCCCATGAGGTCGGTGGAAGCGGGGGTGGCGGTGGCTGTCGCGGGTGGCAGCGGTGGCGGCGGCGTCGACTCGTCGTCGTTGCACGGGCTCTGCGGTGCTGTCTGGGGCGCGGCTTGGTGCCCTGCTGGCCCGGGCATTGTCGTGTACTGCTGTTCCATTTGTCCCAGGCAACAGCTTTTGGCCTGGACAGAGGAGACGAACGAGAACTTTTCTGTCTTTTTCGCGCCTGTCTTCTTGTCAAGGGAAGGGCGTGGCACGACTGCAGAGTGCGTCGTCGAGTTGCTGCGGAACTGACGAATCAGCGTCGAGCCGGCCCACGACGGCCACGCGCGTTCACGTGAGGACTCTTCCGCTGGCAACCGACAGACAACACGGCAGCCCCTCGACCCCTCCTCGATCGAAGACCTTTTCGCAAAGCCGTTTCGGCTTTCGAAAACAGGCTTCGTGTCAACGAGTCGCTAGCACCCCGCCTTTTTGCGGCTTTGCACGACCGTGCGATGAAGAGCGGTGAGCCCTTTCGATCAGTCTCCTTGGCGGTCGGGTCGTTCGCCGCCTCCGTTTGTTGGCCGCCTAATCTCTGTTTCTTTTCTCTGCTTTGCGGCGCCTGTCTGCCTGCATGGTATGGCGCCGCCGTGTCATTGGTTTGTCTGGAGCGTAGGGTTGCATTGGGGGCAACGTCCACTAGACACGCCAACAGCCTCACTTTGAAGAAATTCGGTCCTTGGACACCCTTGCCTCAGAGCCTTGGGAAGCCGGCTCCTGCCATTGGAGAATTATGTTTATGCCCGGAGCCTGGTTTGTGCTGGATTTTTATTTCCTCACCGCTCTTCTGCCCTTCTTTTCTGCACTTGCAATTTTTCCGTGTGCTATTTTGCAGAGTGTCGAGAAATGTGAAGTTCGGACAGGATGGAGGGCCCAGCCAGGCCAAAGCCGTTGGGGCTCGTGCGGGAGCAATCTATAAGAAGAGCCAGGCCCTCGTGTCTGTGCATAACCTCCGCCTTTATTTCGATCGCCATGTTCTAGTATCTCGGGATCTCGATTCATCTTAGTATCTGCACTTCTGCGCCGTGCGCCTTTGCCCCATTTCCATCCCTTCTCCATCCCTTCACCATGCCTGCTGTCCGCGAGCCTGGGAACGGCCCTCGTCGTCCCAAGGACATGGCCGGGTCTAGAGAGAACTTGAATTACGACGCTATGCCAAAACTGCAGCAGCAGCAACAGCAGCAACAGCAACAACAACAGCAACAGCAACAGCAACAGCAGCAGCAACAACAACAGAAACAAAATGGTCCCCAACAAAACGGCCATGGGCGGATGTCTCCCGAAGAGATATCCCTGATGGGGTTTGCGGACAGCCGTACCGACGGTGGTCGTGGCGGCCACGGCAGCGGCAACGGTCGGGGTCACGGGGCCAGTGGCAGTGGCGGCAGCAGCTACGAGCGCCTGCTCCTTGACCGCGCCGCCCTGGAGCGCCAGCGCTGCAAGGACTGCCACGCCCCGGTGGCCTGGCGCAACACCGACGACATCTTGTCGCGCGGTGTCTACGGAAACCAGGACGAGCGCGACGTGCAGGCGAAGCTGCTCGAGCTGCTGGCGGCGGGCGGGCTGTCGCTGGATGAGGTAGGCGACGTGGTCGGCGGCGGTGGCGGCGGCGGGAGCCCCAGCCTGGTGGTGCCGGCGGGCGCGCTCAATGTGCCGGCGGACGCGCGGATTCCGGGGAGCCAAGCTGCAGCCGGCAGCCGAGGCGGGGTCGACCGGTCCGCGTTTGACCGCATGGCCAAGCCGGCGGTCTGGCTCGCGGCCAAGTATGCCGCCGACAACGAGAGGCGCGAGTGGTTCTTTTACAACCGGAACCCACTGCGGCCGTTTGTAGCATCCAACTACTGCGAACAGCGTGAGTTGGCGGTGTCCGGGCGAGGGCGAGGGCGAGGGCGAGACTGACAGCCGGCGACTGACACGCCGCAGACACATGCCGGCACTTCTTCTCGCGGGAGAAGTGCATGTTCAAGAAGCCGACATACGACACGGTGTGCAACCAACGTATGTGCAGCAGAAGAGAACGCATAGTCCCAGAGGCTGACCAGCAGACGCCATCTGTCCCGTCTTCGACTGCCAGGAGGGCAAGGGACAGTACGTCGACACACAGCATGCCGACCACATCGCCCTGCAATTTCTACGCCACGCCTTCTGTTCAAACCGTACGACAGGCCCTCCCTTTTTCCCTCTGTGCAAAGACGGTGCACTGACAATGCAGACCGCTGCGCGGATCCTGGCTGCGAGTTGCTGTGCGACGAGCTCGGCGAAGGCGTCTTCGGCCAGTACTGCGCCATGCGTATGTGCTTTCTTGCCGGTCGTTTTGGTTTTTGGTGTGTCTAACCTCGCAGACCGATGCCAGTACCGGGGCTGTATCAAGCCTAGTCTGGAAAGACGGCCATTCTGCTCCGAGCGTAGGCTTTCTTCTCTTCCCTCTCTGCCGTGCGCTGTCTTCTCTCCTAACAGACAACCACAGACAAATGCCAGACGGCCAACTGCCAGAAACTGGCCGTGGTCGGGTTTGACTTGTGCAAGATTCGTGAGTTCTCCTTTCTTTCTCTCCCAAGCAATGCATGCCTAACACCACTGCCTTCCAAAGACGTTGTCTGCAGCCAGAAAGGCTGCTCCCTGCCCCGTGTTCCGCTCCCGGAGGCGTGTGCCGTCAAGAGCTCCGAGCGCACCGAGTGCGGCATCGAGGTCTTCGACCGCCGCCTGTACCTGTCCTACTGCAAGGAGCACGGCTTCTGTGCCAGCCGCCCGTGCCAGGGCCTGCGCGTCAAGTCGTCCATCCACTGCCGCAAGCACGCCTGCTCTGAGCGCGGCTGCACCGTTGTCTGCCACAACAAGCTGGACCGCTACTGCGACCGACGTGCGTACTGCTGGCCGTTTTTCCCTCTGTGTGCACAAGACTGACTATCGCAGACCGCTGTGACATGGATGGCTGCACAAGCCCCAAGGCCTGGCAGAACGACCAGCGGACCCGGGAAGACTTTTGCGGTGCTCGTACGTCTCTTGTCTTGTGCTCAGCCTCGCCTTTATCCTGCTAACCTTGTCCAGATGTCTGCCGTGATAGCGACTGTTCTGCCGGCGTTCCGGATCTGCACCTCTACTGCGAGGACCGTATGTCTCCCCCTCCTCTCGTTTCTTGGTCCTTCTAGCGCTGACGTGTCCTCCTAGATGAATGCGAGGTGCCAGACTGTACCGCCGAGACGGCCGACGACGGCGTGTGCCTGGAGCGTGAGTTTCTTTTCACCTTCCGTTCTTTGCCGATTCTTGTTGCCGGTTCTAATGCTTTCCGCAGATGCCAAACTTCGCCTCAAAAAGAATGCCAAGGACGCTGCAAAGAAGGAGACCGGCGAGTGGGTGCACATGCTTGTGGGCGGTGGCTACTGCGACGGGCGCCGCGCCCGCCGCGCGCACGGCCGACAGCCCTCTCGGCGCTATCCGTCGCCGTCGCCGTCGCCGTCCGACACGTCCTCTAGCGACGGCGAAGAAACACCAGGGCCAGGGCCAGGGCCGGGACCTGCCCGCGCCAACAACAACAACTACAACAGGCCTGCTGGCGCCATCCCCATGCGACCTGCCGGGCCGGCCACCGGGAAACCTGCCATGCAGCATGCACACGCCGCCGAAGAGGACAGCGAGACGGACTGGCAGCAACTGGGGCCACGTTAAGTCGGGACGGGAGGGCCGGACAATACCGGCATTCTTTTTTGTTTTTGTCAGCAAGCGTTTCTTGGTATATGGATTCAGTGTAGCTCCTTCCTTGCGTTATGCAGTAATACATCGTGTTTGTTCCAGTCCGTCAAAACGCCAGCCCGGAACACAGTGACCCCGTCCTCCATCAGTCGCCAGTGTCCAGCTCCAGGTCCAGCTGCACCCCGTTGCTGATCCCGTAGTCCTCCAGCGACAGGTGGTCCTTGAACGGCCGCTCCCCCTGCCGCCGCAGCATGATCTCGCTCGGGTCGCGCCCGATCTTGGCCGCCACCATCACCTTGAACTGCCGGATCAGGTCCGAGCCCATGCACGGGATCGCTGCCTTGGTGCCCAGCCGGTCGTTGACGTTGACCACCATAAACTCCTGTGGCGCCTTGGGCGCCGCCGACTTCTTCTTCTTCTTCTTGACGGGGGCGTCTGCGAGTGCCGCGTCGGATGCCGTCTTCTCGTCGTGGCGGCTGTGTCGCTTGTCGCTTCGGTGGCCCTGGCTCAGTCTGCTGTCTTTGTCCCGGTCTTTCTCCCCATCTCTCTCCCCACCTCTCTCCCGGTCTCTGTCGCGTCCCCCGCCATCCCGCCGATCCTCCTTCTCACCACCGCCGCCACCCTCCTCGTCAGGGTCCCGCCGCTTTTCCTTCACCTTGAATCCGCCGCCCTTCCATTTCTTCTTCGGTCGGCTATGCGTGTCCGCGTCCCGGTCGTAGCCAAAGTCGCGGTCGGCGCCTGGATCTGCCGCGCGATCAGCACTGCCGCGCTCGGGCCTGTCCCGTGGCCCGTCGTCGCGTGGGCGGTCGCGGTCGCGGTTATGGTGCGCGTGCCGCTCAGTACCGCCGTCGCGGTCATGTCCCCGGTCGCGGTCACGGTCGCGATCCCCTCGGTCGTAATCTCGATACGTTCCACGCTCTCTTTCCCTGTCGTGGTCTCTGTCGCGATGGCAGTGATAGTCGTCACGCCTCGGAGACCGGCTGCGACTGCGCCTGCGAGGGGCATCAACGCGATCGGATGCCCTGTGACGATGACCAGGAGACCTATGGCCTCCCAATGCCTCGGAATCGGCCATCGTCGCTGCGGAATGATGGTGTTGGTGTTGGGCAGGAATCTGGAAACCAGAGACGGGAAAGTTCAGAGCATGCGGCAAGGCTGGTCATAAAGGCGGACAACAACGGCAGAAAATAGTGTATCTTACGGTTGGCCTAGAGAGTTTCAGACTCTTTCAGGCAATTTTTACGGATTCTTTCTGGCAGTTCCAGTGAGAAGAATTACAGCAAGAATGGTTCAATCACCTTTGACACCAATATCAACAGGCAAATAAATCGAGCAAAAAAAAGAATAAAAAAGATGACACCAGCTCCCCAACGCCGGAACGAGAGGAACACAAAACATAAAGCAAAAAACCCCCTGCCTGATACAGAGCCAAAAAGCCATCAAAAATCGCATCGGGTCAACTCTCCAAAAATGCAAGAGAAGAGCGGGTAGATGCACCATAAATAGCAGAACAAATGGACAGCAATAATCAAAGACGGCACAGATCGTGACAAAAAGTGTACAAAAAGGAGACAACACGCTGGCACCTTGCGGCACCTATGCAGAGCTGTGCTTCTTCTTCTTCTTCTTGGGCGTCTCGTCGTCCTCGTCACGCTTCCGCTTGCTTGGCACATCGTCCTCTGTCTTCTCAGCCTTGCGGAGCTTCTTCAGCTCCTTCTTGCTGTGCACAACGGGGGTTCCATTCTTGTCCATCTCCACGTCGCCGCGCTCGTACTTGCGCTTAAACTTGGAGACAGAGATGCCGGCCGCCTCCGCATACTTCTCGTACTCGTCCTCGGAGAGCTTGCGTGGTGCTACAGTGAGCGTGGTTAGCAATTGGCCTCCATCGCCGCCATCGGGAAGCTCTGGATCTGTCTGCTTACCCGAAGTGCCATTAGCAGTTCCGTTTGCCGCCTCGTCGTCATTCACAGCCATGGAGGCGTCCTCAGCCTCCTCTGGTGCCGGCAGGCTCTTCTTCTTGTCTTTCTTGTCCTTCTTGTCCTTCTTGTCCTTCTTGTCCTTCTTCTCCTTCTTCGGCGCCTCCTCGGTTGTGGCAGCTGGCTCGTTGCCCGTAAGACCGTCGGCATCGATGTTGTACTTCCGTGCCTCCTGCACCTCCCATTTGCCCGGTGTGCCGTTAGCACCCGTGGGGAAAGCGCCCACCTTGGCAAGAGGCTTGCCCTCCAGCTTCCGAACGTTGTACTCGAGCTTGGCCCGTGCGGAGATGCCCAGCGCGGCACGCGTCTCGTCGTCGGCGTCGTCGTCAAACTCAGACAGAGCATCCGTGCGAACGGCAATCGCCGCCTTAGATGCCACCTGGCGGGCAATCTTGCCCTTGTTGCGGCCGGTGCATTGGCCAACCAGCGACGCGTGGTAGATGAGACCATACTTGGGAGTCGAGTGTTTCGTCTTGAGAGCGCGGAAAAGAGCCTTCTCGGCACCGACAATCTGGATGGTCGAACCGGCGCTCTTGGCCAGATTCATCAGCGAGCCTGTGTGTGCAATCAGGCGCGCGCCAACGAGGTAGCCAACGATCTCCGTCAGGTTGGGAGCAATGGCCTTCATGCGCGACTCGAGGTAGCTTGCCAGCTGGATCCGGTACTGCGTGTATGTGACGACGTTCTCGGCCAGGAGCTTGATGTTCTCCAGGTCCTCCTCGGCTATTTCCGTGCCCATGCTGACCTCAGCCGCCGCCTTAACCGCCGTCTCGATCTCCTCGGGGAGAATCTCCGACAGATCGGCCTTAGCAAGCTCGTCGCGCATGCCAATGGCAAGGATCACCTTGGCGTAGGCGAGGTTGTCGTTGAGAATCTTGGCCAGTTCAGGGAAGTGCCAGCCATACCACTCCTTCACGCGCATCGCATATGTGTTGAGCTCCTTGTCAAGGTCGTCTAGCAGAGCCACGGCCTGGATGATCATGACGTCCACCTTGTCGGCCGAGAACTTGAGCTTGTGGCGCGACATCGAGTGCGAGAGACCCAGAGACATGGTCTTAAAGCCGTCATCGTCAATACCAGGGATGAGCTCTGCGATGTGCTGGCGGATACCGCGGTATACCTCGCCGGCGAGCGAGCCAGGCGCTGCAGTCACAGGCGTGATGTTGAAGCCGGGCAGCTTCTGCAGCGCGTTGCCTAGGACCTTGTCGGCCACTGCCAGTGAGATCTTCTTCTCATCCTTGACCGACTCCAGCAGCTGGGCCAACAGTGGCGGAACCTTGCCGTCGACCAGCTTGTCCAGCTCGCTTAGGGCAGCCGACGCGCTGTCCCATTTCACGAACTCCTTGAGCTTCAGTCTACACATCAAAAGCAATGGTCAGTACTGTAACAATACACAAGGCTGCAAAGCACACGAATTGACTCGGTGGGGAGGAAACCAAAGAAAAGAAAAAACTCACTCTTCATGGATCTTGTCGGTCGAAGAAATGCGGAGGCTAAGGTCATCCCGTTCAAGGAGCTTCTTGTCCTTTGCCTTGAACAGACCGTAGCTAAAATCAAAAGGAAACGCGTTAGCATGTTGCCCTATACTGCAGTCGTGCACAAAAATGGAAAGCACGACGGGCCAGAACGTCTTCGCGGTGCAGTAGATGCATCGTGTTGTCGCGGAAAGAGCAAACGAGGCCCGTCCCAACTCCCTCAACCATCGACTCACCCAGCGCTCGTCTCGGCAAGAACAAAGAGCGGCATCTTTTCAAAATGGTGTGTGACTGAACGCTCTTTCCTAAGTGAGGGGGTCAGAGTCGAATTCAAGGGCGTCGCGAGGAAAGAGGTTGGAGATGATTTTTTTTGCGAGTTAACTTTTTTTTGGGGACTTTTTTTTTCTTGCTAGAGCTTTTTTTTTGAAATAATAGCGGGTACAATCACACGCCACTAGCCGGTTCTGGTTACTCATATTTCAAGCCTCTTTTTTGTTGCACCGCCACACGTCGTACCCAAAGCTTCGTCGTTGCGCTCTTTTCCAACGACAGCAGCCAACACTTGACACTCTATTTGTTTGTTACCGCCACCGACAACCAGAATCTTCCTGTTCTGCCAAGATGGAGGGCCTTCTCTTTAACGTCAACAATGGGTAAGAAAGCAAGCCGGCCTTGCAGAGAAACATACACACTCTCGACGCCAGCTGACGATCGCCTCCTTTAGATACGTCGAAGGCATCGTCCGCGGCTACCGCAATGGCCTCCTGAATGGTGTCAACTACAGCAACATGACGCAGTGCGAGTCTATTGATGGTATGGTTTAGCATCTTTTTTTATTATGGCTTGGGATTCGCGTGCGTTTGCTAACAGCCCATAGACCTGAAGCTGCAGCTCGGTCCAGCATACGGCGACTTCCTCGCGTCGCTTCCCCCGAACCCATCCACATCGAGCCTTGCCGCGAAGACGACAGAGAAGCTTGTGGCAGAGTTTCGGTATGTCCGCGCGAACGCGGTTGGGTCGCTCGCCCAGTTCATGGACTACCTGACCTACGGTTACATGATCGACAACGTTGCGCTGCTCATCACGGGCACACTACACGAGCGGGACACGCGCGAGCTTCTCGACCGCTGCCACCCTCTCGGCTGGTTTGAGACCATGCCGGTGCTTTGCGTGGCCACTAACATCGAGGAGCTGTACAACAGCGTCCTTATCGAGACGCCGCTGGCACCCTACTTCAAGGGCAGCCTTCGACACGAGGACCTCGACGAGCTGAACATCGAGATTGTGCGCAACACGCTCTACAAGAACTACCTGGAGGATTTTTACAACTTTGTCAACACGCATCCAGACATGGCTGGAACACCGACGGCAGAGGTGATGTCGGAGATGCTCGAGTTCGAGGCCGACCGTCGCTCCATCAACATTACTATCAATTCGTTCGGGACGGAGCTTTCCAAGACCGACCGGAATAAGCTTTATCCTAGCTTTGGCCGGTTGTACCCGGAGGGCACATTGATGCTGTCGCGGGCTGACGACATCGACGGTGTACGTTTGGCTGTCGAGGGTGTGTCGGACTACAAGAGTTTCTTCGAGGCTATGAACCTCGGTGGCGGTCCAGCGGGCCCTGGAAATATGAGCGGCGGCCAGGGTGCTGAAGGCCGCAGCCTGGAGGACATGTTCTACCAGAAGGAGATGGATATTTCCAAGAACGCATTCACACGGCAGTTTACGTATGCCATTGTGTATGCGTGGGTGAAGCTTCGTGAGCAGGAGACTCGCAACATTACTTGGATTGCTGAGTGCATTGCACAGAGCCAAAAAGACCGGATCGGAAACTACATTTCCGTCTTTTGAGCTATTTGTTGCAGGCCTTTGCGAGCTGTTTGTTGCAGCGTTTCTTGCATTTTGTTTCCCTTCGTTGCACTCGAACGGGTAGTAACGAAACGGCACCCTTCTTCGAGTGACGGGTCATTTTCACGAGGGATGGAGTTTGGGAAGTCCACGCATGGTTGTTGCACTGTGTTTTGCTACTGTTGTCAGATCTTGGGTCGTCTTTATTCTTTTTTTTTGGCTTATTTTCGTGCAACATTCTCCTATTGTTCTGTGCCTCTCCTGTAGATTCGTCCTCCCTCTGCAACTTGTCGTGTTTCGCAGCGTTGTAGTGCAAATGTGTATAAAGATCACAGACACAAAAAGCCCAGAAAAAAACAAATGCTATTATATATGTACATATGCCGGTTGATTTTGCTTCCCAGCTCATTCGGTTTAGATCGAGATCTGGCCCTTCCAGGTGGCCTCGGTCAGGCCAAGCTTCTCGATCAAGTTCGTCCACCGCTGGCTCCCGCGTTCTTTCCGGTGCAGGTATTGCAGAAGCTTCTGTCGCCGATGACACAGCAGCCGAAGGTTCCGCTTGTTGTGCTTGTCCCGGTTTCCCTTGGGACCCTCAATCACCTTGGCCAGCACGCGGATCTTGGCCGTCAAGATGGCAATCTGCACTTCGGACGAGCCCGTGTCGGGGCCACCGCGCTCGAGTGGCTCGCGCGGCGGCAGGTCCGGAGCACGCGGCATGGGCTCGAGAATCTTGTCGGTGTTGTGGCGACCAAATTCGTCAATGCATCGCCGGATGTTGGCGTGCCGCCGACCCTTGCCGTTGCCCGCTTTGAGTGAGGTGACGAGCTCGAGGACCTTGACAGCCTTGGCATGCCGCGCCTCGTGCTCCCGCAGCTCCTGCGCCTCGGCTGCGGCGTCAACAACCATCCGGTTGGGGTTCTCGAGCGGCTTGCTCAGCTGGTATGCCATGGCAATGGCCTCGTCCAGCTCTCTCCGCGTCAATTGGTGGTCCAGCAATTCGGGCTCCGTCGGCAGAGGATGCGGCTCCTCCACCACGCGGCCCTGAACGTCCTTTATTGTCGCCGACATGGATTCCTGGCCTGCCGAGTCAAAGGACTCGACAAAGGGCGTCGGAATGCCATGGATGGGGCTGCCCGCGGCGGCCGCTCGCTCACGCTCAAGCTCGTTGTGGCGTGCGACCCGGGCGAGCCGCCGAGACTCTATTTGCGCCCATCGGTAAGGCTCCTGCTTCTTGATCCGTTTCTTCTCCTGCTGAGACAGATTGGCGACCTGCATGAGCGGCTGCAAGCTCGGTGCTGGCCGTCTGGGTGCTGGCCGAAGACATACTGGTTCAACACAGTTAGCATGAGCATGAGTGCGGCACACATGGTGACTAGAAAGCTGACTTACAGCTCAGAAGCCCCAGCGAACGGTGTGCCATGATTTCGGAGAGGGGTTGTCGACTAACAAACAGACTCGTCTTCTGTTTCTCCGTATCTCCAAAGCCGAATCCTTTCGCGATGCGATGCCGCGCTCTCAAATTTCTGTCAAACGCTGTCCGTAAGTGGTTAGCTCCATTCTGCTCCCGGAATATAGTGTTTCCCACAACCGAGAGAAGTTTGTAGACTCAAAAAGGCTGAGTTCACCCGCAGACTGATGCAGCATTTGGGTTGTTTTGCATATATTATCATTCTTTCAATTTCATAGGACCATCAGTCACACCACAGGGATTAACAGTATAGTTTACGGCTTGTTTGTCTTCGGACCAGCGAAACAAAAGGAAAAGTCACGTCTTCCACTAGCCACATAACAGCCACATCCTTCAGCCACGCCACCCAGCCACACCTTGTGCCACATAATTCAGCCACAAAAGCCTTCTTTCCAGGGCTTGCCCACAAAAACAGCCCTATTTTCCTTCCCAACTGTGAGAAACCCCTCCAAAAAAAAGCGTAGGAAAAGAAAAAATTGGGGACGTCTAAGCCAAAAAAATCATCGCGAACTTGGTATAATTTTTTCCCCGTCTTGTCCTGTCCTCTTCCCACGACAATCACTTCCGCGACCACTTTCCCTCGCTTTTTCTTTTCTCCTCAACTGTTTCAAAATGGCCTCTGCCAACCTTCCCGCGGCGTTCAACGCCACCAGCCAGGACATCGAGATGCTCCTGGCGGCGCAGAGCCACATTGGCTCCAAGAACTTGCAGGTTCACATGAACCCGTACCTGTGGAAGACTCGTGCGGACGGTGTCAACGTGATCAACATTGGCAAGACGTGGGAGAAGATTGTTCTGGCTGCGCGCATCATTGCCGCTGTCGACAACCCGTCCGACGTGTGCGTGATCTCGGCCCGTCCGTACGGCCAGCGTGCCGTGCTCAAGTTTGCGGCCCACACGGGTGCGCAGGCAATTGCCGGTCGCTTCACGCCCGGTTCGTTCACCAACTACATCACGCGCTCGTTCAAGGAGCCGCGCCTGATTGTTGTGACGGACCCGCGCACCGACGCCCAGGCCATCAAGGAGGCCAGCTACGTCAACATCCCCGTTATTGCGCTGTGCGACACCGACTCGCCGACCGACTTCGTCGACGTTGCCATTCCGACCAACAACAAGGGCCGTCACGCCATTGGCCTGGTCTGGTGGATGCTGGCCCGCGAGGTCCTGCGCCTGCGTGGCACCATCCTGAACCGCGAGACTCCCTGGGACGTCATGGTTGATCTGTACTTCTGTAAGTTTTCTCGGGCTTTTCCTTTGGTACTTTTTTAAGTGTCCTCGATTCTAACAGAACAGACCGCGACCCTGAGGCCGAGGCTGAGGAGAAGGCTGAGGAGGAGAAGGTTGCCGCCGTTGAGGAGGAGCCTGTCGTCGCCGAGGCCGCGTTCGGTGCCGCTGGTGACTGGGAGGCTGCCCCGGCTGGCTTCGCTGGTGCTACCACGACGGGCTGGGACGACGCCGCTGCTGCTGCGCCCAACCAGCAGTGGAGCGCTGAGACCGGCGGTGCCCAGTGGGCGGACGACGCTGCCGCTGCTGCCCCTAAGGAGGCCACGCAGTGGTAGATTGTCTCTTGACGCTCTACCTTTTCTTGCGTGTTTCTTTTTTTTTTAGCTGCTACCCGCCGCGTTCTGATCCAAGCATGGAACACCGTTCAAAGAGATGGGATTGTGATGCTCGTGAGGTTCTCAAAAACAGGGGAGAGGGAAAAAAACTCGGGAGGATTGGGGTGTTCAACCTGGCCGTCACCGGCTTATTCCGCCATTTTTTTGGGTTGTTGCTCGTTCATAGGATGGGTGAGGAAGTTCGTCGTGGCCGACACTGATGAGGGAAAGATACTCTGCGCTGGGAGACGACGTGCTTTTTTGCATGGCGTTTTTTAGTTCGGAGGGAATGCCCTGTGCTTGGTCTGACTAGGGACTGACTTGATCGTGGTTCCGCTTCTTCGCTCATATATGGAGAGAAAAGAAAACATTTAACTCCAGAGTGGAACACAATGTGATCGATGCATAAAAAGAACCAGATGATCAGGCCCGGTTGGCCAACTACTAATTCATAGACGACCAGTCCGGTCCCACTGCTGGCCTGTAACATGGCGAATCTACCATTTGGAAGGGCATCGGTTTTGTCGGCCCGGAATCGTATGGACAGAGCATTGCTTTATTTAGGGCAGTATGCATATCTTACAAGTAGATGACACAGAACGTCCATGAACCCCCCCCCCCCCCCCCCAAAAAAAAAATTTGGACGAAGGCATCCGGGTACTGTGCGGAAGGCGCAACCGGACCCCGCGCTCACATTTCCACCGTAACACGTTACGCGTACAACAACACTCAAAAAATATAACATACTGTGATACGATGGCGACGTATATTCACCCCGTCCTTCCAACCGACATGCGCGTGAATCAGGACGCTATCGGCTTTTTCGATGCGTTTTACAAGACGTCGGACACCCCCTTAGCCCACGAGGCATACACACACATGTTTGCGCCCGACGCGAACTTTGTCGTGGGATCACGCAAGAGCGTCGGCCATACGCGTGCGTATCTTATGACGAGCGAGAATGAGTACTCGGTCGAGCATCCATTGATTGACAAGGTGTCCCTGACCAAATCCAGAGATCCTTGCCTTGCGACAGGGCATGTGGTCGGCCGTGACCAACCGACACCACTCCGTGCACAAGATCTTCCCCTTTGGCCATGATTCAAACGAGTTTATGCTTTACGGCACCGTCGAGTACACGTCCAAGACGGGAGAGAAGTCGAGCAAGGAGTGGGGCGCGCGGGCGACGCTGGAGAGGGATTCCGACGGCCAGTTGCGGTTCAAGTACTATCAAGTCTATCTTGTACGTCATGACATATTTTCTTGGCTGTCCTGTTTCGATATTTATAACTCTAACCCTCTCTACTCCCCAGGACACGGCAGCTCCCTCTTCCTAGCTACTTGTATTCGCGGGTCTCGGCATGGATCGGCAACAGCCTGACCTTGCGGCTGCTTGACGTGAGGTAAGGCTGGCAGCTGTCGGGGGTTCCCGAATGGTGGCGCGAAGCCAGTACACCTTCAAAATATCCACACAATTTCCTAGATTATGGCACGGACTGCATCGGTTCCGTCTCGGCGCTGACGGGTCTCGGCCTCGCTTGCCACTGCCCGGCTGTGCGGCTGGCGACCGACCCCAGACTGGATGGCAGCCCAGCGAGGAGAGCGCCGTTGACCGTGTGCGGAACAGCACACCGGACTGCGGAGAACGGGCAAAAATTAAAACACACCTCCCTGCACCATGAATCAGAAGACACGACCCGAGGTCGGCCCCGATGTGCGAACAATTTCCCCGCACGGCCTCTTCCCCACGGCAAGGCCCTACGGCTCGAGGGCAGTGTAGTCAACCTGCGAACAGAGTCGACTAGTCATGCCAAGAAGATATTACCCGGTGGAAACTGCCGTCAAGAGGAGTCCCCTCCCGTGTCCATACCCGGCCTTCAAGGCGCCCCGATTTGATGACCAAGTGATGACTGTCCCACGCAAGCATGCAGGCATCGGTAGGATGACTGCCAATGCACGAGATGGGTCAATACCGTCCTCTTTCTTTTATTATATTTTGTCTTTTCCTACTTTCTCCCGTTGGCTCCTGTTTGCCTGATTTCGTCCCGTCTTCTTTGATTTCTCGTCGGCACGCCAGCCCTACTCCCTTCGCAATACACCGTGCTTGTCCCTCGCATCCGCAACCATGAGACCTGAAAGCAAGGTCGATGTTCTCATTATCGGGGCCGGCCCGGCCGGCATGATGATGGCTGCATGGATGGCCCGGTGCGGTATCAAGACGCGCATTGTGGACAAGCGCGGAACAAAGGTAAACGAGACACAAAAGACAGACAGGACAAATAAGCGATCACAACAGGCTCACACCTGCAGATTTTCAACGGACAGGCAGACGGCCTGCATTGCCGCACACTTGAAATCTTTGACTCGTTTGGATTTGCGGACCGAGCGTGGCGCGAGTCCAACCACATCCTGGAGGTGTGCTTCTGGAACCCGGACGCATCGGGCAAGATTGTGCGCAGCAGCCGCGTCGCCGATACGATCCCGGGCATCAGCCGGTTCCAGCAAGTCGTTCTCAACCAGGGTCGTATCGAGCGCTTCTTCCTGGATATGCTGGCGAGCGATAGCGATATCCGCGTTGAGCGTGGTGTGCTGCCAACGGAGATGCACATTGACGAGTCGCTGGTGGAGGATGCCAACGCGTACCCTGTGACGGTGACCTTGCGGCACCTAACGGAGGAGGAGGCCACGCCAGCACAGGCGGAAACGTCGGGAAATGGCGTGAGCGCGAGCGACGGGCTGTTTCGCAGCAATCTGTCACCAGATGACACGGCCGACCTCTTGGCGGCGGCGAAGCTCAACGACAAGGCTAACACGACCGAGGTGGTCAAGGCCAAGTATGTGCTGGGTGCAGATGGGGCGCACTCATGGGTGCGGCACCAGCTGGGCTATAGGTTGGAGGGCGAGACGACGGACTACATCTGGGGTGTGATGGACATTGTGCCCATCACGGACTTCCCTGACATCCGGCAGCGCTGTGCCATCCACTCGGCCGAATCGGGCAGCATTATGATCATCCCGCGCGAGAACAAGTTGGTGCGAGTGTACTGCCAACTGACGACGACGGAGAAGAGCGCGGACGGCACAGCCAAGCGTGTAGACCGCTCTACGATCACGCCGGCCAACATTCTGGAGGCGGCGCAGTGCATCCTGGCGCCGTATACGCTGACGTACCGCAAGCTGAACTGGTGGACAGCGTACCAGATTGGCCAGCGCGTGTGTACGCACTTCTCGGCACACGAGCGCGTGTTCCTGGCCGGCGATGCCGTGCACACGCACAGCCCCAAGGCCGGCCAGGGCATGAACGTCAGCATGCAGGATGCGTACAACCTGGGCTGGAAGGTGGCCAGCGTGGTCAAGGGCACGGCAAGCCGGGGTATCCTCAAGTCGTACGAAGAGGAGCGGAGCAGTGTCGCGCACGACCTGATCCGCTTCGACCATCGCTTCTCGCGGCTGTTCTCGGGACGACCGGCAAAAGACGTGATGGACGAGGAGGGTGTCAGTCCGGACGAGTTCCGGCGGGTGTTTGAAAACGGCAACCGGTTTGCGAGCGGCACGGGTAGGTTTCTCAACTTCTCGGTCATTTCTCTTATGGCTGTTATCTCTCCTGCTAACTTATAAACCCCTTCAGCTGTCAACTACAACCCCAGCCTCATCGTGGCCAAGTCACCGGAACAGGCAGCCAAGGAACTAGCAGCAAAGGGCACCACGGACATACCCAATCCGGCGGTGGTGACCAGCCCGGCGGTGCACAGCCGCAGTGAGCTGGCAACGGGTCTTCAGCTCGGTGCGCGGCTGCCGAGCGTAAAGGTGCTGAACCAGACCGACGCGCGGCCATGGCACATCCAGGAGCGTCTGCCGAGCAACGGCACGTGGCGCATTGTGCTGTTTGTCGGCGACGTGACGCAGCCGGCGCCCCTGGAGGCGATGCGCAAGCTGGCGGCGCAGCTGGCGGCGCCCGACGCGCTGCTGCGGCGGTTCACGCCGGCGGGCGAACGCTACGACGCAGTCTTGGAGGTGCTGACGGTGCACACGGGCCCCCGCGCGGCATTCACGGTGTTCGACTTTCCCGAGATACTACGGCCGTTTGACGAGCTGGACGGCTGGGACTACAACAAGATCTTTGTCGACGAGGAATCGTACCACGAAGGCCACGGCGAGCTGTACGAGAACTACGGCATCGACACGGCCCGTGGTGCGGTCGTCGCCCTGCGTCCAGACCAGCACGTGGCGTACATTGGCGCCGTAGACGACTACGCATCGCTTGACAAGTTCTTCTCTGGCTTTATGATTCCGCAGACACAGAAAGAGCAGAAGCTGTAGGGGTGGTGGGGAGCATTTGATATTCGAGCAGGCATTGGAAGGAAGAAGCAAGAGTCGCTGAGAAGGGGGGGTAGCATCTAAATAAAACTGACCATTCTTCTACGACAGCCAAGCGAGAAACAGGAGACGGGTCAAGCGGCAGCACTTATAGATTCTTGGCAACGGCAAAACCTACCGCTTTGCGCCAAGTGCTTCTTCTGGTGATGACCTCTGACAGCGAGGCGTGTTGACAGGGCGAAAATGGCGACCAGAAGAATTTGTATCGTCCCCCGACGTCGCAACCACGCATGCAAGGGTTGCTGGTACGATCCGTTTTGCGGGGAGGAGACGAGGAATGCTCCGGTGTCTTTTTTCTGGGCGCTTGCAGCGGAAGCCGTTTTTATTCTTTGCTTCTTCAAGGGTCCCGCACTTCTTCTCACCTGTCTTTTTTTTTTTCTCTCGCCGCACCGTTGCGCCCCATGCAGGAATGCGTTGCCATTGTCCAATAGAGCGCCACCAAGTTTCAGGCAATGCTGGCTGCATGGACGCGCTACTGCTGCACCGTGACGCTCCGTCCGTCCAGGACGGATGTCGAGAACGGTTATCCCCTCCCAGAAGGCGTAAAGGATCGACAACAATGGGGTGGAATGAAAAAGGGGAGCAATTAAAAAAAAGTGGGAGCTTCTCTTCGCAGGATTCTTGTCTTCCTCGTATGCCGTATAGAGGAGTAAAGGACGTCAAGCTCACGAACATGGCCATACGAGTGAAAGAAAATTGCCATGTCTCAGTGGTGTCTTTGTTCGGCCGGGCCGGCCAGACTTGCTTTCTTTTTTTTCCCCCTTTTTTCCTTTTTTTTTTTCCCGCCATTCTTTGGTATTCCCGTCCCACGTTGCAGCCTCCTGGCGTGCGTGCGTGGGCCTGATGCAGCACGTTCTACGTGGGATGTTTAAAGTAGAGAAAAGGAACGTGTATGGATGAATCGGTATTTTTCTAAAAAAAAAAAAAAGTCTTCTCTTATTTCGTCTTTCCTTTCCTTCGGTGCCAAGTTTTATGATCCCGATCCCGATTATAGGAGAGTGCCAAGACAATGGCCATTATACAACATCGTGAGTTGTGGCAAAGTGCCAGACACCTACGCAGTGCTACTTGGGCCTTTTGTTCGATGCATCAGGGGCAACCGCAAAAGCTCCTCCCGCTCTGTCCCTTCTTCTCCTCGTCTTACCCTTTCCAGCCCCCCTCCCCCCTCTTCTGACAACCAACGCCAACGAAGATCCAGGCCGGACCGGGGGGGACATGATCGAGCGGAAGGAAACAGAACCGAAAAGAAGAAAAGACGTTGACGTAATTTTTTTTTTGCTGGTCGGTTCGTCCCTTTTTTGCTTGCGCTTCCCAACTCGTCCAAGCTCTACGGACTGCTGCGGGGAAGTCGAAAAAAAAACGCCTGCATACACGTAGCGGGGGGGTATTGCTCCGTATCTTACTCGCAATATGGCGTTACGATGTATTACTCCGTATACGAGTAGTCGTATAAGGAGGAGGGCAAAGCGGCGATGCTGGCTGAGAAGCTGCCCGATATGGAGGGGCGCACCATATGCTGATTGGCTGCCTATACAAGTTAGTGGATCCACTATTGGGTCTGATGGTCGAGGTCCTTGCAGCGCCGAGTGGGGCAGAGGGCAATTTCCTTCTTGCTGCTCTTATACCCGTTTCGGTCTTTGGGCGTTGTTTAGTGTCTTTACGTTGCGTGCTGGGGGCGATCTCGATCGATTGGGCTTTCGTGCTCACTGTGAGAGGGATTCGCACAGAGTATCTTGCTTTTTGCGTAGAGTGAGTGGTATGCGTTGCTTCTTCGTGCAAGTACGAGTCCCGTATTAAATTGTCTCGGAACAAGCAATTTGCGAATTTTCCTGGTAGGCTTCTTGTTTTTTTTTATGCGTTGTTTGTCTTCTGATTGACTTCTGTCAGTTGTCAAATTCTCCGTTCCCTGTTCACTCCCTGTGTCACCACCGGCAACGGAGCAGCTTTTGGCCCTTGGGCCTCGTATCTTACGATGCATTAGACCCTCATCTGTATTACACCGCCCCGGCACGGTACGCGCACGGCGCGCCACAGCATCTGCAATGTGCTCTGCGGTGGCTGGACGCATGTATTTTCCAGCCATGGATGATGGATGGCCTCACACGCCCGGATCGGCACCGCTACACCGAAAAGATAAAACGCAGGCCCACGTCTTGCCAAGCCCAGCGCTCCACCGCAACATGATGACTGTCTCCGTACTCCATGCGACACAACTTGGCACCAGCGCTGGGCCTGTCGCGGTCCTTTTCTGTTTTTCGTGTTTGCCCGTTGCCAGAGCGAGCCAGGGGTCGGCGAGCACAGACGACCATGCCAATACCAGCCTTGCTGCTCCTCGTCCGACGGGACTTTCTTCCTTTCGCAATGGCCCTCCTCACTGCTACAGGCTCGCTTAAAATACTCCGTAAAAGGTAAACAAATAGGACGGACGAACGATGATGTCTACTCGTATTTTACAAAGTACCGCGTCAAAAAAAAAAAAAAAAAGGCGGCAAACCGAGCCCAGCTGACCAATCAGATCCAATCGCCTTGTGCGATAAGCACGGCCCTTGCTGTGGATGCACGTCGTAAGTTTTACGGGTGCGACGGTTCTGCGTAGCGCGTGTGGACGCCCCGCTCCTCCCTCTGTTCCTTCCTGTTGACGACTTTTGACGACTCGCAGCCACAGCCACATGGCCTAAAGAGCCCGGAAGATACATTGACGCCCTGCACAATTTAGCCTGACGCCTAGGTAGCTTTCAAGTAGCCTTCTTCGTGCGCACCGTCGAGTGGGCCCTGGCGAAGGACCCTCGCACTGTCATTTTCCTCCCTGCTCCTTCTCTGGTCTCTGCGCCTGCCCGTGCGTCGTATCTGGACTCCAGAGAGCATCGCGACTTTTTTTTGGGCTCGCTGTCCCGTTCCCCTCTCTTACCGGCGTTCTTACTTTTTCTCCTCTGCCTGCACCCCCCCCCC
>PCDN01000008.1:532847-564619 GCA_002778105.1 Ceratocystiopsis brevicomis
CCGGTGCCCCCCCCCCCCCCCCCCCCCCCCCCCCCTTCCCACGTCTTTGACCCACTCCAATCAACGGCTCTTTCGTTTCTTGTCGTCTCCTCTTTCGGCCCCTGCTTTTTTCCATCGTTCATATGTCGATTGCTCCTCTTCGTCTCGCCCTTCTGACGTCTTCCGCGGAGCCCATCGGCTGCAGACGTAAGATAGTTTACTCGACAGGCTGCCGCTACGACCGCCACTACGACCGCCGCTACCGCTGCTGAACACTACCGCTGCCACTGCCACTGCAACTCTACTGCGAGTACGAGGACGGGGCAACTCGTAAGATACTGCTTACGCTGGCTGGCTCTCCAACGCGGTGCGACCGACCTCCTTCTCCCTGCCTGCCGGCGACGACTCCACCCGCTCTTTCTTTTCTCTCCTCCTCGATCCAAGGGGCCCCGTTCTTTTCCGTGCTCCCGGCCCCTTGCCTTATCTCGTCTTTTGCCTCTACGAGTACGAGTTTACCTGCTCCGTGCTGCTCGTTGTTCCTTGTTTCTTTCTGCCTTGGTTCCAACCCTTGCCCCCGCCCTGCGTTGCCCTGCATCTCCATTCTTTTTCCCCTGCAGACGTCGCATTAGGCATGGAGATCGCTCCATGATTCCGATTTTGTCCTCTTGCCCGCATTTGTTTTCTTTTCTGGCATCGTTCGTCTCTTCTGCTTTTCTCTCCTTCGTCTCGCACGGGCATCGGCATCCGTCCTGTCCCCCTCCCGTCGACAGGCCACCGCCAATGTCGACCCTTCCATAGCACCCCATCACGCCGACGGGCGCCCACGGCCTTTTACCTCGTTTCGCCTCATCCAGGCGGTGACGACCCCTCCACCAGCATCATGGAGCCGCAACATCCACGGCCGTCGCGGCCACAGCATCCGCACCTCCTCAGTCTGCTTCCCACCACCCCCGCCTCTTCACCCTCCTCGCCGATCTCGGGCCATCGTCTCACCGGCAGCAATCCTTCGCCCTCCCCGGGCGTCTTCAGCCCCCCCGCCGGCACGCCCTCGCCGCGCCCGGGCAGCCATGCACTGGTCGCCGCCGCCAACATTGCCCTTCCCGAGAGCGCCTCTACCACGCCGCTGAGCTCGCCCCATCAGACCGTACTTCCTTCCCGTCAGCACCTTCCCGTTAGAGAGTGAGTTGTTTTTCTTTGTCTTTGTTTCCTGCTCCCCGTTCTCCCCCGCCCCGGTTTCCTAACCTTCGCCGCCAGGACGCACATTGCCAACGTCGATCGCCACTATGCCACTGGCCGCAAGATGATCAACGAGTACGAGGTCCTCGAGGAAATCGGCCGCGGCCAGCACGGAAAGGTCAAGCTGGCCCGCAATAGCCAGACCGGCGAACTGGTCGCCATCAAGATCATTCCTCGCCTGTCAAAGACGCGCCGCCTCGGCAAGGTTTCGGCTGCCGACCCCCAACAAAACACCAAGCGCGAGATTGCCATCCTCAAGAAGATCCGCCACGACAATGTCGTGGCTCTTCTTGAGGTGATCGACGACCCGGAACTGCAGAAAATCTACATGGTTCTCGAGCACGTCGAACGGGGCGAGGTGATTTGGCGGAAAAAGGGCCTGCCCAGCATCTGTTATTTCGAACGCTACCGCGTTGAAAGATGCGTGCGCGGCGCTTCCTTGGCCCCCGGTGAGTGCAATTGGCACGACGTCCTCGACCGCAAGGCCACCGTCCGGGCCCTCAAAGAAGCCCGTGCTGCCGGCCTTCCTCCACCCGTGAACCGGTGGACGACGGAGTATGGTGTCACCGCCGACGACGAGGATGATGGCCAGCCACCATGGTGGTACCTACCAGACAATGGCCCTGTCCACGACAGTGGTTCCAACTCCCAGTTTATCGAATCCCCCGACGCCTCACGCTCTTCCTCTCGTGTCCCTTCCCGGGTGCCTTCCTCCACCTCCGTTTCCAGCGGCCAGGTGCCGCGTTCCATGGGCTCCGAGACCTCTCCGCTTTCCATGGTCGCCCACGACGGCGACCTCGACTGCGAGGCCCCCTGCCAGCCACTCCTCGCCCCTCCTCTCACCCCGACCGCCCCCACCCCCGACAGCAACCCCTTTGGCGCCTATGTCGACGAGCTTGCCCGTCTCCGCCAGCGCTCTCCAAGTGTAGTCACCTCTGTGATCTCCAGCATGTCGAGTATTGACGACAACGCCATGGTTCACGATCCTTACGCCGATGATTTCTCTTATGTGCCCTGCTTCAGCATCGAACAGGCACGGTCTGCCTTCCGCGACACCGTTCTTGGCCTCGAATACCTGCACTACCACGGTGTCGTCCACCGCGACATCAAACCGGCCAATCTGCTCTGGACGCGCAATTTCCACGTCAAGATTTCCGACTTTGGCGTCTCTTACTTTGGTCGTCCCATTCGCGACGGCGAGCCTGACTGCGCTGTCTCAGAATCCGAGGCTGTGAACTTTGACGACGACCGCGAGCTCTCCAAGACCGTCGGCACCCCCGCCTTCTTCTCGCCGGAGCTTTGCTACACCGATCTCGACAAGGAGCCACCACGGGTCTCCGAGCAGATTGATGTCTGGTCTCTAGGCGTCACGCTATACTGCCTACTCTACGCCCGCATCCCTTTCCTTGCCGAAGATGAGTTCTCCATGTTCCGCAAAATCGCTACCGAGGAGCCCGTGATCCCCCGCCGCCGCCTGAGGCCCGTCGGCATCTTCACCGATCCTACGGGTTCGTCTCTCTACCAGCGCACAAATGTCCACCCCTACCGCAACGACGCAGACCCGGAATACGAGGAACTGAGCGACTGTGTGCTCGATCTCCTTAGCAAGATGCTCGTCAAGAATCCGGAAAAACGCATTCGCCTGCGCGACGTCAAGCGTCACAAATGGGTCACCCAAGACGTCAGCAATGTGTCTGCCTGGCTCGAGAGCACAGACCCGGCCCATTGCCAAGACAGCCGCATTCATGTCGACGACGCGGAGATTGGAGATGCCGTCATTCCCCTCAATTTTCTTCAACGTGCCCGCTCGGCCGTGAAACGGGCTGTCGACAAGGTCATCCACCGGGAGGAGACTGGCACCCCTGCTTCTGCCTCCCGCCGTCGTGCCGCCAGTTCGGCCGCCAGCTCCGTGGCAGGAGATGTATCCCCGGCTAGCCTCCACCTTCTGAGCCTTCACCACAAGCTCAGCAGTGGCAGCGCCGGGTTGAACGGCCGGAATCAAGGCAACACCCACCCGCGCGACGAACGTCGGCTGAGTTTGCGGGGCGACGACTACTTCTCCACCGTCATGCATATGCCTAGCGAGCATCACCCGCTGTCCCAGAGCCAGACCGCTAGTCCGTATGCATCGCCAGGCGAAAGCACGCCCAATTCGGAGTTTACGCAGCAGCTGATGCCCCTAGGCGAGCCGACGACGCCAATCCGACACCAGCCCGCGACGCACGATATGCACAACGCCTACGCCAGCAGCGCCATCTCCAACCACGATGGTACCGTGGATGATGGCGTGCTTCCCACCTCCGAACTGCGCCCCTTGGTGCGCCATATCCACTCCCGCTCCATCTCCAACGCCGTCTTGAGTCGGTCGAACATCATGCGCGACATACGCGAGCTGGCTCCCGCGCTACCGCTGCTCGACACCAATGTACGACCGAGTGTCGCTGTTATGCGGGCAGCCCAGAAGGCACACTCGTCGAGCACGTCCTCGTCGCCGGCGTCACGGGCCCAATCTGTCGACCGGGCGGCCATTGTTTTCTCTAAAGCTGACAAACGGGCCTCACCCGTTGTCGGCTTGAATACGGAAACAGCCCCAGGGAATCTACAACAGCCAGCACGGGCGCTGCGCCAGCATCCCAACGCCTTTGTCGGGCTGAACGACGGCTACTTGGCTGCGGCGTTTTCCAGCCAGACCACCACTGGCGGCAGCAGAGCTACCAGTCGGCCGTCGCACTTTGTTGATCCTTCACCTCATGCGACGCGGTTCTCCCCATCTGCTATACCAGCTTCCCCATCGGCCCAGTCCTCGTTCGTATCCAGCGACCACAATGACGACCACGCTCGCGGCCGCTCCAATGAGAAGCAGCCGCGGCCAGAGCGATCTGCAGCTACCCACCCCGCTCAAACTGTCCCGTTGATGACCGAGAGCACCACTGTTACGGCAGATACCTATCCGCGACAGGTTGATGTACAGCGGCCTGTGGAGGCAGAAAACATGTCACGCGCAGCCTCACCAAGGACGGCATTTTTCACTGTTAATAAGAAGGATCAGCGAGAAGATGGGTGTGCCAGCAGACGGGGCAGCAACTACGCCAACCGGATCGCAAATGTCAACTCATTGTCGGGAACTGCACTGACAGAGGCGTCTTCAAACACCGCGTCTTTCGGCGGTTGTAATACGACACCTCTGACGAGCCCGGATGATGTGCCGGATGAGCCCGCTGCTACGCACACCGGGGCGAAGGAAGGAGGGTACAACGCTATGTCGACATTCCAGTCCGACCCATCGCTGCCCGCCCTTTTGAGCGGTGCGAGCTCGGTGTCGGCGGACATGGAAGGCGAGTTTCTGGGAAACCCGGGTGTTGTCGATGGCTCAGCGCTGGTCGAGGCGGCGGACACACTTACTCCGCCTGCTCTGTCGAAGGAAGATAACAGCTTCCCAATGGACCAGGGCCCAGAGCCCGGTCTGAAAGACCAGCAGGTTTGGGGAAGTGGTGCTGCCATTTCTGTGCCTGTCGGGTTGAGCAACGGCGAAAAGGCTGCTCTCAGCACGCCGATTACGTCTCCTGTGCGTGGCATGAGCCGCAATGTCCAGGACGACGCTGGCGATAGCGACAGCGATGGGGGCGTGGTCATGATGGCCCGGACAAGAAAGCGAAGCGGTGGCTTGTCCAGGCACGTCACGCCCATTGCGCACGGAAACCGGACGCAGATGGCGCGGCGCCGCGACACCAACACGAGCATTGGAAGCACCGACACGGCCAAGAAAATCCCGACAAAGGACGAGAACTGAACAGCCCGGTCTCGACTCGGCGTGGTGCTCCGGGGCATGTACCTTCGCGCTGGATAAAGCAGGATTGGATGGGATTTTGGAAGGAACCGGCTTTTTTGTTTCTATGAAAGCAACGTTTTTTTTATACCATTGTTTTTGTATATCTTACATCTAGGTATTCGAATTGGCATGGGACTTGCGTGGATTTTTCTACGATTGGTGCTGGGTGGAGTGTATTTGCTGGCTTTTCTGCCTTTTTTGCTGGTTGCCATCATGATGACGTGTTTAGGATATGTTTTGGGGATGGGCAGTCTGGTCATTGGGACTGTTGTTTGAATACTATGGAATATGGTACAAAATCTGCTTTACAGACAAGCAACAGCAGCATGGGAACGGACCACACCATTTGAATTGCTCGACACCAAAAAGCCGAGTGGTAGTTGGAATTCACAAGACTGTATAATATAGGATAGTGGCGAACCCAAATATCAAGAAACAATATACGACGGTCGAATGGTCTAGTTGGTTATGACGACGCCTTAACACGGCGTAGGTCCTCGGTTCGATCCCGAGTTCGATCACACCATTTTTTTTGCCGTTTTGCGCTTTTAGCCTACGGCTACGTAGGTAGGAACGGTCCTCCCTATTTATATATATATATATATTTTTTCCCATTGCTAGTTGCGTTATCCAAGAAGCCCTTCAAAAGATATATATTCTTATTTTTTCTCCCCCTTCTAGATTTCGTTCCTTTTTTTTCGTAGTTGTCTAAAAAAAAATAAAAAATAAAAGCAGGACCGTTCCTACCTACGTAGCTGTAGGCTAAAAGCGCAAAACGGCAAAAAAAATGGTGTGATCGAACTCGGGATCGAACCGAGGACCTACGCCGTGTTAAGGCGTCGTCATAACCAACTAGACCATTCGACCTGTTGTGAAGTTGTTGTATGAAAGACGCTCTTGTCAGATCACTTGAACACAGGCTTCCTAAGGAATACACAAAAGCAGAAACACCACACAACAGCAGTAAGATACATCTTCGCAGTATACTTGACAATTTATCTCGACGAAATATGCCGGCTAGAGTTGAGATATCTTGTACGCGAGAACCAAGACTGATCGGGAATGTTATTGACATCTTTTTGAGCCTGCACCCTTCATTACCGGCATGAATAATCACTCCTAGCGTCCATTTTCTTGAAATCCTGCCTCTTTGGTATAAAACATTACTCCTCCCAGAGACATGCCAACCGACGTATCGGCATACTCTACATATCTGGCATTAAATTAAGGAAAGTCGCGAAGTGAAAACACTGTTCCAAGCCTACTAATATTGACCACCAAGTAGTCAAAATTTGAAGATGCGCAACGTAAACCGGTCCATTGCTCCTTTAAATCAAGAGAGCAGCAACACCAGCGGCGGCGGCAAGGATGCCGATGGGGGCAGCAGTCATCTGAGGGGCCTGTAAAAATCGTTAGTGTCTGTTGTGCCTTGCAACATTTGGCTAACGTGTTTTGCCAGTGATTATAATGTGACTAGTTTTCACTTACAAATGCTGCGCTCGTAGCGCTGGAAGCAGCACTTCCGCCAGTGGCGCTCGACGCGGCAGTGCCGCCGGTCGAGGAGGCAGCGCCACCGCTACCAGAAGCACCCGAAGAGGCACCGCCAGCATCGCCAGTAGTTGACGCAGTGCTGGTTGCAAAACCAGACGCGGCGGCCGTGCTGTTAGAACCAGAGCCACCGGCGGTTGTGTTGCCAGAACCAGAGCCACCGGCGGTTGTGTTGTTAGAGCCAGAGCCACCGGCGGTCGGGCTGGCAGAATCAGAGCCACTGGCGGTTGTGTTGCCAGAACCAGAGTCACCGGCGGTTGTGTTGCCAGAACCAGAGGCACCGGTGGTCGGGCTGGCAGAACCAGAGCCACCGGCGGTTGTGTTTCCAGAACCAGAGGCACCAGTGGTCGGGCTGGCAGAACCAGTGCCACCGGTGGTCGAGCTGCCGGATCCAGAGGCACCGGTGGTCGAGCTGCCAGATCCGGAGCCGCCAGAGCCGGAGCTCGAGCTGCCGCTGCCGCCGCCGCCCACGATACCACCTGCAGTCGCGGTGGGGGTAGCGGTAGCAGCAGAGCCAGTCGTGGAGGTAGTAGCGGTAGCACCCGAGTCGGACGTAGTTCCAGAGCCGCCGCTGCCGCTGCCGCTGCCGCTAGTGGTGGCGGCAGCGGTGCCAGTCGCAGAGGGAGCACCGGGCTGCAAACAAGAATTAGTTTTGCATTCTAGACTAGAAAACTCCGATCTCAGCAAGAAGAGGCACATACCGTAGTGGGGACGACGACGCCAGCCGAAGAGCACAGCTCCACGCCGTACGACACAACCTTGGCGGCGTTGTCGTCGTTCCCGCAAGACTCGTACGAGCAGTCACGAATACCGAGGATAAAATCCTTGTTGGCGCACAGGCACTTCAGGTCGGTGTTCGAAGTGCAGCTGAGCGAACCATACAGGTTCTTCATGTTGTTGATGCAGACATCCTGGTGGGGTCAGCGGAAGTCATTTAGACAACAGAGTTGTAAGAGCACTCGACATACACCGCAAGCCGGGAAGCCGGAAGGAAAGTCGGCGACAACGAGTGCCGCACTGCCCAGAAGGGCCATCATGGTGCGTGTGCTGAAAGACATTTTGGCCAATGTGTCTGAACAAGTTAGTCTCGAAACGCTGTTTTCTGGGTGGGTAAAGGCAAAAAAAAAAGCAAGCAAGCGTGGAGATCTGACATGTAGAGGCAGGTGTTCTTGAGAAGCCTTTGAAAGCAGGTAGATGTGCGATGATATCTTAGGTGGAAGCGGGGAGAGGAAGGCAGGCAAAGGGAAACCCAAGGGGAGGGCGAGGAGTTATAGATGTAGGCACGATGAAAACAGAATGGTCTCGATCGGCGGGGGACCCAGTTTGGGTTAAGTGTACCAAGTGGAAAAGGAAAATGAGTAGAACAGGGGGTAGAGAGATGTGCTAGATTTGACGCCAGTCGACAGGTAGCCTGCGGCTGTGCCTTTTATTTTTTGAAATGACCCTGGTTTTTCGGTGTCGTGAGAGGACAAAGAGGGGGGGTGGGTAAAAATGGGAGGAACGAAATTGACGCGGTGACGCGGTGACGCGCCGGAAGCATGAAGTTACACTTACATGAAAAGGGTTTTGCGTGCAGCACGTAAGTTGGCAAAATTGCGGAAGACAAAGACACCTGAAGACGAAGGTCAGTGTGAGTGACTGGGACAGGCCTGGGCAAGAAGCACGAGGGGGAGATGAGAGAGGAATAACGAGAGGAGGAGGTCGGAAAGTATGGACTGGAAATACACACCTGAATTTGAGTGGATGCGACGTTGGATGAGGAAAAACCAAAAAAAAGGAAAGAGCAGATAAAGGACGGGAGAAGGAGAATTATAAGGATAGGAAAGGCGGCAGCGGCGGGGGGGCTTAAGTCCAGACACGTTCAGGCAAACACCGGTGAGACAAGGGTGCAAAGAGAAGGAAGGAGCGAATGGCCAGGCTGCCGGCCAACCCAGGCAGGAGCCACAGTCCCGAGTAGGAAAGAACAATGGGACGGACGCCTCAGCTGGGTGCATGTGGCTGTAAAATCGAGTTGCATACGACGTAACCATACGCCACGGAGGTGGCCCCTTTCTGTGGCACTACACGTACGTGCCTACCGATGCGGGTGAACATCATTGTACTCGCAGTGTCTCCTCCGTACCCTCCACGGAGGGAGCCTCGTCTTGTTTAGTACGGCCGGACGCATCAGCTGGCAAGACCGACCGGCCAGGCGGCCCATTCCCGATAGAGCTCCGGCGTTGCCCCCATCCCTACAGCAGGTACCGGTTATTGCGCTTCGGCTAAGACGGCGCGGGTTCGCCTGTCAGCTTGTCCGGGCATTTCCACAGACAAATAAAATCAAGACAAAAGGCCTCCTGGCTCCCAAAACATTGTCGACGTCATTCGGATTTTTTTTGTTGCGTTGGAAGCGGGAGCATACGCAGCCGCAGCAGATGAGGAGCTACGGCTGGCACCTGCCTACTCGTATTAATCCACTACAACGTCCAGGGGTGGCCTCCTTCCGGGACCAACATGCTTGTTTTCTGTGTCGGCGGCTGCTACCTATCTTACGTGTACGGAGCACTCGTCATATCATTTACGGAGATTGGTTCCGCGATCCACCCGGGGAAAAAGGAGCTAGAAATGGAAAGAGGAAATACATGCCTTTTTCTTTTTTTGCGTGGCTGAATTGCCCTGAATATCCCAATATCTCGATTTGTCCTCCGCGGAGTGAACTAGCAAAATGAGCTATTCTCTTAGTGCTCGGCTGCAGCTTCTCTTCTTCTTTGCTCTTCTCTTTGTGTTCTTCTCCCACAATGACATCAGAGCCTGCCATGACACTTGACTTGGAAGTCGGATGTTTCGGCCACAACCGGCTGCCAACAAGAGCGGAGAGTCGGAAAACAGAACGGTGACGTTAACTTTGCACAGACATGGTAGATCTGGTTGGCCCTCCGTCCACGATCCATGGCACGCTAAAAGGACCCATATAAAGACCCTGTTCAGCTGGTAAGATACGGTCGTAGCCTTGCGTGCTGGTGGCATTAGTTGCTTCGTCTGCCAGGCGGGTAATTATCTTACGGAGTAGGCAGCGCTGAAAGCCACCGTGCACCAGCATCTCTGGAAAAAACACGCATCCTGTGCGCCATCTGGGGTGGCCCAAGGATGATGCTACCCCGGGTGCAACCAGAATGGAGTGGGTGGCGAACCTAGCCCTCCTCCCTCCCAGTAATACTCCGTATTAACCATAGGCGGATTCGGCGTCTCCTGTTGCGCAGGGAAATCCAAACGCCTTGGCCAGCTGAAAAAGAAACCCCGCTCGGCGGTGCAGCCACGCACCATGATTGGCTGATTGCTTCCAAAATGGAGACCTGCGAATTCAGGGGTTTACGTAGGTTGCCCCAAACAATCAACGATCGGGCCAATTTGACGGCGCTACCGTGGCAAGGGAGATTTTACTTCTAGAGGGAAAAACAGGGAACGGCAACGGGAAAAAGACGATGCTGAGGCGCAAACGAAAGGGGAAAAAAGAAGAAAAAATCGGAGTCGCCCAGCCGAAGACAAAGGAATTTGTCCGAAGTGCGCGCGCGGCCAGAGAGGGAGGGAGGAGGGAAGGGGAAGGGNGGGGGGGGGTGAGGGTTGCAAGACATGTCGCCGGCGCATGGCGAACTCTTGGCCGAGAGCCCGGCCGGAAGAATGCTATCGCAACCACGGAGTATACTAACCCGCCACAGAGGTAGCCAGGTATGACCGACAGCCCTTGTTGTAATGCAGGAGCACACGGCTCAGCGCAAAGCCTTTGTTCTCCTGTTGCGCGGCATGCATTGCGGACACAAACTGTCTGGCTTGGAAAGAAGCAATGGACCTATGAACAGAACCTGCAGAAGTAGAGCGAGACAAAATATATTACATGCCTGCAGCGGGCCTGAGCGACCTTCGTTGTGCATGTTTGCTGGTTGGCATGCCACGTTTCCTCCCAATACAACAAGAGCACACAAGCCATATAATCAAAATCAGAATCATACAAACAAAACCCGTAATACTTCATACGCAGCAAGGGAAAAAAAAAAATAGAAAAAAAAGGACAAAACAATACCCATCCAGAGCAGACCGGTGCTCAACCGCTGCACATCACGCAGGCCTCGGGGTTTTCAATGCTGCCTGTCGACACCGTTAGCAAATCAAAGCATCAACACCATGGATCACGTGGAAAAGAACTCACAAGCAAGAAGAGCGTCCGCGTAGATGTCAAACTCGCGCTCCTTGCTGTCCTTGTCGCCATCCTCGCTCTGCGACTTGCCCTCGCCGTTGAGTGCCGGGTCCGCCAGCTCCTCGATCTTGGGCTGGCCGTCTGTCGGCTCCGTCGGCAGCGCCTTGGGCGACTCGCCTTCGTCCAGGTCTGCCTTGAAGGGCGTGGGCTTCGCCGGCGAGGCCACCGGACGCGGCGCTGCTGCCTCCGCTGACGGCAGGCTCCGTGGCGGCGGCGTCGTGCGCGGCGTCGGAATCCCGTTAGCCGCCAACAGACCGTTGCTCGGCGCATTTTCCCTGTCGCCACCCTTGCTGTACGCCGGCCGCGGCACGGCCGACGCACTCATCAGGTTGGCATAGCTGCCGCTCGGCGGCGACCGCTTCTTGGGGCCGCCCACCTGCCGCGTGCTCACATTTGTGTCCTCCACACGCAGGGCCTCCTGGTCCACCGTGAACTGGATCGGCTGTGCTGCCGCTTGTGTGCGCAGATAGTACATGCCGGTCTTGAGGCCCAGCTTCCAGCCGGTAAAGTGCATGCTGGTGATCTTGCCCATCGTCGGTGCGCGCATGTGGATGTTGAGCGACTGCGACTGGTCAATGAACGCACCGCGGTCGGCCGCCATCTGCACGATCGTGCGCTGCGAGATCTCCCACACCGTCTTGTACAGCGCCTTGATCTCGGCCGGGATGTTCGGGATGTTCTGGACCGACCCGCCCTCGGCGATGATGCGGTTCTTCATGTTGTCCGACCAGAGGCCCATGTCCACCAGGTCCTTCAGCAACCACGGGTTCACTACCTGAAACTCGCCCGCGAGCACGCGCCGTTGGTAAATGTTGGACGTGTAGGGCTCAAAACACTCGTTGTTGCCCAGGATCTGCGACGTCGATGCCGTCGGCATCGGCGCCACCAGCAGACTGTTGCGCACGCCGTCCTCCTTGATCTTGAGCCGCAGCGAGTCCCAGTCCCACAGGTCCGTCGGCTTGACGTCCCACATGTCAAACTGCAGGATGCCCTGAGACACCGGCGACCCCTCATACGTCGAGTACACGCCCTCCAGCTTCGCCAGGTCGCTCGACGCCGTCAGCGCAGCGTGGTAGATCGTCTCGAAAATCTGCTTGTTGAGCTCACGCGCCTCTGGCGACTCGAATGGCATCCGCAGCGCCAGGAACGCATCCGCCAGACCCTGCACACCCAGCCCGATCGGCCGGTGCCGCATGTTGCTGTTGCGCGCCTCCGGCACGGGGTAGTAGTTGACGTCAATGATGCGGTTCAGGTTGCGCACCACGACCTGTGTGACCTCGTGAAGCTTCTTGAAGTCGTACGTCTCGTTTGTGTAGTCCACAAAGGACGGCAGCGCCAGCGACGAGAGGTTGCACACGGCCACCTCGTCGGGCGCGCAATACTCGATGATCTCCGTGCAGAGGTTGGAGCTGCGAATGGTACCCAGATTCTTCTGGTTGCTCTTGCGGTTGCAGTGGTCCTTGTACAGCATGAACGGGTTGCCCGTCTCGGTCTGGGCCTCCAGGATCGCATACCACAGCTTCTGCGCCTTGATCGTGCGGCGGCCGCGGCCCTCCCTCTCGTACTTCTCGAACAGGGCCTCGAACTCGTCGCCGTAGCAGTCGGCCAGGCCCGGGCACTCGTTGGGGCACATGAGCGTCCAGTCGCCGTTCTTCTCCACCCGCTTCATGAACAGGTCGGGGATCCACAGCGCTAGAAACAGGTCGCGGGCGCGCACCTCCTCCTTGCCGTGGTTCTTGCGCAGGTCGAGGAACTCGAACACGTCGGCATGCCACGGCTCCAGGTAGATGCAGAAGGCGCCGGGCCGCTTGTTCCCGCCCTGGTCCACATAGCGGGCCGTGTTGTTGAACACCCGCAGCATGGGCACGATGCCGTTGGATGTGCCGTTGGTGCCGGCAATGTACGAGCCAGTGGCGCGGATGCGGTGGACGTTCATGCCAATGCCACCCGCCGTCTTGGAGATCATAGCGCAAGTCTTGAGGGTGTCGTAGATGCCCTCAATGCTGTCGTCCTTCATGTCCACAAGGAAGCACGACGCAAGTTGGGCCTGGGGCGTGCCGGCGTTGAAAAGCGTGGGCGACGCATGCGTGAAGAACTTGTTGGACATGTAGTTGTACGTCTCAATGACGCGCTCCACGTTGTCCCCCCAGATGCCGACCGACACTCGCATGATCATGTGCTGGGGCCGCTCAACGATTTTGCCGTTGAGCTTGAGCAGATACGAACGCTCCAGCGTCTTGAAGCCGAAGTATTGGTAGTTGAAGTCGCGGTCGTACACAATGGCGGAGTCGAAGTCTTCCTTGTGGCGCATGACGCACTCGTACGTCTCCTTTGAAATCATAGGCGATAGCTTGTTGTTCTTGGGATTGACGTAGGTGTACAGATCGGAAACAACGGACGACCATTGCTTCTTGGTCTGCTTGTGAAGGTTGGACACGGCAATACGCGCAGCAAGTACGGCGTAGTCCGGGTGCGTCACAGTCATGTACGCAGCCGTCTCGGCAGCCTGTTTGGAAGCAAAGGCGTTAGACAGGGATGCTCCGTCTGTTTGACAGAAAGGAACGAAAAGAAGCCTTACCAGGTCATCCAGCTGAGCCGTTGTCACACCACCGTAGACGCCCGAAATAACCTTCTGGGTGATGGCCACAGGGTCGACATGGTCAGCGTCGAGGCCGTAACACAGCCGCGAAACACGGGCCGTGATCTTGTCGAACTGAACGCGCTCCTGGCGACCATCTACAGGGAAGAGGCACACAGTCAGCGTTCTGTGCACTTGGATACGAACAAAACCCAGCATGATGCAGAGACATACCACGCTTGCGAACAAACATTGCGGCTGTTGTAGATGGGTATGGGTATAGGGTATAGGTTGCTAGACGATGTGTGGTCGACGAGGACAACGACGAGGACGCAAAGGAGAGAGAGAGTCTCCGAGGCGTTCCGTCAGTCTGCGTGTGATGCAGAGAAGTGTGTGAGGAGCTCAACGGCGATGCAGCAGGGCAGACACGTGTGAGGACAGACGCGTTTCGTGGGTGTCAATGAGGACGAGGAGGGAAACGGCCAGGTGCAAAATCCGACCGCGACGGACACCACTTTTAAATGGGTTGCGCGGTGGAGGCGCCCTTTACGCGTTGCCGGTGGCGCGCCAACAACATTCCAAAACACAAAACCCATTAGATAAGCCGTGCCCCTCCAAAAACGCGACCACAACGCGTCCTGCATACACTTTCCCACCACCGGGACGCGACTCGGCTTGGATAGAGCCGTCGCCACCTGCCACCTTGCCTCATTTGGGTGTCTGGTGCCATTCCAGCCTATATCCCGATTTCTCAGCATTCTCCCATCCCCCCTCCCCAGTCGGCTCGGCCTCGGCGCCCTCGTTCGCCGTAGGCAGCTCCGCCTCATCACCAGCCACCACGGCCACAGCACGAGGAGGAACAAGAACCCTGACGACCACCTCTCGATGATCGCACGTCCCCTTGTAGATATACTCCGACATCGGTCTGTGTCGACGCAAGTGTTCGACAGTGTTCCGGAAACCGCTGTGCGGGCTTTGTCCATGGCTGCCTCGGCGGCAAACAGTGCTGGCCCAGCTAGCTCGGCCTACCGTCCTCGTTATATCGATGTACGTGTGTGCATGCCAGGGTCCTTGCCGATGATTTACCCCTCGCTAACCATCCCGTTCCTGGCAGATCGGCATCAACCTCGCTGATCCCATTTTCCGCGGACGGTATTATGGCAAGCAGCGCCACCCAGATGATCTCCAAGGTGTGGTGCAGCGCGCCCAGGACGTCGGTTGCACCAAGCTTGTCGTGACGGGCTCCAGCTTCAAAAGCTCCCGCGATGCGTTGAAGCTTGCGGCGCAGTTTCGTACGTGCTTTCCTGTATAGACCCTGGTCTGCCAAAGACGGCGCAGAATGGCATGGATTGACTTTGCCTCCAACCAGCCAACGCCGTCTACACCACGGCCGGCATTCATCCCTGCAGCAGCGCCATCTTTGAACACAACCACAGACGTCACCACGAAGAGGACGAGGACGCGGACGCGGACGCGGACGATGACGCGGGTGGCGAGCACACGCCCGCGTGCGGCCCCGACCCCTCCAAACCGAACGCAGAAGACGGCACGGTTGACTCGGCCAAGTCGGCTACCATCATGGCGGACCTGCGCGAGCTCATCGTGACGGCCAAGCCGGCCGGCGCGCTCGTCGCCTTTGGCGAGATTGGCCTCGACTACGACCGCCTGCACTACTGCTCTGCAAGCACCCAGCGCCACAGCTTTGTGGCACAGCTTGCGCTGGTTGCCGACCTCGCAGCCGATCCCACAAGCCCAGTGGCCCTGCCCCTCTTCCTGCACTCCCGCGCGTGCCATGCCGACTTTGTGCGCCTCCTGCAGACGCAGTTTGGGCCAAAGCTGGAGACGCTGGCTCGTGGTGGGGTTGTGCATAGCTTCACGGGCACGGCAGAGGAGGCCGCGGAGCTCATGGACTTGGGCCTGTACCTAGGCGTCAACGGGTGCAGCCTCAAGACGGCAGAGAACTGCGAAGTGGTGCGCACCATCCGCCTGGACCGGCTGATGCTGGAGACGGACGGGCCCTGGTGTGAAGTGCGGCCGTCCCACGAGGGATGGAAGTACTTGGTGGCGGCGGAGGTCGAGGCGAAGGCGGCTCGGGAGAAAGCAGAGGCAGCAGAGGCAGCAGAGGCAGAAGCCAATCCCCAGGAAACACCCAAACAAGCGCCCAAAGCAAAGGGCCCGGCCAAAGGCGGCAAGAAGAAGCCAGAGCCTGCCGTGCCGGAGCGCTTCAAGACGGTCAAGAAGGAGAAGTGGGTGGAGGGTGCCATGGTCAAGGGCCGCAACGAGCCGTGCTCGATTGAAAGGATAGCGACGATTGTGGCGGCCATCAAGGGCGTGTCGACGGAAGAGGTCTGCGAGGCAGCCTGGGCCAACACGGTAAACGTGTTTGGATTGGAAACATAGATCACTCATAGAACAAGACGAACAAGAAAACAAAAACAGCCAAGACGCCCGAAAAGAACGCCCGTGCAGGTCATGAAGCCGTGAAACGCCCCCCTATATCATGCCAGATCCCTTGTTGCCGTGTATGCGCCCGTGCCGCACCACCCCGACCGTGACGCCGTCTTCGCCCGTCATCCATCCGGGCATCCTCTCGCCGTCGATGACCCCGGCCTCGACCAGCTGCCGAATGCCGGCAAACACGTGCGGGCCGTGAAACGTAATGGCCACACGCGGGCGCCAGACGGACGCGCCGTCGTCCTCGCGGCTTTTGCTTCCCTCCGCGTCCTCGACCGCGTCGGCTTCCCGCACCAGCGCCGCATCGATCTGGCTGCGCCGGCTGCTTCTGCCGCGTCGCCTCCGGCCGTCTGCCAACGACCTCCCCTGGCCCCCTGTTCTCTTTGTGCTGTCGTCCCCGCTGCCACGTCTGTCGTCGTTGTCGTCACCGTCACCGTCACCGTCACCGTCACCGTCGTCGTCGTCGTCGTCGTCGTCGTCGTCGTCGTCGTCATCGTCGTTGTTCTCAACACCCTTGCCTGCCTCCACAGACTTCGCGTCCAGCTCTTCGACACGCAGGTTCCCCGGAAACGGATCCTGCAACACCACATCCACACGCTCGACCCCGCATCCATCGTTGATCTTGCCAGCAAGCCCAAACCGCCCTGCTGCAATGTCTTTCCTGCGCTTGGCCAGACGCTGTTCGCGTGCCGTGCCCGGGGGGGCCGGTCGCTTCTTCGCCTCACTTTTCTGCTCATGATCGTCGTCTTCCTCTTTTTTCTCGAGTTCCGGTGGAAGAGTGCTCAGTGGCGACTCAATCGTCTTCTCGTCGGCGTAGATGCTCCACCCACCGCCGGCCGCGCTGGTCCGCCCAGCACCGCGCCGGTGCAGCAGCTCGGCGAGATTGCGCGTGGCCAGGCTTGTCGGCTGGAGCGCGTACCGCTCACGCGGGCGCGATAGTGCTTTGGGAATGGCCTCAACAACGAGGCTGCGGAGGCTGCGCGTCTCGCCGCGGCCGGATGAAGGTGCCGCGGAAGGTGGCGCCCCGCTGCTGTTCTCGCCGCCGCCGCCGCCACCGCCACTGCCGCCACCGCCGGAGCCCGAGGACTGCGCCGCACTGGACAGGTAGATGTAGGGCGACGCATCGGGAAAGGCGACGTAGACAGTGCGCGAAGTCTCGACAGTGGCGTCAGCGCTCGATGGTGCTCTTGCATTTGCTGCCTGGCCGGTGTTGTAAGGCGAGTCGAGGACAAAGATGCGCAGCAGGAGGAGAGGGAGTTGTTTGTGCCGGTCGAAGTTGTAGTGCACCTTGACATCCGGGAGGATCTGGGCCTGGAGGTTGCGCAGAAAGGACGATGGATGAAAGCGCGGCACGACAAGGGCGCCCTTGTCGACAACAGCCGAGACGGCAGGCTCGCCGCTGACGCCACCGCCGCTCGCGTCGGTGTCGCTCTCCGCCTTCAGCTTCAGCGGCACAATCCGGAACGCGGTCCACCTCTGGCTGGTCGGGTGGTCGTACAGATACTGCAGGTCGGCCATGGCCAGCTGGTACATGGAGAGGCCATGGCGCCAGTCGCCTTCGAGGATGCGGTCGAGAACCTCGCGCTTGGATCCCTTGCGTGCCTGCAGGGCCGTGTAGTGGTCCTGCAGCGCCTGAAGCGACGCGGCGGGTGGGTAGAAATCATCGGTGTCTTCGTCGTCTTCGTCCTCGTCGTCTTCCTCGACTTGCACCTCTACGGCCTGTCCATCAGCCCCTTCAATGACCCGGCGCCGTGTCTTCTTTCGTGGCGGCCTCAGGTAGGGTGCTGTCAGCGACTGGTTGCCGGGGTCGAGCCAGTCCAGCACCAGAGACAGTAGCGACGGTCGCGACAGCCGGCCGAGCACGCGCGTGGCGATAGGGCTTGCCGAGGCGATGCGCAGCGTCGAAGGCAACCGGGACGCGATCGGGACCGAAAGAGAGACCATGGCGGGATGTGCTGCGGTGTGAGCACGGCTGCGGCGACGGTTGCTTCCAACGGTTGTAGACGGCGTTGACAGGGCCGCGCCGTTCAACCCGTTACTAATCGGGTGGGCCAGCCGACCAAGCTTGAGATTCTGCAGCACAGATCCAAACGGCAGGAGGGCAAAATGTCGATGGACGCGTCGCGTTACCGCTTAATGTGGGTCCTAATACACGTGTGGATTCGGGAACTGATCTGCCACTACGAATCTCTGTATCTTACGAAAGGACGACAGCCTACGACGAACATGGGCTATAACACATAGCATGGGTCTCGAAGATCAGAACACTCATGAATGCGTGTAAGCAGCTCGTAACAGAACATGTAGTGGACAGAGCCAGTAGAGAGACCTGCGGAGGAAAAGGTCAAAGGCGATTACATAACCAGCAGAAATTGCCCTCGGCGACTATTCGTATTTCCGAGCTACCCCGCGAGTCCGAAATTCTATCAATCTTCAACCACAAGGCTTTCCACACATTCATACATACTCCTCCTGTTCCTGTGTCATGCAGGCAGTTGTTCCGTTTTTCTAGTGCGGTGCGTCGTATCTGGGGTTGCCCCACGGTTGGGTTCGGCGCGAAAAACCTCGCCTCAACGGTCCCGCGGTTAAATTTCGTCCCAGCACCGGCAAATAGGGGCGCACAAAAGGTGCAGTGTGACCGAACTGCTCTGGTTTCGTCGAGTTTGTCTGTGATGCGCTCGTTCCGAGACACCTCGCACACCTCAGAAAGAAAGAAAAAAGGACATCGAAGATGCCGAGCAGCGGCAGCGGCAACGGCAGCGGAAGCCGTAGCGGCCCCTTCGTTCGGGCGGTTGCAGGCCGGTCTCCCTCTATGGATGACCGTGACTACGACCAGAAAGACGATGGCGACGACGACCATGAAAGGGACGACCACGATGACGACGACGACGAGCACCACAACAGCAGTGGCCAGCGACCTCGAAAACGGCAGCGCGTGCGCCTCTCGTGTCTGGAGTGCCGTCGGCGCAAACTATCCTGCGACAGAGGGTTTCCCTGCGAGCGCTGTATCAAGTCTGGCACCCCCGAGCACTGCACCTATGAGACACGACCCGGTCTTGCACCGCCTGCCAAGAATGGCCTATCACCGAGCGCGCTGGCCACGTTCGACTCGCGCCTGTCCTCCCTCGCGAGCGGCCATCGCGGAGGCGGTAGCGTGTCGGGCCACGCGGACTCAGGTATCGGGCTGTCGTACCGCCGCGATTCTTCGCATCGCCAGGGGGCAACTAGTGGGGGATATCATCTCAATGACGGAGACCGCATGCGCCGCCTCGAGCTTGAGGTCGCTCAGCTCAAGTCGCTCCTGGCCACCGCAGTCGGCGTTGGCGAGAACGGTACGAACGGAGCGAAGAGGCTGACGTTGCCGCCAGCCGCCGCGTCAGACGGCAGTACTACCGTTCTTGGTGACGAAGACTCCCCGCAGCAGGAAAAGCAAGACGGCAGTCGCGACAACGGCGAACCGTCCACCTTTGTCCAGCACATCTATGGCCCTCGATCGGCCGCGGCAATGGCCGCCGGAGACGAGCTGCGGTTTTTCCGGGGCAAGGAATTCAAAACGCGGTATTTTGGCCCGCACAATGCCTGCATGGCTTTCCGTGAGCTCACGGGGCTGTGTCCGTTTATGAAGGAAACCGCAGAGGAGTGGCTGCGGCCGTTGCACATGGGGCACCACGCCACCAAGGACCGGCAAAAGCGGAAACGGGAGCGCGAGGAGCGCGATTTGCAACCCGACCTCGAGCTGGAGGCGCTTCTTCCCGAGCGCGAGGAAATGGACGCATTGGTCAACATCTACATGGACCAGTTTGAGCAGATCCACCGCATCGTGCACATTCCCAGTTTCCGACGCGAGTATGCCGCCTTCTGGAAACCTGGTGGACCGCACCCGCAGGCCTTCACGGCCCTCCTGCTGTCGGTGATGTCCGTCTCGAGCTGCATTCGCGGCAACACAACGGGCAAGTTTATCGGCATGACCTCGCACTCCCACTGCATGGCCGTGAAGTGGATCACAGCTGTCGATGCCTGGAGCCAGCGCCAGAGCCAGAAGCACCGCAAACTGGTGCACTATCAGATTGCCTGTCTCAGCTACCTAGCAAAGCGCGTCAACACCGTCAAGAAGAAGCGGTTTTGGAAGACATCGGGCGCGCTGACGCAAGACGCCGTGTCCGTGGGTCTGCACCGAGATCCGAGCCACATCAGCGGGTCGGTGTCCGTATACAACCAGGAGATGCGGCGGCGCATCTGGGCAACGATCCAGGAGTTTGACATGCAGGCGGCTTTTGACCATGGCCTGCCGACGCTGCAGAGTGCCCTACGGTCCGACGTTCTCTCGCCGCGGAACCTTTTCGACGAGGACTTCGACGAGGATTCGACGGAGCTACCGCCATCGCGGCCGACCAGCGAGTACACCCTGTCCTCGTACCAGAGCCTGAGTCACCAGAGTCTCCCGCTGCGACTGCAGCTGAGCCGCGTCCTGACGGGTCGGCCCGACGACCTGGACTACGACCAGGTGATCCGCTACACAAACGACATCACCCACGAAATCGACGCGCTCCCGTCGTGGGACGTCCCGGCGCCGAAGCGGTCGGCATCAAAACAGCCGGGGGGAAAGCGCGGCAAGGACGAAGCTGACGGGCCCAACACCGACCTCAAGCTGGCACCGCTCCTGGCCTACACGCTGCTCCATATCCAGCTACGGCAGTACATCATTCCACTGCACCAGCCTTTCCTCAAGCTGCGCAAAACCAATTCCAAATACCAGTACTCAGAGATCATTTACTACAACGCCGCACGCGACATGGTGCTTCTGCACGACAAGCTGGCTGAGCAGGGCGTCCAGACGCTCAACTTCCTTCGTGAGGACGCCTTAACGCTGGCCATCAACTTGTGCAGCGTGACAATGCTGCAATCAAGGGGTAGGGGGTTTTTTTCCCTTCTTATCTTGTTTCTCTTTCTCGTCGCTACAAGAACTAACTCTGGTCTTTAGGTTCCACCAACATGATCATGGTCAACTCGCAGCACACCAAAAAACTGTTAGAAAAGTGTCTAGCCATGAAAGAGGACTGTGTCCTACGCTGTGGCAACAACGAGCCCTGGGGCTACTCGATCATGTGCGCAGCCGCAGGCCTGCTCGAGGCCCATCTCGGCGACAAGACCCCCGAAGCAGCCAAAGCCTGGTCAGCCGAGCGCTTTATCAGCCTGCATTACAGGTTGATCGCCACTCAGGAGCCTGCGTGCGGCAACGGAAACGGCAACGGGAACGATGCCCAGCAGCAAGACGGCCCCGTCACACAGCAAGGCCAACCGGCACAGCCGCTACTCCAAACGGTGGCCCAGCCCCAGGCCCAGTTCCGGCCCCAAATTTTCCCCAAGCCCGAAGCACCTCTGCAGCCAGCCGAGACAGGCCTGGACCCTCTGCCCACGGGGGTGGGTCCCGCAGCCGAGCCGTATATGACGCTTGCTCCCGCCTCCAGTACTATTCTTCCATCACCCGAAGCGACCTCCGAGGCAAATGGAGCGCCATCCGCCTGGTGGCTGCTGAACATGGCCAACATGGCGAGCACAGCCAATTCAAATGGAAACCAAGCTGTCAGTGTTGGTCCTCACCCGCAGTTGAGGTGTTTTGTCGTTGTTCTGTTTGGCTAACCCCGTGTGCAATAGTTGCAGCCTCAACCGGCGATCAACCCCGATTTCAACTTTGAGATTCTGAACAACATGAATCTCGGCAATCTCTGGGCCGACTATTCATGGGAGGATATGTAGTTTTTTTTCATAGCCCTTTTTGGATTACCATGCCATTTTTGCAGTGTGTACCATCCAACATACTAGGAAAAGAGAGCTATCATCATAATACCCATCTAAATATATATAATTTCAGGCATCATGCAGCATGTGACTCAGGGCTACCTCCCATATACTTTGGCTTTTCTTTTCCTGTAAAGTAGAACAGAACCGTGCAGCTGTTGCCAGTCGTACCTCCCTCTCTCTTCTGAAACAGGCTGCCTTCCATCCAGTTCCTTCCGTTGAGGAGCCTAGCGTATGTTGCAACACTTTCCCCGAAGTAGCTGCAATCGATCTCCGAATATGGAAGGAACGAAGCAATGCTCGTGCTCTTTCGACAGCAACACCGAGTGTCACGCACTCGCTCTTTCCCAATTCGGAAGTGCAGCGTCAAAAGATCCTGTCTCGCTTACCCCTTATGCTCATCCCACCTTCCTCCACACCTATACGTCATTGTTTGTTTCCCTTCCGCATGGCCCTCGTGCCTCCTTCTGCATCTGTCGCTTTTTTATCTGGCCCAAATCTTCCTCCAAGTTGCTACTCTTTCTCTCTCGTCTTCTCGTCATGACTGTGGCCCGGTATTTGCTTCTGCTCTAAGCTCGTCTACGGACACTGTCGTCCTTGCGCCCTCGAAAGAACGGAAAAGCATTCTCTTCTCTTTTTTTGGCAGCTCCTCTTCCATTCAGTTTTGCTCACTTGCCCATCACATTTTCAGGTTTCCTCCTGCGTTCTCTTCGTCTACCATTCATTTCATTTTGGCTCCTATATTCTCTTTCTCGACACTTCCTACGCACGTAGCAGAACATCCCTGCTACAGTCCATCATGGGTCTCTGCTTCTGCAATAGGGTATTCAAAGAGAGGACGGCGCTTAAAAACGAGGAGTCTTCTATGCTCGCTTTGCCTGCTGTGCTTCCACCAGCTAGACTCTCCAGCCCCCGCTCCGAGCTCCCAGAGAAGGTGGCCTTTTCGGCACAGGATGTCTCGCGCAAATATGGATCACCATCGGCCTCGGCATCGGCCCCGGCCCCTCCGGTTCTCTCTTTTCCCAATGGTTTAGGAGCGGAGGAGTACCTAGAGGCTACGGCGGACAGCGATGGCGAAAAGACCCAACTGGTCACTTCACCAGTCAGTGAGTTTACAGTCGTGCTGATAGCGGACACTGTGAACGACATGGTTGGCGAGCTGCCTATCGATGAACCAGGTGCTGGTCAACCCGAATCAAGCAGCAACCCTCTCAGCAACCTGGCAGACGGTAAAGACAGTCTCTATCGTACGTCATCGCCTGAGCCGACAAGTTGCCGAGCCGTCGAGGCAGAGGGCGACGAAGAAGACTATGCCGTGGCCGCTCGACGTGCTGAGGTCCGCCGCTTGGCACATAGAATGATCCAAGAAGAGCTTCGCCAAGAACATCATTCTCAACTGCCTCGTTCGTACAAGTCAAAAACGATGACTACCATTAACGAAGATACTTCCGACGGTGGCGCTGCTGCTGAAGCTGGTACTAGCGATATGGTTGCTTCGGACAGTGACAAACCGCCCGGAGACAATGTTGTTGTCGCCCCGACCAGCAGTTTGGGAAGTTCTGCTCGTGCTGAGCCCAGGGCAACAGCGCACTCTACAGTCCGGGTTTTCCCCCTGCATCCAGGCAGCGTGTCTGTGGTGCATCGAGGGCTATTGGGGTTTCGCCGGTTTCGTGGCGCAAATACCTCACAGCCCAAAAGCTGGAAATGGACCTCGCTTGTGGCAGCTTCAACTCAACGAAAGTCTTCAGAGAATGGAGACGCATCAACTGCTGATATGCTCACACTGCCTGCAGCGGCGCCTCGTGACAAGGAAAGCGTTTCCTTACTGGATGCAAAAGGAAAGGAACCAGCGGTGGCTAGTCACAATTCCAACCCCCCCATTCTCGCCGGTTCAGATACGAAAAGCGAAAAAGTGAATGCGAAGGAAAAGCGTCATCTGTTCGCACCGCTCGGAAATGACGCTCGTGTGAACCAATGTGTCATTTCGGATTCTCTCAGCTCGGTTGACGAAGATGGCAGTATCCACGAAGCTCGTGAAGCACAAGTTGTTTTGAGGAAAAAAGGGGGGGGGTATCCACAGAGTGGCATTGTCGACGGCGCAGTGAGTATTGCTGCACTGGAGAATGGTATCATTGAAGAAAACCCGCGCCTCTCCAGCTTTATCCATGCAGCATCGGGCGATGCAACAGAGACGCGGCAACGGTCTGGCATCTCGGGGGCGTCTCATATCAGCTCACTCGATTTGCCGCCTCCTTTGATAGGAGGAAGCGCTTTCGGGGAGGACGATGTTGTCCCGCATACAGATAATGACTTCGGGACAAACCGCTCGCATAAACTACATGCACCTTTTCATATGCTCTCTCGAAAAGGTAGGCACCGAAATCACTTCCCAAGATTTGTGTCCTCTCAACTCTGTGTAGGGCGTTTAAAGCTAACTGCTGAAAGTTACGAGTCGCGAGGTTTTGCAAGCGAAAACCATGGCGAGCTCGCCCATGTTGTCTGCGAAAAGTCCTAAATCCGATGCTGTAGCCATGCGGGCACTGAAGTCGCGTCGCAGGGCCCTGCTCTCGGAAATCGGGATAACTCTGAAGAAAATGTCTCGAACACCTCTAGACGATCGGTTCAGGCCACCAGAGGACCACAAGCAAAAAACTCAAACCATTGATTCCCAAGCCGCCGGAGGAGAGCTTGTCCCGAATCAGGCCGGCGTTGCCGACAAAATCCCAGACATGGCTGACACGCCCGGCGAGCAGGACCAAACTTCACCCGCTCTGGCGCTGGAAAAAATGGCAGAAGAATGGCTTAAACAGATTAGGCAACTTCACATCGAGAGTCTCGATAACCAACAGCAGCACGCACGAGGCCTGGGAAGAAACAAAAAGTACCAATCGCATACATGGCCCCCTGTTTCCCATTCGCCAACATCGTCTTTGTTCAGGGAAGTGTTTGAAGACCCTCGAGCGCCGCGGCAACATCCACAAGGCCAGTGTACAAACGCCTTCGCTCTTTCAGATCGTCCGCGAAGTGAAGTTTTGGGTGCAACCCAATTTCCAGGGTCATGGTGGAGCCTGTCTGCCAACAACTCTGTGCAAGATGTCCATGATAGCTCGACAAGGAACATTACCAACGAACAGGAATCGCCAGCCACTCCAACCGACAAAACAGATCATGACAAAAATCAACCGCAGAACTCCGATCTCGGTTCAACCACAGGGCCTGCAGTGGCGGTGCCGACAAAATTTGAAAAGGTTAAGAAGTTCGGCGTGCTGAAGTTTTTGTCTCGGAGACAGGTTTCGAATCCCCTGCAAACAACTTGTGACGAAACCTCGACAGTGGAAAGTGCGAAAAATGACTCCAAGTCTACAGCGTCCCAGGAAGTTGGCACATCGTCAAAGGCACAGAGTGAGATCAGCGGCCAACAAGAAAGGCGTATTCCCGAGGCGCATCCTGGAATCAACCCTCCCAACTCGAATGCGAATGGCCTCGAAGACGATGCAAACACCATCCGCGTGCTCACTAGCAGGGCGAGCAACGAAGACAGAGTCACCACCTTGGCAAAGATCCAAGGCGGTGGGATCATTAAGGGTGCAGGAATAAAACCAGCGACAGTGCAGCTGACTGCACCCTCCACGCCTATCAAGGAGGCATATGCAGAAGTACACTCTTACATGGCCAAATCTTCTTCCGAGAATCGTGCCAGTCGTGTTGCAAAACGGGTCTCTTCTTTTAGCACTGATGACTCGTTCTCCGATGCAGTGGCACATCAGAGTGGTGTAGAGCACGGAAAAAACGAAAAGGAGGGCCGCGCCAAGCAGTTCGACGATGGCTCAGTGGGTACGATGAGGACGCCTTGGTGGATGTTGAGGATGCCAGCGCCGGCGTCTAAGGCTTAATGATACGGATTAGAAGTACGGCGCCCCTGGGAACTTTATTTTCATAGTCAAGTTTTATTAATTTCTCTCTTAGGCATGATGGAAACCCTCTATGTTTTAATTTAAGCAGAGTAATACATTTATGCCCGAATAGAAACTTATAACTGACCAACAGAGGTAAACGCGAGGCCTGTAAGTTCCGTGGGCAAAGAAGAAAGGACCGGATCCTGGCTCCTATTCCCCTAAACTTCCGCACGTGGATACTCTTGCGCTGTTACCGGGCGTTCATCCGGCGCTCTCCAGCAACGAAAGATCCGCCGGCGAAGCCGGGCGCGACCAGGTCGAAGAGGGGCATGTCGGCCTGCCGCCGATGGTCGTATTGAATTGTTTGTGGTGCTGCCTCTGTCATGGGCTGCCGCGAAGGACACAGGTGCGTGGCAATGTTGTGCTTAGGTCTGTGTGACCGCCATTTTCATCCTTTGAATTTGAGGACGGTGTCCTGATGGGATGTCATGGTTAGCTAGGAAACCGGCCTGCATGAACTTTCTCTATGGAAATGCCTACCGCTGTGACTTTTTTTACGCTCCGCGCCGTGATGCCACGTTCGTTGCCCCGTTTAGCTTCGATGGAGGCTTCCTTGACAAGCCTGATGTTGCTGTTGTTAGCAGCTGATGAGGAGTCCTCCAACATAGCGGGTCCCAACTCACGTCTGCATGAAGAGCAGGTAGTCGAGGAATATCTTCGGACCGTTAGTGCGATAACAAAAGGGGAAAGGGTTGGCAAGGAACGACACGCACCAAGACGTCGACATTGCGGCTCAGATTGGCGTTGGCGTGGGCCTTGACAATCTTTTTGACCGTGGCGCGCGGGTAGAGTTTTTGGCCGGGCGCCATTGCTTCTCGGAGTGGAAATCGTGTCGCGTCCGTAGAGAAAACCCGTGGTTCTGGAAAGCAGCGACTCTTGTTTTAGACAAATGAGGGTGTGGAAAGCGATGCGGCGGCGCGCTTGGGTGTTGATGCACGCGTTGCATCACGATTTTGGAAAAAAGTTACATAATCACAGCAAATGGCCGGCCCCGCCATTGCGCTTCAAAGCTTGCCCGACAGGGTGCCGCGCAACGTCTCTCAACAGCCCACGGGGACAGCTATTCTGCAACAATGGCCACATTGCAGCGTCGGATGGTGAGTTGTTTGTTTCTGTGCTTTCTGGTATTCCTTTTGCTTCCAAGCGACGGTGTGTATGCTGACACCCCACCCCCAACGACAGCTCAGCAGAGAGGACGAGGATGCCGCCGGGCCGGAGGTCGAAGTGCGCCGCGAGGACCAGGAGAAGATCAACAAGTTCAGCCGGCTGCATCAGCGCGAGCTGAATGTGGAGGAGGAGCTTGCGGCCAAACACAAGGAGAAGGAAGCGCTGGACGACATTGCGATGGAGTTGGAGCTTGTCGACGAGGACGACAAGGTGCCGTACGTGTGCCCCGATCTCTGTACCTTGTGGCTCTGTGCTACGGTGCTTTCTTTTGGATTTTTTTTTCTTTCTCTTCTTTTACTGGGCTGACGAGACAGCTACCGCATTGGCGACGCATTTTTCCAGATCAAGGCCACCAAGGCCCTCAAGATGATCAACATGGCAGCGGCCAAGATCGACGACGAGGTCAGCGCACTGGAAGAGTCCATAGGAACAATGCGCGAGGAGATGTCCCAACTGAAGGTGGACCTATACGCGCGGTTCGGGCGCAGCATCAACCTGGAGACATAGGCGCGGGGAGGAGGGGGGGGGGGAATGGGCATTTTACGTTTTTGTATCTGCACACGCAGGTGTATTTTATAAGCAAGCGGCTCAGCAATTGGCACTGGATCTCTGTTCGGCACCCGTGCCCGAGGGCACGGAAGCCCGTGGGAGTAGCGCTCCCTAGACGTTGTCTCACTGGACTTTGCGGGCACTTCCCCGCAAACGTGGATCGTGCTATGCACGCAATACCATAGAGTACATATGCGAGTTCTCTAAGGCCACGTCCCTCCCGTCTTTTTTGGCGTCTTCTCATGCAGCATCTTGCCTGCATTGTGCCTGGTCTTTTACACGTGATCCGGATTTGGCACATCATGGGAACGCGGGAAAAGCGGGCCACGGACGGAACTGTTGCCGTAAGAAACAGAAAACAAACTAAGAACGCCCGCTGGCGTCCCACGGGTATTGACACCCCCGTCCCGGTAACACCTTGAGTCGTCGCCATCAGAGGACCCCTCACTGCAGTCTGTGTATTCCTTCACGCAACCCCGGCTAGCACGGCACACAAGACGCACAACACGACCGGGCAGACCCACAAAGAGCTGAAAATAAGGGGGAAATACGACGCGCGCTGACAATCGAATCCCATCGAAAAAAAACGGCGCTGCGCTATGCCCGGCACCGGCCCTCGCTGGTGCATCGGCCCTCCCTCTGGCCGGCCCCCGGAGCTGACTGCAGGGCAAGGGGCCATGACGGGGCATGCAGGTTGGTTGGTCGGGATCGATGCGCAAGATAGACAGCACGCGTGCGGATTCCCTATCTTTCGCCCAAATGCGTTCCCTCTCTTTTCTTTTTTTTCTTCTTTTTTTCTTTTCTTTTCTTTCCTTTTTTTCCTTTCTGCTTTCTTTTCTGTTTTTCTTTTGCCCTCTTCCCCCCCTTCTCAACGGTGTTTAATTTCTAATTTATTTTTATTTTAGCTGTATGCTCGCAGCCAGACGAGCCCTGGGGCCTTTCGTGCCGTGTTGTGCCATCCGTGACTCCTTTCGTTGTCCTCTCGTGCTCTGACGCAACCGTGTCCCGGTGGTGTGCTCTCGTGGATAGCATGCCCACCCTGTGCCCTATATTTGAGGGCCATTGTATTCTCTCCCTGCCCAAAGCCTCTACGCGGTGACCAGTATGCCAGACCAAACCACACCTTCCGGCCTCCCAGACCAACCTGCTCCAACGCACCACCACCGTATGTTTTTGCCAAATTTTTCTCTTGTTCCTCCTCCGCTTCCTAGACTTCTCTGTTGACCCTACGTACCTAGGCGGTCTTCATCAGTTTGTCGACGACCTTGTGGAGCGTGACGCAGAGGCACGGTACCGGGAGGAGACGGCTGACAACCTGGTTGGCATGCACATCCACCGGAGTGAATCGACACCACGACCACCATCGCCATCACACGCGCCTCCCTACGTGCAGCACCTGGACAAAGAGCAGCCAAAGCAGCTTGTGCCGAGCCTGTCCAACAGCGATGCCAGCGACGTGCTGCTCGTGGCCTGGGAGGAAAACGACCCGGAGAACCCGTACAACTGGTCGAGGACGAAGAAGATCACCATCCTGACCGTCACGCAGCTGTGCATTATCAACAGCACGCTGGGCAGCTCGCTGCCCAGCAATGCCATCCCGGCGATGACTGCCCTATGGGGCGTGACGTCGCCGCCGCAGCATGTGCTGCCTATGTCCATGTATTTGGTCGGTGGGTGGCTTGCTTGCTCTCCTTTTTTTTTCTTCTTCTTCTTTCCTCGGCTGCTAACTGGTCAATAGGCTACATTCTGGGTACCTATTTTCCGTCCAGCTTCTGCCTCCAATCCCTGCCTTTGCCCTCCAACTCTAACATTCCCTCCCCCACTCCCCCCAGGTCCTCTTGTCTGGGCGCCGACCAGCGAACAGATTGGCCGCCGCTTCCTCAGCATCTTGACCTTTGCCCTCTTTATCGTCTGGGCCATGGCCTGTGCGCTGGCGCCCAACTGGCCGGCCTTTCTGGTGTTCCGCCTGTTGGCTGGAGTGTTTGCGAGCGCCCCGATTGCCCTGGTTACCGGCATCCTGGCCGACATCTTTGCGACGCCGCTGACGCGCGGCCGCGCCATGGCCGCGTTCATGGTGACGACCACCTTTGGCCCGCTTCTGGCACCCATTGTGTCGGGCTACTGCGCCACGACGATCGGCTGGCGCTGGGCCTTTTGGATTGCGCTCATGTACGCCGGCGCCTGCTTTGTGCCGCTTGTCCTCCTGCTTCCCGAGACGTACGGCCCCGTCCTGCTGCAGCGTCGAGCCCAGCGCCTGCGCGCCGCGGACCCGGTCGGCAACGCGCACCTGGTGGCGCCGCACGAGCTGGACCGCCGCAGCTGGCGCGAGGTGGCCGTGGTGGTGCTGACGCGCCCGCCGCGCATGTTTGCGTTTGAGCTGATTGTGACGTGCGTGTGCATCTACCTGTCGCTCGTCTACGCCATCTTCTACATGTCCTTTCAGGCCTACCCGCTCATCTTCGAGGGCATCTACGACTTCTCGCCCGGCGTCGACGGGCTCGCGTTCCTGTCCCTGGGTGCGGGCATCCTCATCGCGGTGCCCATCTTCTACACGTGGGACAGCTACCTGCTGCGCGCCACTGCGCGCGGCGCTGCCTGGACAAAGAAGGAGGAGTACCGCCGCCTGCCCCTGGCCTGCGTCGGCGGACCGTTCTTTGCCGCCAGTCTCTTCTGGCTGGGCTGGAGCGCGCGCGCCAGCGTGTCGGCCGCTTCGTGCATCGTTGCCGGCGTTCTCTTTGGCCTGGGGTTTGTTCGTAAGTTCTTTCTTTTGGGGGGTTTTTTTTTTTTTTTTCTCCCTCTGTTTTGCCTCCCCTTTAACAACCCCAGTCATCTTCATGGCTCTGGTCAACTACATCACCGACGCCTACGAGATCTTCGCCGCCTCCGCCAATGCGGCCGCGTCCTGCTCCCGCTCGTTGGTGGCAACTGTGCTTCCGCTGGCGTCGTCGGCCATGTTCACCCGGCTCACCATCCCCGGCGGTCTCAGTCTGCTGGGCGGCCTCAGCCTGCTCATGTGCGCCACGCCTTTTCTCTTCATCTGGAAGGGCGACCGGATCCGGGCCGGCAGCCGGTTCTGCATTGCCCTGCGCGAGCAGAAGGCCGAGATGGAGCGCAAGGTCGAGGACCAGCGCCGGCGCCGGCACCTCCGCGAGCTGGTCCAGCAGACGTCGCCCCTACAGCTGGACGCCTCTGACGCGGAACCGCTGGATCTGGAAAAGGCGGAGGGCCTGTCCATGGTGCGGGATAGCCCGAGTAAGTGATACCCTGAGGGAGTCAAGTCTGCTTCAGCAGCAGCTCTGGAGGAGAAAAGCGAAAAAGTCAACATGAAGGCATGAGGAAGAAAAAAGGGCAAGCGATGCATTTTGGGGTTCAAAAAAGAATAGGTAATAGGATGCAGTCCAGGTAATTTTGGAATAGATGACCATACGATGACACGAGATCGTCCCATGAGGCAGAAACAGCAAAAAAAAAAAGAAAAACGTACAGCAGCGGGTATTCGCTGGTCGTCACCGACCCAACTACTAATCCGCCGATTACTGGTTTAACTAGGGGAGAGCGGACGGGATCCCGTGCTTTCCAGTATCTATGGCCGTACGTGAAAGATTTGCACGGAAGTTTGGCCTATAAGGGTTCCTACGAAGGGGTCTTGGACGTATCTTACTCGTAGTCCATGACAAGTGGCATTCCCGCCAACGGCCTCGTGCGTTCTTATTTTGGTATAGCGCAACTCGTGCATTCAGGGCTCGTCAGACTGTTGTCACACCTCTCGCTCTCTCCTTGAATAGGCAACGTCCTCGCTGCGCCTCCAAAATCGTCTGGAGCCGACGACATTGAGGGAGCTGTGAATAGAATGAGTGAGGGACCCACTACAGCTTCTACAGCGAAGCCGGCCGCGGCTGGTGCAGGGGTACCGCACGTGATGGAGCTCGAATGCAAGAACGAGCGAATGGGAGCGCGGCCTATGGTGGTAGATGCCAAAATTCTTCTAAAACCTTCTCAACGCTTCGACACTTCAAAATTCGATTGAGAAATTCAACACGTCCAAACAACGCAAACGCGACCGCAAACGCAATCGCAAACGCCAAATCCCAAATCCGCGTCTCCCATCCCGTCCTCTCCCCCTTTTTTTCCAAACGTCACACTTTTCCCACCCCAAAAGCACTCTACCCTTCCTTTTCTCCATTCCTCGTATTCTTGACTCTCCCGTGTGTGATCCCTCACGTTCCTGAGCTGGACACCCACTATCTCCATCTCTGTCACAGCTGGCACAGCTCTCTTTGGCTCCATCCACCTTTTTTCTTGCCCCTCCCCCCTCCCGAACATTTTTCCCCAGCTTCACATCCACCTAGCTATCTCCTAGCACCGTGTTCTTCTTGAACCTTTGTTTCCTGACTCTCGACACTTGGCTCTAGCTGCTCCAGCTCCCCAGCTCTTCTCTCCTCCCCC
>PCDN01000008.1:564639-578476 GCA_002778105.1 Ceratocystiopsis brevicomis
CCCCCTTTGGACAGCACATCCACCACCCGCACTATGGCTGCGAGCTCCGTCCAGAACCCCGCGCCCGTCGCCGAGTCCAAAGCGGCCAAGAAGAAGAAGGCCAAGGGCGACCGCACCGCATCGCCGGCTCCTCTCTCCGCGGCCGCTGCGTCCGAGAAGGCTGTATCGGTTGCCCCCACGGACGGGCCTGCCGACGACCTGGCCGAGCCGGCATACCTCCGCGAACTGGCCAAGTGCGTGCAGTTCCCTTGCCTCCTGTTGCCGCCTGCCTGCTCGTCGTTTTGTTTGCTAACAAAAGGTTTCGATTACAGGAACATCCGCAACCTGAACAAGAAGATTGTAAGCCTTGGTCCCGACTCCATCCTGTTGTGTATCCTCCCCTCGCTTGTCATTTTTCCCTAACGCCCGTGCTTTCAGACCAACGCCTCAAAAACCGACAACGTCATCAACGAGAACAAAGACAAGTCCCTCGACGAGCTGGTCGCCCTCAAGATCATCAACAGCGACCAAAAGGCTGCACACCTCAAGAAGCCCTATCTTCAGGCCCAGGTGGCCCAGCTAGAGGAGCAGTACAACCAGTTCAAGAAGCTCGACCAGGACTACCGCCAGCGCCTCGTTGCGGAGAAGGCCGAGGTCACCAAGTCCCTGACCGAGCAGTTGGAGAAGGAGAAGGCCGATGCCGTCCGCGAGACAGCCGAGACGGCGGCCGCTGATGCCAAAACGGCTCTGCATGACAGCCTCCTGACGCTGTCTCAGTTCCTTCGTCTTGCCGCCGCCCGCCGCGCCGACGACCAAGACCAGGACTTGGATGAGAACCTCGCCCTGGAGGGTGTCCTGCTGCAGGTCTACTCGGGTGATGAGTCAGCTGTGGCCACCATGCTCAAGTTGGTCGAGGGCGTCGACGAGACAACCAGGAGCGTGTCCAACGAGTCCCTGAAGACAACCTGTATGTGCTCCTCCTTTTTTTTGGGGGGGGGGTGCTTTGTGTTCGTGCTCAACGTTTTCGTGTTCTTTTCTAACTGCCAATGAACAGTTGCTCAGGTCAAGTCCGTCGCCGTGGCGTATGCCGCTCCGCTGCTCCAGGCTGAGCCTGCAGAAGAGGCCGTGCCGGAGCCATCTACAGAGATTGAGACAGACCCGACCATTGCGCACGCGAGCTTGACCGAGATCCAGGCGGGAGAGGATACCGCTTTGGTGGGATCCGCGCCGCTCACCAATGGCTTTGTCGCCAACCACGAGAAGGGCGAACAGGCTACTGCGACTGAGGCAACCGGGCCCCTTGCGAACGCCGATGTTGCTGACTCGGCGGCCAATGCGGCCGCTGAGAGCCAGTGGGACACCAGCAATGGTACCAAGGATCTGAGCATGTCACAGGAGTGGGTTGAGGTGCCCCGTGATGTGGCCGAGACGGAGACTGGGCTCACTGCAACCCCGGCCGCGCCTTCCAACACACAATCCTGGGCAGATGAGCAGCCCGACCACCCGCCACCAACCATTGCAGCGACCGCCGCTCCCACGCCCAACGTCACCAGGACGACCAACGGGACACCAAACGACGATGGCTTCCACCAGGTCCAGCGCCACACCCGTGCCCGTAGCGAGCGCGACGCCGGCTGGCGCGGTGGCCGCGGCGGCGGCGGCTTCCGTGGCCGTGGCCGCGGCGATGGCCGTGGCCGTGGTCGCGGCCGTGGCGGCGGTGGCAATGTCGGCAACGGCGGCAACCCTGCCGGAAACGGAGGCTATGGTTACCGTGGCCCTCGCCGGAACGATGAGGCATAGGATGAAACCATCTCCGGCGAGGCTGCTGGCGATGGCCACGGACATGGCAAGGGCGAGCGCCACAAGCTCCAGAGACGCAACCCCAACAAAACGGCGCCGACCAAGGCGGCCGAGAAAGCCTGACTTGACGCCACTAGTCAGTCCTGCTATTCTTGCCATCTTTTTCCCTCTCATCCATATACCTCCCCTGATTGATGCGCTGGTGTCGTTTGTGCATGTGCATTGTGCACAGAGTTTTCTTCGCAAAAACGATTCAAGCCATTGCCTGGCGTGTGAGAAGCCTGACTACGAGCACCAAAATCAAAAGCACCGGCACGAAAAACCAACATGTCACTTCGTTTCTCACCTCTCTTCCACAGCTACTCTTTTCTTGAACTCTTTTGCTCCTTATTTCCCTCGTCTGTCTCTCGCCTGCTTCTCCTTCTTTCTCTCTTGCCTTTGTTTTGCTCCATAATATAGATGGGAGCGTATGATTGCTTTCTAAATTTTGTCGTTTGTCATGTACTTTTCCGCATTTCTGCACTTCTACTAGCTTCCGGTTTTATTGGCTGCGATTTTTTCCCGTGTTACTTTTCTTTCTTTTCTTTTGAAGAACAATCAAATGGCGTGGAGCAGCGCCTCGCGGCGAGGGAGAAGAAGCAATGGTTGAGAAGATATGGAACAACGGTCTTTCGGTCGATTTCCCTTGGGGGGTCGACGTTTTCATTTGCATGGCGATGGAGAACGGCGTGAAAGGGGGGGACGGGGAAAATGGACGACGCATCACTTGTGCGGTAAAGTTAAATAGGAAACAAATAAAAAAAGAGATAGGTATGAGACGAAGATTTTAGGGGAACTCCATCCAGTAAGGGGCTTCTCAGCATAGGGTCGGTTACACGCAATCGGCGTGTGTGAATGGTGGGAACGATTATAAGAGTTTGTTTACTTTCCCCTTTTCTGTATGAACCTCATTTAAACCTGATTTCTGTATTATAGCAACCAGAGTTGGTGGCTACAATGCGATTGTGGGTTCTCTGAACAAAGAACAATACGCGAAGGGAGAAGACGGTTGACCATTAAGCCGAGAAAGGAGAAGAGAACGAGATAAAATGAAAGCAACGTATTTATTTATTTTGTCTTTAAATAGCAAGTCTTCATATCTGTATTCTCACTATCCTCTACGGGATATTTCCAGTGCCACGATAACCGCTGCATGCCCCTTCGGCTTTTCATTTTCCTCTTTCGGCATGCGAATGTTTCAGGTGCACCTTTATAGTGCGCCATCATCGGCGGCGCTCCCCCGGTCCCAGGCCAACACCACGTGGCTCAATAAAGGGCTGCGGCGTGTCATATCCAGAAGTGCTAGATACCGCATGCCATCGGATGGTGTGTATGTAAGTGCTGCCGTCATGTGCAAAGAGCTCCGCGGAGCGTCTCTGACCGAAATGATTAGTCATATCGCCAAGCAGAGCCGCGAACCCGATTCCTTCCGGGGGAGGGATAGGGACCCCGTGAGCCCCCCAAGCTTCTCGAGACTGCTCTATTTTGCCGTTCATCACTCATCATTTTCCACCATGGCGTCCATCGATTCCCAGTCGCTGAAGAGCACTTTGGCTCACATGAACAAAGACCACCAGGAGGATCTGGGGTTGTACCTGCGCCACGTCAACGGGCTGTCGGCGGAGCAGCTGGCGGCCGAAGGCGCCCCGGAGCTCGTTGACATGGACCTGGAGACGATGCGCATCCGTACGGCCACGACGGGGACGGTGCATGTGGTGGCTCTGGACCCGCCGCTGGCGTCGTGGGCGGAGCGGCGCACGCGGCTGGTGGCGCTGTCGGTGGACGCGCGGAAGGCGTTTGGGGTCCCGATGCCGGAGCACGGGGCCGCGGCCGCCGTGGTGCCCTTTCCTATGCCGAATCTCCCCGTGCTGTTGGCCTTTGGGTTCATGGGCACGTTCTTTGCGCAGCAGGTGCTCGTGTACAGCGGGCGGGACGCGGCGGCGGCGGCGGCGTGGGCCGGGATGCTGGATGCGGTGAGCGTGCCGCGCGACGCGTGGCTGGCCGGGCCGGACGGGTTCCGGCGGCTGGGGCGGGCGCTGACGTGGCCGGTGCTGGCGATCCATGTCTCGGAAGCATGGTGGTTTCATCGGACGCGGCTGGTCCCGCGCGGCATGCGGTGGAACGGCAAGACGGCGCGGGACTGGTGGCTCTGGATGGGATCGACGCTCATCATCGGCGTGTTCTCCTTTCAGCGCTTTGGGGAACGGGCGCGGGCGCTGGACAAGAAGGCGGAGCGGAAGCACTGAGCTGCGCGCCGCCGGGCAGAGAGAGCGGTGCAACGAGCGCCTGCTTCCACGGGCCACAGCCAGGACTGTGTGCGTGCGTGCATGCTGAGGGCCATTGCGTTCGAACAAATGCTCGATCCGTGGTTCTGCCAAGTGTTCTACCAAGGGGTTGTGCCAAGGGCGTTGGCCAAGGGTTTTTTTTTTTTAGTTGTGCTTGAGACCACACTTGTGAGGCCAAGAATCCCCCAGAGTCCCCAACGGACTGCAAGCTGCTGTGGATGCATGCTTTCCTGTAATTTTTCCATCTGCAAATAAATGGAATGCAACTCTCGTATCGTGTTTTTCTCCTCTTCTTTCGTCGTATTCTGCCCCAAATTGCATCTCGTTTTTCGTACTGATTGCTTCGTATTAACAATCGGCTTGTTTTTCCACGGCTTTTGGGCAAGAATCCGCATTCTTCACTGGGCTTCCTGCGGCTGCACTGCGGCACTTTGCCGAAACATAGGCTTTAAAGCCCCTTGTCTCCTGAGCCAACGGTCGTGCTTCGGGCACTGCCGTTTGAAGCTTAGTCCAGGAACGAACGGGACAAAGGGCGTCATCTGACACGCATTTGCAGCCTGATTGGCCCGCTTTATAGTTTTAAGATAGTCCCGCATGCTTAGACCAAATTAAACGAAGGCCAAGAAACAACGTTTCGCAGGGGCCGTGCTCCGTAAGATACATCGGATCTGTAGCACGGCCTCGGTTTGGTAGCCCCTGTGCTCCTGCATCCTGCCGCCTCTGACGATCTCTGTGCAGGCCCCGATCATTGTCCCTGAGAACCCTGAGAAAGGCATAGTCATTCCTTCCTTGGACGGCGCCTCCATGGTCGCTTCCAAGGTTGTGTTCTCTTCACAGGAGGCACTTGTCCCACGGACCGTGACCGTAGCGCAGACATCCGTCCCCATTGTAGCAGTCGCAAGTGTTCCGTGAGATAAATACGGGCCCCCCCTCCTTCCCCTTTTGCCCCTGGCGGTCTTCTCCTTCCTCTTTTTCTCGTGTCGCAGCATCACGTTTTCTTTCTTCGTCGCTCCTTCCTCAGTTTGAGTTTGTGTTTTTCTTCCCCTCCCCTTCCGCGCCGCTTCCCTTTCTTTTCCTCTCCAGGTTTTCTCGTTTTCTTTCATGTCACTCCCTTCCTTCCGTTTTCAAATTTCAAATCTTTAATTTTGCCCCTCTTCATCTTCCAGCGCGTCACTCCTTCCCGCGCACACACCTCTTCTGGCTCTATTCTCTTTTTGTTTCTTTCTTTTGCTTTTCCGGGTTCGTTCCCGCCCGCTTCGCGTTTCCTCCGCCTATAAAATTTACTCGGAGCAGCTATTCGCGATCACCATGCGCGTATGTTCTATGGTTCTTTTGTTGATGGTTGTCTTTTCCTAACACTCACCCGCCACCGCTTAGACCTCCGTGGCTCTTCTCGCTCTTGGCGCCACTCTGGCCAGCGCCGTGCCCTCTCTCGAGGTCAAGGGAAGCCAGTTTGTCAACCCTTCAACCGGCGACCGCTTCCAGGTTGTTGGTGTTGCCTACCAGCCCGGCGGCTCGGCCGGCTACAACCCAGCCCTCGGCTTCGATCCGCTCAGCGATGGCGACAAGTGTCTGCGCGATGCCGCCCTCATGCAGGTCCTCGGCATCAATGCTATCCGCGTCTACAACCTGGATCCTGACCTGAACCACGACGAGTGCGCGAGCATTTTCAACGCAGTATGTGTCCAAGCCATTTTTCTCTTGTTTCATAAATTTTATCATCATATGCGCAACACTGACCGGCCCTAGGCTGGCATGTACATGATGATCGATGTCAACTCGCCCCTGGTTGGCGAGTCGCTCGACGGCACTGCCCCGTGGACGACATACACTTCGTCCTACCTGAATCGGACCTTCGCTATCGTCGAGGCCTTCCGGCACTACCCCAACACGCTGCTTTTTTTCTCTGGAAACGAGGTCATCAGCGATGCTTCCAGTGGCGACATTGACCCCGCCTATGTCCGTGCCGTCACCCGCGACATCAAGACGTACATCTCCAAGCATTCCGACCGCGCCATCCCCGTTGGCTACTCTGCCGCCGATGTGCGCTCCGTTCTCTTTGACTCGTGGAACTACTTCCAGTGTGCCGAGTCGGGCGAGACGGATGACCTGAGCCGCGCCGACATTTTCGCGCTCAACAGCTACAGCTGGTGCGGTGACAGCAGCTTCAAGACCAGCGGCTACGACACCCTTGTCTCCGGATTCGACGGCACCTCCGTCCCCGTATTCTTCTCCGAGTTCGGCTGCAACACGCCCTCGCCCCGTGTTTTCACTGAAGTCCAGAGCATCTACAGCGACCAGATGATGCCCGTCTTCAGCGGCGGTGTCGTGTACGAGTATGCAAACGAGGTCTCTAACTTTGGCCTCGTCAACATTAGCTCTGATGGCACCGTCGACCTTCTGGAGGACTACTACACTCTGCAGAACCAGTACAAGAAGGTCGACTTCAAGACCGTTCAGTCGACGACGGCCGACACGAAGACCATAACGCCGCCGACGTGCAGCTCCAAGCTCATCACCTCCAAGGGATTCACCACCAACTTCACCCTTCCCCAGCTCCCGCCCGGCGCGTCGTCGATTATCTCTAAGGGCGTGTCTCCGAAGCCGAGCGGCCAGATCATTGATATCTCCAAGTGGGACGTCAAGTACACCGTGCGCAATTCTAACGGGACTGTCGTGAACGGCCTGGCTGTTAAGCCGCTGTCCAACGACACCATCAACACCCCGGGCACTAACACTGCCACGTCGTCTGCGTCCACGAGCAGCAGCAGCGGCAGCGGCAGCAGCAGCAGCAGTAGCAACAGCACGTCTTCTGGCTCCAGCGGGAGCAAGAGCGCCGGTCTTGGCCGTGGCGAACTGGTGTGGATGCCGACCGTCGCTCTGTCTTTTGTGCTGTCGAGCATGTGGGTGCTGCTGCTGTAAAGTGGTAGATGATGATAGACGAGAAGAGAGTTTGTGTTTGCATTTAGTAGCCGTTTATGGTTGGTTTTCTTATTTATTTCCCTGTCGCACATCGACAACGCAGTCGAATCATTATGGAATAGTCCTCCGCGTTCCTTTTCTTTTGTCATGTCTTGTTCACGGAGGTCGAGGGCCTTTTTTTTTCTTTCTTTTCTCTTTGCACAATATTCAAGTATCGTTCATCCTTTTTCTCTGTCAATAAAGGTAGTTTCACTAGTTTCGCCATACTGTTGTGCTGTTCTTTCTCTAGATAGCGCGAGTTAGGTAGGGAGCAAATGAGTAAAAAACCACAAAGGTATTCATTGAAAATAGAGTTTGGAACAGAGTTTTTACAGGCTTCTCTGTTCGATGACATTATTACTTTGTGCCCCCCCCCCCTTTCCTGCGTTCTGTTTGCGCAAAGAAAAAAAAAAAAAACGTCCCGGTTACAACATGCAGGTCAATCAAGCCTTGAACTCCTCCACGTTGGCCTCCTCCCACTTGCCCGGGATCAGCGCCAGCGGCACAATGCCCGACACGTGCATCTCGGGCCCGAAGATCTTGGCGTTGAGGCCCAGCTCCTGCGTCGCCGACTTCATGTTCTTGAGGCCCTCCTGGTAGTTGGGACCCGCACGCCGCACCCAGATCTGCACGTTGTGCTCGTTGAGGGCCTTGGCGTACTCGCGCAGGGCCTTGATGACGCCCTTGAACGTCGACGCCACGTTGGTGAAGTTGGCGATACCGCCGCCAATAAACAGCACCTTGCCCTTGGGGCTCATCGGCGCCCGCAGCATCAGGTCCAGCACCGTGTGCGCGTAGTGGTACGTCTGCGACTCCGTCGGCGCGCCCGAGTACTCGCCGTAGTTGGCCAGCTCGTCGGCGAAGCCCGCCGACGCAATGGCGTCCGCGTACACGACCGACGCACCGCCGCCGGCCACCAGTGTCCAGATGCGGCCGTTGGCGTTGAGCACAGTCAGCTTCAGCGATGCACCCGTCTTGGCATCCAGCTCGGCAATGTACGCCTCCTCCTTGGTCATCTCGCGGCCAAACGGCGCCGGGAACTCCATCGGCGGGCCCGCATCAATGTTGACCGAGCTGCCTGAGGACGGTGCCACATTGGTGAGGCCCAGGGCCGCCGGCGACCGTGCCACAGCCCACTTCACGCCGCACTCAAAGTCGGCGGTTTGGTCCAGCTTGGCCGCCAGGTCCAAGAAGTACACATCGGCCGACGTGGCATCAGCATTGGGGACGACCACGAGGGGGTTGATCTCCAGGTACGTGAACTGGCAATCGACATAGACGGCATATAAGCGGGTGATGAAGTCCACCAGGACATTGTGCAGGCCCTTGGGAATGTGCTTGAGCAGAGTGCTCGCGATTTCCTCATTTGAAGGGTACTCGGCGAGGTCGACGGGAATGAGCAGCTTCTCAGCCTTAGCATCTACATCACCGACATCGACGCCACCCTCGTGGGTGAAGAGGATCCAATCACCCTGGTTGGGAGAGAAGGTTAGTCGACGCTCAGAAATACGAGTGAAATCAATGGTGCAGAAAAGAAAAGAAAAAAAGAAAAAAGTCCGAGCAATTCTGCGGGTGATGTGCCCTGGTAGAAAGATGATAAAGCACGGTGCTGGTGCGGGTTATCGGGGTGGGCATCATTTCTCGGCCCAGGCCGACAAAATAAAGCCGTTTAGCCTCCCTTCGTCCGGCCTGGGCCACACGCTCGGCCCGGCCGCAGGCTTTTATATATGCGAACGCCCACTTGGGGTTTCTGCTGCCTTTGCTAAACCTCCCGTTTTCTTTCCTCTTAATTTTCGAAAGACCAGCTGACGAGCAATACCACCCGAAATTGCCCCCAGAACGATATTCGAAAACCAGGCGAAAAAGAAAAACGAAAAGGATGGTCACGATGCAAAATGCCAAAACAAAAAGAACAAAGCCACTCACATCACGGACGGAGTTGATGTTGATGTAGTACTCCTCGTTCTGCTTGTGCGGAACAAACGGCTCAACCAGGAAATGGCGCAGCACGCCCTCGGTGGTCTCGACCTTCTGGGCCTTGCCAGCGCGCTCGGCGATCCAGGCACGGGCCTCAGACCAGGGCTTGTTGAGAGCTAGCAGGCCGCTCTTGCCACGGCGCTTGATCAGCTGGTCGGGCTTTGCGACGAACTTGGCACCGGACTGCAGCAGCCACGGGTAAGTGACCTCGGCCTGGTCGAGCACGGCGTCGACAGTGGCATCCTCGGGGAAGTGCAGAGACGCCAGCCGTGGCGGCGGGTTGTGCGTGCTGGGAGCGGGCAGTGGCGAGGGCTTGATCACGGGGGCGCGCGTGAGGTGGTAGTTGAGGATGGCCTTGCCGTCGGCCTCGAAGATGGACTTGGCGGACATGGTGTCTGCTGTGTTCTCGGCAGCTCAAGTGATCTGGCGAGGAGGGTCGTCGAAAAGATCGATCTAGCAGCGCGTGGTCAGCGTTCGGTCAGCGAGAGCTCATGCGGATCGTCGGTGTCTGCCCATCACGAGTCTCTTCCCCTCCATGCTGCCGCTTGCACAGCAGCAATTTGGTTCTCACCTGTGCGGACAGAACGGACAGAACAGACAAGAGACAGTTGTCGGTCTTGTTTTGCTTGCTTTTGCGTCGTTTCTCGAAGTCGAGGGAGGATGCAAAATGAGAGCGGAAGAAAAAGTGCGAGAGGGAGGGGAAAGAAACAAGCGTTCGAAGCCCGACTTCAGAATGGTTCTTGGAGCTTTACACCAGAAAAATTATTCCTGGTAGGCCGTGCCTGGCTACGGCACAACTCGCGGAAGGAGGGGGGGCTGCAGGAACAGTACAAAGCAAGAGCGGTGTGCCAACGGATGTACCTCTACCTCTGTGATGGGGAGAGCGATCACGCAGCCCCAACCTGATGTCCGTTGGGGTGTTTTCTGGTGGGGCAGTCTGCTGTTCGCTCCGATTGCTCCTTCCAAGGCCTTTCTTTGGTCTTTTCCACTGTCGGCTCTTTTGCCTTTTTTTTCTTTCCTTCTTTTCGTTTTCGTTTTCTTCTTTTTTTGGAATTTTCCTTGTTTTGGAATTATTAGGGTATTTCCCCCCTCTATATTCCTTCTAGGAAGGGATTTCTAGCCAAGGGAGTCAATTCTCTCGGTTTGTCGCTGACGACGGACAATGCCTCGGGAGAATCTACAAGGGTAGACCAGTTGTTTAGTGCGGCTGGCGTGTGTGCCCAACAAAACGCGACAGGTGGTTGCTGTGGCTCCCTGGGGTTCTTACATATATGACACCAGCATTCAACTTAGTGGCTTGGGGGCTTTGAAGGAAGTCCGCTCCGCAGTCCGGGGCTCTTTCCTCTTAACGAATCCCAGCGATTCCACAACGGGAAACCGCTGTCCTGGGTCCTGCCAAAACCAGTCTGTTGCACAGCGTTGAGATACATTCCCTAGAACAATGTCCGTGACTCGAATGGTGACCGACTATTCAACAAAAAAGCGGTGGGACATCTCGAGAAGCTGGAGATAATACGACGTCTACAAGTATCTTACGTTGCTCCGGAGTCCCCACCTCTCCTCCTCCCCTCCTGAAGTACCGGTACCTCATCCGCCGCCTTTGCTCCCCTCAAGCTCCTTCCCCTGAAAACAGCCTACCAAATCCGACGACGGGCTTCCAGGAAAAAAAAACCAAAAAGCCTTCTTGTCGTTGCCCAGCTCTTCTCCTCCCTTCTCTCCATCTCGCCATATCGCAGCTCTGCACACGGCACGGACTGTGGTCAGGAAACGCTTCACGAGGACCAGGTAAGTCGACACATTGTTTTTTCCGCAGCGGCATTCTCCTCCAGAAATAAAACTCGAAAAAAGACTTGCGCTGTCGAAGCGTATGGCTGCTTTTTGTGTTTCCTGCTCTCTTCTCGTCGCTCTGTTGCTTACACGCTTTCCATTTACAGCTGTCCCGATACCCTCAAACGAGCTTTGCACAACGTACACACCCCAACCGCAACCATGAACACCGGCACGACGACACCCGCTGGGGCCTCGGCCAACGATAACATCACCCGTTTCGCCGCGCCCAGTCGGCCCTTGAGCCCGCTGCCGACCCATGCTCTCTTCAACGACAAGACCCGCTGCTTTGTCTACGGCTTGCAGCCGCGGGCTGTCCAGGGCATGCTGGACTTTGATTTCATCTGCAAGCGCAGCACACCGTCGGTTGCTGGCATCATCTACACCTTCGGTGGCCAGTTCGTCAGCAAGATGTACTGGGGCACCAGCGAGACGCTGCTGCCCGTCTATCAGGAGGTGTCCAAGGCCATGGCCAAGCACCCGGATGTCGACGTGGTGGTCAACTTCGCTTCGTCGCGCAGTGTCTACAGCTCCACCCTGGAGCTCATGGAGTTCCCTCAGATCAAGACCATTGCGATCATCGCTGAGGGTGTCCCCGAGCGGGTATGCTTCTTTTTCTTCCTGCAATTCTCTTGCCCTTCTGGGACTAACAACTGCTTCAGAGAGCGCGTGAGATTGCCCACATCGCCACCAAGAAGGGCATTACGATCATTGGCCCCGCCACCGTCGGCGGCATCAAGCCCGGCAGCTTCAAGATCGGCAACACTGGTGGCATGATGGACAACATTGTTGCCTCCAAGCTCTACCGCAAGGGCTCCGTGGGCTATGTCTCCAAGTCCGGTGGCATGTCCAACGAACTCAACAACATTATCTCCCAGAACACCGACGGTGTGTACGAGGGTGTCGCCATTGGTGGTGATCGCTATCCTGGCACTACGTTCATCGACCACATGCTCCGCTACCAGGCAGATCCCGAATGCAAGATTCTTGTGCTTCTCGGCGAGGTTGGTGGTGTCGAGGAGTACAAGGTGATTGAAGCCGTCAAGACAGGCGTCATCACCAAGCCCGTGGTCGCTTGGGCCATTGGTACATGCGCGAGCATGTTTAAGACCGAGGTCCAGTTTGGCCACGCCGGGTCTTTCGCCAACTCGCAGCTGGAGACCGCCGCGACCAAGAACAAGTCCATGCGTGATGCTGGGATCCACGTGCCCGACACCTTTGAGGACATGCCTGAGCTGCTGAAGGGTGTGTACGACAAACTGGTCAAGCAGGGTACCATCAAGCCGAGCCCCGAGCCGGTTGTGCCCAAGATCCCCATCGACTACTCGTGGGCCCAGGAGCTGGGCCTGATCCGCAAGCCTGCTGCTTTCATCTCCACCATCTCGGACGACCGTGGCCAGGAGCTCTTGTACGCGGGCATGCCGATTTCGGATGTGTTCAAGGAGGACATTGGCATCGGCGGTGTGATGTCGCTTCTGTGGTTCCGTCGTCGCCTGCCGGCGTACGCCTCCAAGTTCCTGGAGATGGTGCTGATGCTGACGGCCGACCACGGCCCGGCCGTGTCGGGTGCCATGAACACCATCATCACCACGCGTGCTGGTAAGGACCTGATCAGCGCGCTGGTCTCGGGTCTGCTGACCATTGGCTCGCGCTTTGGCGGTGCGCTGGACGGTGCAGCCGAGGAGTTCACTCGCGCTGCAGACAAGGGTCTGAGCCCGCGTGAGTTCGTCGACAGCATGCGCAAGGCAAACAAGCTGATTCCCGGCATTGGCCACCGCATCAAGTCGCGCAACAACCCGGATCTGCGTGTGGAGCTTGTGAAGCAGTATGTCAAGGACAAGTTCCCAAGCCACAAGCTGCTGGATTACGCGCTGGCCGTCGAGACGGTCACCACGTCGAAGAAGGACAACCTGATTCTGAACGTGGACGGCTGCATCGCCGTGTGCTTTGTCGACCTGCTGCGCAACTGTGGCGCGTTCAGTCCCGAGGAGGCGGAGGACTACCTGAAGATGGGTGTTCTAAACGGCCTGTTTGTCTTGGGCCGGAGCATTGGTCTGATTGCGCACTACCTCGACCAGAAGCGGCTGCGCACTGGCCTGTACCGCCACCCGTGGGACGACATCACGTACCTGCTGCCGAGCCTCAAGTCGGGCCCGCCGGGCGCCGAGGGGCGCGTGGAAGTGCAGATGTAAAGGGACAGAGGAATGGATTATGCGCCGGAATGGGTTTGTGGTGTCTCATGTCTCTTTCATTAATAATTTTTGATGTGGCCGCGGCTGCCTTATTCAATGCGCGACATTATGGCATGTCAAGCACCAATACGATACGATAAAAAAGAAAAACAAGAAATTGACGAGGATTTGATTGCAAAAGCTTTGAGAAAAAGAAAAAAACGGCATTTCCCGTCGTATGTGCCAACTCTATTCTTGGCACGTGACCCGCCCGGGCCGAAAAAAATCGTGATGGTGCGTCTAGGTAAATCTGACCTCATACCAACAACCTCACTGTGGGACGTGACGAAGACCTCGACCCTTCCCCTCCCTTTACCCCAACGACGGAGCCCACGGGACCAATACGGGCGCCACCCGGAAGCCTGCAACCAGTGCGGAATTTGCAGAGGTCAGCCGATCAGTCCGACTAGAGGGGGCCGACGCATTTCCAGGAACGAACGGAGGCGAAGAACGCGACAGACGACGACGACCACCATGGCCTACTTCCACATTACCCTGCACCGCTCGGCCATTGGGCTGCCGCAGCGCACGCGCGACGTGCTGGCCGCGCTGGGCCTGCGGCGCCGCAGCCAGGCCGTGGTGCACGCGGTGTCGCCGTCGGTGGCGGGGCTGGTGTTCAAGGTCAAGGAGCTGGTGCGCGTGCGGGAGGTGGCGGCGGCCGAGGTGGAGGCGGCGACCGGCGGCACAACAGGCGGCGCAGCAGGCGGCGACGCGACCGAAAAGCTGCGCGGCCGGCTG
>PCDN01000008.1:581226-605906 GCA_002778105.1 Ceratocystiopsis brevicomis
GAGGGTGAACATCAAAATGACGGGGGCAAAGTTGGCACAGCGCACAAAATCAAAGCTGAAAATCAAACCGCCCCCAAAAACGGGGAAACACAAAATCGACAGCAAAAAACTCACAGTTTCCAGCTCGTAATCCCGCTGTTGGTGCTGCTGCTGCTGCCGCCGAGGTCCGCGTGTGTGTGTGCCGGCGCCGGCGGCCGTCCGCTCTTCGCTGCCGCGTGTCGACGTCATCTCGGAGTCGCCGCGGTGGTGGCCGTACCGATCATGGTGATGCCCGTGGCTGGGCGTCACTAAGCCCATGCCCGCAACGCCACTTCCGCCCCCAACGACACCAGCCGCTGCCGCCGCCAAACTCGCCCGGCCGCCGCCACCGCCGGAGAAATGCAGCCCCGAAGACCCGGGGGGGCCGCTGCCACCACCACCACCGCTGCCGAGCGCACTGCTTCCGGGGGTGCCCTGAAGCGTCTTTTTCGCGGCCTTGGCAGACTTCTGCTGCTGCAGGAGATGGGCCTGCTCGCGCAGCTGTGCGGCCAGCTCGCGGTTCTCATCGTTGAACTTGCGGACGCGGTCCTGGGGTACCCAGTCGTCCCAGGTGTTCTTCCAGCCCTTGTAGTGGATGCGGAACTGCCACTGCTTCTCAGACGGCCCACCGTCTGTTCCGGGCACGGTGGCATGCTTGACGTCTAGCACGCGGGCCTCGTAGAGCATGTCCATGTGGAAGCAGAAGACGCGCTCGTCGACGGCGAAGGGCGAGCTGGCTTGTTTTGGCGGCATGGTGAGGTGTGCAGAAAGACAAGAATAAAACAGAGGAAGAGAATAAAGAAGATAAAGAAGACGAGAAAAGTAGAAGCAAAAAAAAAAAAAAAAGGAGAGAAATGCTCGTCGCGACACAATCCCTTTTCTTCGAGTTCGCACAGGGACAAAAATGGCTATGGAAGGGTGATTCGGCGGGAAACCAAAAGGGCCAACGCCTACAAGGTCTAGCTGCAGCAAGGACGACAACACTGCTATGATGCGGTGCGCGGTGCGAAGCACGGGGTAGAGGAGGTAAGGTATATGAGGAGGGAGGTAAGTTGTCGTTGCCCAAAGCTGTAATCACGGGATTCCTTTCACCCAAGTTTTGGACCAGGAAGGGGAGTTGCGCTGCGTAGTTCATTGGGCCCCGCTGCCGCCAGCGCGCTAGAACGCGACGCGCCCCAGCTGCAGCGTGGGCCCTTTCCTAAAGAGACGCAGACGCAAACTGCAGAACGAACACCTTCACTACGGCCACGACGACAGACGACGACGACCACCGCCACCACCACCACCACCACCACCACCACCACCGCAACAACAGCGACGACGACACAAACCATGGCGCCCGCCGAGGCCGCCATTCTTTCTCAGTTCCTGCTGGCCCCGGCCCAGCTGCCGGCCGTCCTCTCGCCCGACGACTTCGCCGCTTTCTTCCCCAAACGCCTGCAGCACCAGCATGCCGCCGCCATCCGGGCCCTGTACCGCGACCTGCAGCGCCAGCGCGCCCTTGCCGTTGACGACGTCGCCGCGGCCATTGATGCTGAGGTCGCCCGCAGCCGCCAGCTGCGCCGCCACGTCCTGCGCGCGCACCTGCAGGCCGCCGCCCAGGAGGACGCCGGCGCCGACGACGAGCTGCAGATCGAGCGGTTTATCGGGCGCAGACACAGCTCGGGAACCAGCAGCATGGCAGGGGACGCCGGGCTAGCCCGCTCTGTTTTGTCTACTTCCCTGCCGTCTGTGGTCGAGGACCTCGACGCGGCCGTGGCCGACCTCGAGGCAGACCTGCGCCAGCTCGCCGACGAGGAGGCCCGCCTGCGCAAGGAGCTGCAGCAGACTGTCGGCGGCCTCAGCGACCTCCGCTACGGCCGGCTGACGAACCCGCAGCTGCGCGACCAGGTGCTCGAAGGCCTGCAGTCTGTCCAGGACGTCTGCAAGACGGCAACGGGGACGACAACGACAACCACATGAACGGAACAACGAAGACACAGAGCACGCAGCACGGAACGACCATGTCATGATGGAAATGAATTAAGATTACGCTTTTGGGTAAATAAAAAAAACTACCCCCCCCCCCCCCCCCCCCCCCCCCCATGGAGAGACACCACCGGCATGGTTTGCAAAACACAAGCAAGCAAAAAAAAGAAACGTCCACCAGTTCATCAACATGGCCCAAAAATTCCTTCGTGGCGCGGGGCCCGATGTCGTCCGGAAGGAAAGAAAACGACTACCCAGATTCACCACGCAAAACATCCACCAGAAGACAGAAGGGTAGTGGCTTACTGCGCTGCGGGCATGTTGCCGGCGCCCGGGCGGGGCGGGTTGGGTCCCATGCGACGACCCCTGAAAAAAAAAAGCATGGTCAGCGGTGGCTGTTCTCGACAGAATGAGAAAGGGGGGGGGAGGAAAGGGGTATAGGCAACATACATCATGGTGCGGCTCAGGAACGACACGCCCACCATAATGAGCCAGCTGGGCACAAAGTTGAAGGCCCACAGAGCATAGCCAATAGGCACAGCAAGGCCGTTTGTGGCCAGGAAGCCATCCAGAGGGTGGAAGTTGCCTTCAAACAGACTGAACTGCTCCTTGCTCTTGGTCTCGTACAGGTCGTAGAACGACATGGCCGTCGTGGTCGTCAGGTTGAGGCGCTTGTAGTAGACGTCCGTCTTGGCCGGCTGGGGGAGCACCTCAAAAACATAGAGGAAGCCGGGGCTGCTCGACCAGGCGTTGCAGAGAATGGCCTCGTCTTCGCAGTTGAGGACGGCGACGTGGGGGCCATTCGGGACAGCGGCCAGCTTCAGCGCAGCCGTGGCCCAGGCGGCATCAAGGTCGTCACAGCGGCCTGTGTTTGTCAGTTAGTTTCCAGCCAAGAAAACGACAGCATCCTTTTCAGTCCCGTGAAAACGCACCGAAGCAGGTCTTGTTGCGCCCGGTGAGCAGCACCCACCACTCCTCCGGCGTTGTGGCTTCTGGCTTTACAGGAGCATACAGCGTGTCCTTCCAGTCGTCCAGAGTCAGCTGATGAAGCGGGCGCACTTCGGTTGTGACCGTCTCGCTGGCGGCCGGGGCCGCAGGGTCCGCTGCCGCAGAGCCGGGTGCGCTGCCGGCCACGGCGCCGAAGCCCAGGCTGGACACGAAGCCCTGGAACTGAGCGCGGTACTGGTCGAAAAGGCCGCCCTCTGCGTCGATGGCAGACGCACCCAGAAAGGGGAGGGCCACGAGGGCCGTAGCAGTCGAAAAGCGCATCGTTGTTGTGGTTTGTTGTGTTGCTGTGAAGGGCGAACTGGGTAGGAAAAGAGAGCGAAAACAAAGACGAAACTCAGCACAGCCAAATGAGTATGAGAAGGAGAGACAAGAAGATATACAAAAGAGGAACAGGCAAATGTGAAAAGAATGCAAAAATACTAAAGCAAAATTTGTGGTGAAGAGGAGAGAGAGAAGAAAAGGAGATTGGTCGCAGAGCCAAAACGGGACACTCCAACGTGTCTAGATCTTACCTAAACTGGAGTGGGGAACCTTCCTGTTCCTATCTACCTGGCGGGTCCAACATCCCGGAAAGCTGCACGTGAACCAAAGACACAACAGCGAAAATGTCTGCAACGACCGACCGTGTACAGTGCATACCCCTGCCTGAACGTTAAAGGACGTTACGTCAACAGCGACGACGACATTCAACGGATTTCCGTTTGGGGCCGGGTGCCTGGATATGACTGCCCTGTCCTCTGTTACCCGCTAGACTAAACGTTGCTTGTAGCTGCACGTGACAGTGGGGGAAATGATACATCAACAATGTACCAATTACAAGGCGCGCTCTGCAACATTGACGCGACAGGCCTCGACCAACACGACACACGGCGGGTAGGGTGTGCAAAGCAACCAAAACAAACGCATACACGGTCGAAACGAACGACGCGATATCGACAGACACGATTGTCGTGAGACTAGCAGGACAGAGGGCGAAAGTCCTCGCTGCTGCAGTCGGCGTCAACAATGGACCAGCCGCGACGGAAACCGGGCAGACCAAGCAAGAAAGCAGCAGCAGCAGCAGCAGCAGCAGCCGCAGCAAGAGAAGCAGCTCCCGTAACCGCTGCCCCGGAAAAGCGACGCCGTGGAAGACCATCCCTTAAGCCGACAGCCGACGCCGCAACGGGTACGGCGATAAAGGAGAAACGGGGACCCGGCCGACCAAGAAAATCTGATGCGTCCACGGTGGGCGGCAGAGGTGTTGAGGACAAGCTGACGGCAGTGAGCTCGCCCGCAAGCGCACCTGCCAGCTCTGAAGCGAAACGCAAACGGGGCCGGCCCAAGGGGACCGGGGCAAAGCCGCCCGCAGCGGCAGCGGCAGTAGAAGACGAAGCAGACGAAGCGAGCGAGCACCGACCAAAACGACGGCGGAGAAGTGCCCAGGCCCGGGAGGACGAGCCCGAGCCCGAGCCCGAGCCCGAGCCCGAGCCCGTACCCGGGAAAGAGCACGCGGGCGATGACAATGATGACAGCAACGACTCTGCACGCCATAGCGACGACGACGACGTCCTGCCTTCCTATGGCCAACTGGCCCCGCGCATGCATATGGTATCCATGGCCACCATGAAGCGCAAGTGGGCGCCCCTCGATCCAGACGCCGTCGCTGCCGTCCAGGCCTTGCTGGCGGACTGCGCCCGGCCCGTGCTGGCACGGCTGCGCGCCGGGGGCGGCGGGGTGGCCGGCGAGCAGCGTCAGGAGCAGGCCCGGCAGGCCATTGCGGGCGTGACGCGGCGGCTCCGGTCGAAGCTGCTCAAGGGCATCCCGTTCCCGCCGCCGACCGTGGCCGCTGGCGAAGGCGCGCCCAAAAAGCGGCGAGCGTCGGCGGCAGCGGCAGCGGTGGAGGACGCCACCACGGCAGCAGGCGGCAGCGGCGGCGGCGGCGACGGCAGCGGTGACTCTGGTGTCGCGGCCGACTTAAATTTTGAGCGTGCCGTTGAGGGTATCCAGGTGCTCGAGCGCCAGCTGACCCCGCTGCAGCACGCAGTGGCGCTCCTGGGCCGCGAGCAGGCGCGCGAGGAAGAAGCGCTCGAGGCGGACTATGCGGCCCTGCGGGAACTACAGAGAAACGCACACGCCGAGTCGCGAACGTGGCGCGAACGGGCACGACGGTCGCACCCGCTCCTCCCAGACGACGACGAAGACGACGACGACGACGACGACGACGACGACGACGACGACCATGGGGGCGGGGGCGACGGGATCGACGGTGACGGCGACCGGAAAACGTTCTTGGAGCTGGTCAAACGAGCCTCGCCAGAGGTGGAGGATGTCGCGTTTGAGGTGCGTTTTGCTACTTTTGAAGATACTCTTCGGCTGCCACTGGCGCATTGTCTAACAGCCCGCTCCTCTAGGACCTCGACAAGGACATGGTCGCCGTGGCGACGCAGCTGGGCAGCCACCTGGAAAGCCTCCGGGGCAACCTCCAGCAGATCGAGGGCGTGGTGCCTGCGATGGCGCGGAGCCAAGCGGCGCTTCTGCAGGTGCTACGCACGCACCTGGAGCCACAGCAATTCGAGCAGATTTTGCTGGGGTAGCGATAGAGCCACGGCAGGGCAACGGTCCCGTTTCTCATCCCAGGCCGGCTATAGGTTGCTGGCAGAGAAGGGGGTGGCCCCGTTTGGCCGGAGCAACGGAGCGCCATATCTTTACGAATGCAATGTCTTTCACGTCTATTGGCTTCCGTATTGTTTTGCCTGCTGCCGTGCGTGCGGAGTGCTCACTCCCTCCCTCGTATCTGGTATGTCAGTCACGATGTCTGCCCACGAGTTTCTGTCCCTGGGCCTAGGCATTGCCACCACGCCCGAGTATGCTTTCGCTGTCTGGCACACGGCTGCATGTGAGCAGCAACAGGGGCTAGCTCGTTCCTAACCAAAAAACTCTGCACCGGGTGAGCGGTAATAGTGGCAAAGCCAGACAGTTAAGCGGTTTACGGAGTCGGCTCCGAAAAAGGACCTGTAATTGCGCCATCGACAAAGTGACCCCACCACAATCTGCATTCTGCCGTCCCCGTATCAGGACTCACCCCGCCAACGACCACCCCATCTGTCAGCGATACGCTGCCCAACGATCTCTGGCGTTCCCCCCCTCCATTGTCTGTCACACACCGCCCTGCATGACGCCCCGCGCCAGCACTGACGACCCTTGACACACTATCGTAGTACGTCTCTACGTACTAGAAAATCTTTTTCTGCTGCTTCTCTTTCCGTCCCCCCCCTCCTCTTTTTTTTTTCTTCTCTCTTTTTCTCTTCCTCCCACCTCTCTCCCTTTTCTCCTTTCTCCCCCACAATCTTCACTATTCGATCCTCTTTGTCTTCCTTCTTCCGTCGAGTCTCCTCTGGACGGTCGTTCTTGTAAGTAAAAGATTATATATCATACGCTTCTCTAGTCTTGTTCTGCTCCTTTTCCTCCTGCTAACATACAACAGCCACCTCCCACAAAACTCCAACCGTCCATCCAAAATGGTCCAGTCTGCCATTCTTGGGTTCCCCCGCATGGGTGTGAACCGTGACCTGAAGAAGGCCACCGAAGCTTGTATGTGCCGTGCCCCCCACAGCAGGGGGGGAAAACAGATAAAAAGAGAACGAACTGACAGCATAGACTGGGGCGGCAAGATCTCCCAGGCTGATCTCCTGGCCGAGGCCAAGCGCCTGCGGCTGGCCCACTGGAAGATCCAGAAGGATGCCGGTGTCGACAGCATTCCCAGCAACGACTTTGCTCTGTACGATCAGGTCCTGAGCCACATCCAGGACTTCGGCGCTGTCCCTGAGCGCTACACCAAGGCTGGCCTGGACGCGGTCGACACCTACTTCGCCCTGGGCCGTGGCCACCAGAAGGGCGGTGTCGACCTGCCGTCCCTGGAGATGGTCAAGTGGTTCGACTCCAACTACCACTACGTCAAGCCCACCCTGCAGGACAACCAGACCTTCACCCTGGTCGACAAGCCCAAGGCTGTCGTCGAGTTCCTCGAGGCCAAGGAGGCTGGTATTGCCACCCGCCCCGTCCTGGTCGGCCCCGTGACCTTCCTGCACCTGGCCAAGGCCGACCGTAACCAGACGGTTGACCCCATTGACCTGCTGAGCAAGCTGCTGCCGGTCTACGACGCCCTCCTGGCCCAGCTGAAGGCGGCTGGCGCCGAGACGGTCCAGATTGACGAGCCCGTCCTGGTCTTCGACCTGCCGGCCAAGACCAAGGCGGCCTTCAAGACCGCCTACGACCACTTCGCCGCTGAGGCCGCCAAGCTGCCCCAGCTGGTGTTCACCACCTACTTCGGTGACATTGTGCACAACCTCGAGGCTGTGCCCCAGAGCGTGTACGCCGTGCACGTCGACCTGGTCCGCAACCCGGAGCAGCTGGAGAAGGTGATTGGTGCCCTGGGCCCCAAGACCGTCCTGTCTGTCGGTGTCGTGGATGGCCGCAACATCTGGAAGACCAACCTGAAGCGCGCGATTGAGACCGTGGAGGCGGCCATCCAGAAGCTGGGCAAGGACCGCGTCATTGTGGCGACGTCCAGCTCGCTGCTGCACACCCCCCACACGCTGGCCAGCGAGAAGAAGCTGGACGCCGAGATTGCCGACTGGTTCTCGTTCGCCGTGGAGAAGGCGTCCGAGGTGGCGGTCATTGCCAAGGCCGTGACGGAGGGCCCTGCGGCCGTGCGTGAGCAGCTGGAGGCCAACGCTAAGTCGATGCACGCGCGTGCGACGTCGAGCCGCACCAACGACCCCAAGGTCAAGGCGCGCCAGGCGGAGATCAAGCCGAGCGACTACAACCGCAAGTCGGAGTTCCCGGAGCGGATTGCGCAGCAGCAGAAGAAGCTGAACCTGCCGCTGTTCCCGACGACGACGATCGGCTCGTTCCCGCAGACCAAGGAGATCCGCGTGCAGCGCAACAAGTTCACCAAGAGCGAGATCACGGAGGCGGAGTACGACCGCTTCATTGAGAAGGAGATTGACGAGAACGTGCGGATCCAGGAGGAGCTGGGCCTGGACGTGTTTGTGCACGGCGAGCCGGAGCGCAACGACATGGTGCAGTACTTTGGCGAGCGCCTGAACGGCTACGCCTTCACGACGTACGCGTGGGTGCAGAGCTACGGCTCGCGCTGCGTGCGGCCGCCAATCATTGTCGGCGACATCTCGCGCCCGGCGCCGATGACGGTCAAGGAGAGCAAGTACGCGGCGTCGGTGTCGAAGAAGCCGATGAAGGGCATGCTGACGGGCCCGGTGACGTGCCTGCGGTGGTCGTTCCCGCGCGACGATGTGCACCAGTCGGTGCAGGCAGAGCAGCTGGCGCTGGCGCTGCGCGACGAGGTGGTGGACCTGGAGAAGGCGGGCATCGACGTGATCCAGGTGGACGAGCCGGCGCTGCGCGAGGGTCTGCCGCTGCGGGCGGGCGACGAGCGCAAGGCGTACCTGGACTGGGCGGTCAAGGCGTTCCGTTTGTCGACGACGGGCGTGGAGGACTCGACGCAGATCCACTCGCACTTCTGCTACTCGGAGTTCCAGGACTTCTTCCACGCCATTGCGGCGCTGGACGCGGACGTGCTGTCGATTGAGAACAGCAAGTCGGACGCCAAGCTGCTGAAGGTCTTTGTGGACTCGGCGTACCCGCGCCACATCGGCCCGGGCGTGTACGACATCCACTCGCCGCGTATCCCGAGCGAGACGGAGATCCGTGACCGCATCGAGGAGATGCTGCAGTTCCTGAAGCCGGAGCAGCTGTGGATCGACCCCGACTGCGGCCTGAAGACGCGCCAGTGGACGGAGACCAAGGCGGCCCTGGTCAACATGGTCAACGCTGCCAAGTTCTACCGCGAGAAGTACGCGAAGAAGTAGAGGACTTTCCAAGTCCTCTACACTCTTCTTCTTTCTCCATTTCCGATCTGTTCAACACCTTCTTTGGCTTCTTTTTCTGTTTTTTTTTTTTCCTGTTTGTCCTGTTTTTCTGATTTCTGATTTCTGGTTGCATTACTGGTTATGTGAGACGACTCTTCGCTTCATCTTTCTGCTTTCCTGCCCGGGCAGGCGAGTGGTTCGATTTCAACATCGGCGTTTGGACCATTGTGCTCTGTTTCTGTGTATTTTCTGTTTTTCTGTTTTTTTTCGCGGCAAAAGCATTCAACATTTTCAGCGACGGACGGACGAGGCTGCAGGTGGGAGAAACTTGCGCTGTGGGACAATGGCGCAGCCATTGCGGGTGTTTCCTTTTCAACCGGATACCCAGGGAGGGGGAAGTCGGGCGTGACTTGACGCGCCTGCAAGGAAGTAGGAAATAACTAAATATTGTTTCCATCTCTGGTTTGTGTTTGGGTGACAAGGGCCGGCGGCGACTGGCCGGCGTGTTTGTTCTGTAGCCCGCCAGGGGGCGTTGTTTCGTCTGAAGGGCGAGCGAGGTGGCCTTGCTGGTGTTTGGTCTTTCGTTGCGACACGCTGGCGCGACACGGGAGTGGGGCGGTGTCCGAGCTCCGGATTGGCTCTGGCGGCTAAGCGCTTCTTTTGGTGGTTCTTGCCTTTTCTGGAAGCGCCCCTCTTGCCTCTAGCCCGTAAAAGAAGAGCCCCTCTTGGAACAGCCGCCGAGGGCCACTAGGGCCACTTGAACGGAGCAAAGGCGGTTTTTGTTCTTTCTCCCCTTGATTGTTTGGCTACAAAGCCTCCAGCTTGACACCGCTCGGCGCTTCGTGGTCTTCGTTCGGACAGCATTTGTCGATCTTCGCTGTCGATCCATGTGGTTGAGATGTTTTCGTTTCGGTTCCTTGTTCTGCGGCGCGGCTGGCGAGGCAATGCTGCTACGCGATGCAGATCGGGCTGCCCGGGCAGAAGAGGCCTGGGTCAGGGGCTGGGCGCATAAAACACAAAGGACCCGGCTGGTCCCTTTGTATCCCTGTAACGACACGGTTCGTTCGTCTGGGACGAGCTGAAGGGGAGCAGCGAGCAGACCGGGCCAGACCCCCCTTTAGCCGCCACAGGGGGGGGGGATCTCTGGCGAAGGAGGCCGGGATGCGGTTTCGTCCCAAGTGGTGACCGATTCATGAAAGAAGATAAAACGAGCTCGTGGCCCTCTGCTGGCTTGGCTGTTTCTTCTTTTCCCTTCTCTTCTCTCCATCTCCTCGGCAAAACATTCGCTTCACTTCCGGTGACTAACGTCTTCTTTCTCTTTTTTTTTTCTTTTTTTTCTTTTTTCTTTTTCTCTTTATCTCCTTCTCTTTTCTTTCCGATTCCGCTTTTGAAGCTTCTTGCCAAGCTGTTCCATTCTTTGAATCTGCTAGTCAGAACTCATTTTCCCTTTTTATTTTTATATTTGCCTTTGATAGGCCTTGTTTCTCTTGTGGCATCGACGTTTACTCTATTTTTTTGACACCCTATTCTACCAAGCTATCCCTCTGAAAGTCTCATACCGCCGCCATGCAGCTCATCAACACCCTCACCCTTGGCCTTCTCTATGCCGCGGCCGCCTCTGCCCACTCCATCCCCAGAAGCTTCCGCGGCTACAACAAGCACCGCCTGAGCGCCAACAGCACTGCTGCCTCTGGTTCTTCGCCAGCCGCCGTCAACGCGGTGAATTCCACGGCTGCCGTCGTCACGCCCTTTAAGAATGTCACCAGCACCGCCCCGGACGATGCGCTCACGACGCTGACCGTGCTCACGACCGACGTCGTGACCATCATCTCGTGCGCGGCCACCGTGACCAACTGTCCGGCGGCCACCGATTCGTCGGCGCTCGCAGCGCTGCCGCCATCGGCAGCCTCCACGGTTCTCGTGACCAACACAGTCGTCCTGATCACGACGGTGTGCCCGGTCACCGCGGCCTCTTCGATTTCATCGAGCGTTGTGAGCGTGGCGGCCACGGGCGGCATTACGGGCTCGACGCTGACAGCGCCTTTGACCACTGCTGCCGCCACCGCGGCCGCATCCTCGCCGACGCCGGCTGCCCCTACTACTGCGGCTCCTGCTACTGCGACTTCTGACACACTCACGACGCTGACCGTGCTCACGACCGACATCGAGACCATCATCTCGTGCGCGGCCACTGTGACGAACTGCCCAGCGGCCACCGACTCGTCGGCGCTCGCGGCGCTGCCGTCATCGGCGGCCAACACGGTCCTCGTCACGCACACGGTCGTACTGTCGACGACCATTTGCCCCGTGACGGCCGCATCGTCCATCGCGTCGAGCGTGATCAGCATGGCGGCCACGGGCGGCATTACCGGCACTACGCTGACGACGCCTGCAACCACTGCTGCTGCTGCTGCTACCGCCCCGACTACTGCAGCCCCGGCTACTGCCGCCCCGACTACTGCCGCCCCGGCTACTACCGCTCCGACTACTGCCTCCCCGACTACTGCCTCCCCGACTACTGCAGCCCCGGCTACTACCGCCCCGACTACTGCCTCCCCGACTACTGCCTCCCCGACTACTGCAGCCCCGGCTACTACCGCCCCGACTACTGCCTCCCCGACTACTGCCGCCCCGGCGACTACCGCTACCGCTGCCGTTACTACCGCCGACACCGACGCGATTACGACGCTCACCGTGATGACCACTGCTGTCGAGACCATCATCTCCTGCGCGGCCACTGTGACCAACTGTCCGGCGGCTACGAACTCGTCGGCCCTGGCAGCACTGCCGCCGTCGGCGGCCAGCACGGTTTTCGTCACGCACACGGTCGTGCTGTCCACGACCGTGTGCCCTGTAACGGCCGCATCGTCTATTGCGGCGAGCGTCATCAGCGTGGCGGCTACGGGTGGCATCACAGGCACCACGCTGACGACGACGACCACCGCACCCCCCGCGGCGGCCAAGACAACCGCTGCGGCTGCAGCGGCCGGTGGTTCTGGTTCTGGTTCTGGTTCTGGTTCTGGTTCTGGTTCTGGTTCTGGTTCTGGTTCTGGTTCTGGCTCTGGCTCGAGCTGTCCCGTGTGCTCCCCCGAGACTGTTACCGTCACCCAGGCCCCGGTCACCGTCTACGTGACCATGGCTGGTGCTGCGTCCGCTGCCACTGCCGCCGCCGCCGCCACCACCGCCACGGCAGAGATCACGGCCGTTGCTGCTGCCGCGGCCGCGACCTCCACCGCACCAAGGGCCGCAGCGACCCCGACCGCAGCGAGCGCGGCGAAGGACTGCAGCGACACGATAGTGACGACGGCGATGCTGCCGGCGCTCGAGGAGACGGACTGCCAGGCGGACGTGATTGTGACAATGACGAGGACGGTCAGTGCATAGGGGGAGTGAGGAGAAGAACGAACCCGGGTAGCGTGGCAGGATAGGTAGTGTGTTTTCCCTTTTGTATAAAATACTCGACAGGACGAAATCAATTGCATCATTTTCAAGACAATGCAACAAAGTGCATACCTCCCCCTACGACATCGCCTCCTCCAGCTCGGCCATCCGCCGCTCGGCGTCCGGCACCTGCCGCAGCAGCAGGTCCAGGTCGTCCTTCTCGTCCTCGAGCCGCAGGCGGCGCTCGGCGTCCAGCCGGGTGAAGACGTAGTGGCCCTGGCCGTCGAACTGCAGGATGTGGTTGTGGTACTGCCACAGGCTGCGGCGGTGGCTGACGGTCATGAGGGTCACGCCTAGCGCCTTGGCCTGCTCGTACATGGTCTTCTCCATCTCCAGCGTGACGCTGGACGTGCACTCGTCCAGGATCGCGTACCGCGGCCGGTGGTACAGCAGCCGCGCCATGGCGACGCGCTGCTGCCACCCCACGCTGAGCACCTCGCGCCACTCCGCCACCGCGTCCCAGCCGCCCTGGGCCTGCTGGCTGGCCAGCAGCTCCTCCAGCCCGAGCCCGGCCAGGAGCGCGGCCAGGTCGGCGTCGGTGACGCCCTTGGCCCGCACCGTGCGCAGGCTGTCCGGGTACGTGATCTGCTGCCGCAGCGTGCCGCGCGGCAGGTAGGGGCGCTGCGGGATGTAGAAGATGGCGCTGGACGGCGGGCGCTGCACCGTGCCGCCGTACACCGGCCACAGGCCGCCCAGGATCCGGAACAGCGACGACTTGCCGCAGCCGTTGGGGCCCACGACCAGCAGGTGGTCGCCCGCCTTGAGCGAGAACGAGAGCGCCGGCACCAGCACGTCGCCGTTGGGGGAGATGATGGGGCTGGGGATTAGCATAGGAAAAAGAAAGGAGGAAAGAAAGAGAGAGAAGGAAGAAAAAGGAAAGCAAGGCGAGGTGGGCACGTACACATCCTTAAACTCAATCGTGTCGCTCTCCACGACCGTTCCCCGGCCCTGCAGCACGGCCGCATGGTCGGCGGTGTCGTCCTCGCTGCTCGACACCAGCTTCTTCTGGAAGTGGCCGGCGCGCACGTCGTCCATCACGTCCAGCAGCGTGGCCACACGCGACGTGTAGCCGGCGAGCTCCATGACCTCGCGGTACGAGAACATGATGCGGCCAAAAGCGTCCGACGCCGACAGCAACATGCGCCGGTTCGTCACAAAGCTCTCGGTGCGGTCGGCCATGCCTGCATCCGTCGACCCGGTGGCGGCGGTGGCGGCGGCTTCGGCAGCGGCTTCGGCGGCGGCAGCGGCTACCGCCTTGGGCAGCGGCACAAACACGGGCGCGCTGCACAGCAACAGGCCCAGCGCGCCCCAGAGGTACTTGATGACGTAGTCCTCCATGAAGCCGTGGTAGAAGCGCTGGCGCAGGATGTAGTTGACGTGCTTGATCAGCGTGAAGTAGCCCTTGTCGAGCGTGTCCTTCTCGGCCGCGTGGCCGGCGTAAAAGGCCACCTCCTCGCTGTGGTCGATGAGACGGGTGTGCTCGAAGCGGAACTCGCCCTCGAGCCGGGCCTCGTCGGCCACGTACCGGCCAAACGGCGGCGTCAGCGCCCGCATCACGGCCGCCGACAGCTGCACCAGCAGCGACATGAACACGACGCCCTCGCCGCCCACGCTGCGCGACAGCGAGTACGTGTAGAGGGTCATGTCCAGCAGCGGCTTGGCCAGGTTGCTGTACAGCTCGGCCAGGCTGTTGGAGAAGCGCGCCATGTCGACCGCGATCAGCTGGTCCGGGTTCTTGATGCGGTCGTCCAGCGCCGACAGCCCGTAGAACGTCATCTGCGACAGGTAGCGGTCGTGGATGTGCGCCGTCAGCCGCGCCCGGTACCGCAGCGCCAGCTCCGCCTGGTGGTACGCCAGCATGCTGTTGGTGAACGTCGCCGGCACCGCAATCAGCATCCACCACACAATCTGCGTCAGGAACTGCCGGCCCTGCCCGCGCACCAGGCTCTTGACAAGCGCCCCGTCCATCGCCGCGATGCGCAGACTCAGCAGCGTGCGCACCACCAGAAACACGCTGTGGCTGGCCAGCAGCCGCGCCTCCTTGCTGCGCCAGCCGGGCACCACAATGTGGACCAGCCGCAGCAGCGAGCGGAAAAAGGCGCGGTTGAGCTCGACCTTTTTCCGCGACGCCGACGAGGCGGCGGCGCCGGAGGTCGCCTCGGCTGCCGCAGCGGGCGCATCCGCCGCCGCCTTCTCCTCGCGCCGCAGCGCCGCCCGCTGCTCGCCCACGGCGTTGTGGACACGGTGCACCAGCGCCAGGAACAGCGCCAGGTACACGGCCCGCGAGATGCGTGTCCGGTTGGCCACGTAGCCCTTGGTCAACGTCGCCACGAGGTTGCGCAGCAGCAAGCGCGCGTGCCGGCCGCTGGTCGGCGGCAACACGAGCTTGGACTGGGCAGGCATGATGAAGAAACAAAGCAAAACAAACAACGCCTCGATTCGCTTCTCTTCTCTCTCCTCGATGCTTTCGCGTTCCGTCCCGTGCGCGTGTATGTCGAGATCAAAATCGGCCCCCCCCTCGTCAGAAGCAGCGCATTTCGAGCGTCGCCTCCGTGTGCTGTCGATGATTTCGATCGATTGCTGGCGCGCGTCGGTCGTCGGTCGTCTGTTTCTTGTCGTGTTTCCTCGGCCTTTAGCGTCACCGGGGCCCCGGATTCCGGTGGGGACCGATATCTCTCAAAAAGCATGTGAGAGTGGACTTTTCAAGGATTACTTATCTCTTAGTAATATAAACAAATCGAAAGGAGAAGCTCCCACAGAGCTCTCTCACGCCTCACTCTCCTCCTCGTGCCTTTAGCAATGTTCACACCATGGCGCCTCTGCTGGCTCTGGCTGGCGCTTCTGGCTGGCGTTGCTGTTGCCAATGTCGAAAAGGCCATTTTCGTGGCTAGCCGCCCGGACAGCAGCACCCGTGCCGACCTGGCCTCGCTCGAGGCGTTGCTCGCAGACCAGCCGGCCCGTCTGCCCCGGCTCGTGCACGACGTGCCCGCGAATGCATGGCGCACGCGTCTTCCGGCGGTGTTTTCATGGGCAGATACATTTCCGGAAGGCGCCACGACTTGGGCGCGTCTTGACGCATTGCAGCCGGGCCAGCGCTACGAGCTGCGTGTCTGCTGGGCAGCGACTGTGTGTTTTTTTTTTTTCTCTCTAGTAGATCTTTTTTTCTTGGAGGGGATGGACCTCTGTTCTTTCTTCTAACAGAGCAATAGCAACCGACAGATTTCTCAATCGACGTTTATGACGCAGCCGCCGTGGCATCGACACCCGCACTGGCAGACGACCTGCGGGCCTTCATCACCCGGCAGACGACAGACGGGACAGCCCCGGAGGAAGCCCGTGCAGCTGCCCAGGCAATGGAAGAGACAGAGACGATTGCTTATGCCTACCTCCGCATCGTTGCGACTGCCGACTTTGTTGCTGCGGACCCCGCCTACATGCCGGCCACGGGCGTGGCGCCGCCTGTCCTCGCCGACGTGATCCTCGATCCGTACATTCTCAATGCGCTTCCGCGGTCCCTCGTGCCGACCATCGCGGTGGTGCTCTGTGTGGCGGCGTTCAGCACGTGGCTGGCGACCTCGGTGGTGCGTCCGTGGCTGCGCCGGGTGGCCAGCGCTGCGGACAGCGGACGGTTGCCAGGCGACAAGAAGGAGGCATGAGACGCGAACTGTATGCTGTGTTTTGACTACATGAAAAGAAAAAGAAAGAGGAAGGAACAAGATTCGAAAAACATCCCACCCCATCGACGTCAGAAATAAAAAGGACAACAAAGGAATCGACAGGACGGCACCAAAAGCACAAAAGCACAAAAGCACAAAAGCAACAAAGACAACGAGCCCCTGTCTTGACCCCCCCCCCTCTTCTCGACTTATGGTACAGCCAAAAACACCAAAAGACGGTCAGTATCGTGGCCCTCCGCCGCCGTATGCCCCAGCGCCGCCGGCGGGTGCGTACGGACCCGGCTGCCCCGGCCCGCTGCCATAGGGTGGCTGGCCATGGGCACCGCTGTGGGCACCGCCGTATTGCGACGGGCCGTGCTGGCCGTACTGTCCTGGCGGCGGCTGCGACGATGGCGGCGGCGGGTAGTAAGTTTGTGCGCCGCCGTAGCCCCCGGAACCAGTAGGCGCACCACCACCACCATAGGCAGGCTGGTGCTGCTGGCCCGGGGGTGGCGGGTAGGACTGAGACGAGTGCTGTGAGTGGGAGGAATGCTGCGAGTGCTGCTGCTGATGTTGAGGCTGGTATGGAGGCTGTTGCTGCTGGTGTTGAGGCTGCGGCTGGTATGGCGGCTGCTGCTGGGAATGCTGTGCTTGGTAGGGCGAAGACTGATGCTGGGCCTGGTAGGGCGGCTGGTGCGCCTGCTGCGACTGGTGCTGCGGCTGGTAAGGCGAGTGTTGTTGCTGCGGGGGCTGCGCTCCGCCTCCGCCGTATGCGGGATACTGTGTCGGTGCCTGGCCGTGGGAGGCAGACGAGGGCGGCGGTGCATACGACGGCACGCCGCTGCTCGGCTGGCTGTGCGCTGTTGCCTGCTGGTACGCCGCGGCGCTGCCCGACTGGCTATGCGCAGTCGGCTGGTACGACGAGGGCGGCGCCTCGCCGGAGTACGTGCCGCTCTGGCCGGCCCCGGAGTAGCCGTAGCTCGAGCCGCCCTGCTAAAAAGGGAACGATGGTGAGCCGGTGTCTGCGTACACGTGGCTATGAAGCGAAGGGGTTCCTTACCTGCTGCTGGCTTCCACCCGCAAACATGTGCGCCACACCGCCCATGACGGCGCCTGCCACGCCGCCCGAGTTGGATGCGTGCGTCTGCGACTGTCCGCTGCCGTGGTAGTTTTGCGCCGAGGGCTTGCTGTTCGACGAGAACAGGTTGGATGCCAGCTGGCCGACCAGCTTGCCGCCAAGGCCGCTGCTGCTGCTGCTGCTGGCGCCGTGCGAGCCACTGGCGCCACTGGTGCTGCTGCCGCCTGCATGGGCCAGGCCACTCAGGAGCTGGCCGAGTCCGTTGCTGCTGCTGCTGCCGCTGCCGCTGCCGCTGCCGCTGGAGCTGTTTCCGTGTTGGCCCGCGAGCTGGCTCTGCAGCAAGTTGACCGCGAAAGACTGCAAAATAAAACGAAAAAAAAAAGTCAGAACGAAAGCAGAGAGAAAAAGAAATGAAAAAAAAAAAAAAGAAAAACACGAGAGTCACCACCACACAGCAGTGCTCACCCCTAAGCTGCGATCGCCCGTGGGTCCGTCGCCCACACCCCGCGTTGGCGAGCCGTCCTCCGCTGGCATGACCGGTTCGAGGCGGCCGTTGGCGTGGCGGATGGTCTGCGACCCGTCGGGATGTGTGATGTATTCTCCGTTTGTGCCACCGCCGCCGCCGCCGCCGCCGCCGCCAACACGCGGCACCCCGAATGGGTGGTCGGTTCCGGCGTGGCTGGGCGTGGGGGTGCCGCCGCCGACGGGCGCGGCCGCGGTGGGCGTGTCCCACTGCGAGACGCCGGTGGACAGCTGGACGAAGTAGTACTTGCGGCTCGCACTGTCCCATTGGGCAATCCAGCCGGCGGGCAACGGCGGGGGCGCAAACGACGGGCCAGCGCCGCCGCCGGGGGAAGCAGGACCAGCCATGGGAGGAGGCCGAGGAGAACGAGGAAAACGGAGACGAGAACAACCGAGGGCGGGAGGGTGGCAATGAGGGAGCCGGAGTCGAGGCGCGGTAGAAAGAGGAGACCGGTGGGCGAAGAACTGGGTGAAGGTTCACGGTCCAAAGACGGACGTGTAAGAACCTGGGGACTTTATTAAAGGAGGAGGCCAGAAGAGAGCAGCGAGAAGAGGGGACCTTTGCAGGTGGGTGGGAGTCCACCCCACTTTTCGCTACGGCTGGTTGTGGGTGGGTGGCAGTGGCGGTGTTCTTGCTCGCTGTGGCAGGTCCACACTGGGCAGCCAGAGAGAGAGAGAAGGACACGACAAACTACGATGGCGGCCACCACGGGGCGATCACCAAGACGGCCCTGGAAATGGAAAATGGTGTGTGGTCGCAACTGTGGGAGGGCGTGACTGTGGCGAGCACATAGCCACACACGGCTTGTCCGCGGGCGAAGCCAACAGTGCCACGCAGAGCCGGGCGGTAGCATCGCTGTGAAGCTGCCGCCTTGGGAATACGACATTATCGACGCTCGCAGTGGCGGATCTGAGCCACGCAGCGACACCTCTTCCTTCGGGCAGCTGTAGAAGTGCAATAGCAACGCTTTGCTTTGGCTCTGGCTATCTCAACTCTCGTTCAGACCCCTCGTCAGACCCCTCGTCTTCACGATACCCTTGCTGTTCCGGTTAGTTCGCGTCGTCGTTCGCGTCGTCGTTCGCTGCCAGGCCCCGCAAGATCGTCATGCCTTCTTCCTGGTCATCAAGGTCGTGCGCCTTCAGTCCAAAGCAGAGCATGAAATGGGTCCAGCCGCCGTATGACCGAACAATGGCACGTTCGGTCACGGTGAGAGCGGGGTCTGCGTTGTGTTAGCTATCGCTTCTCGTTTTTGGATCTTGCAATTCTTCTTTAGCTACGGAGGGCGTCTGTAGCAGGCATTCTGGCAGAATAAGTCAGTGCAGGTGGTTGGTTGGTTGGTTGCTGGAAAAAAAGCACCCCTCCTCATTTTGGCTGCAGGGTTATACTCGTAATTCGGTACGTATCTTACCTGATTGATCACATGGCCGCAAAAATGAGCAGCGACGGGACAGCCTGGCATGACGCGCCGCCGCAAAAACAGCAATAGGCAATTACGGCCGCCCCCCCTTTTCGAGCTTCAACCTTCTGCGCCTTATTCCTTCCTGCCCACGGTCGACTCGGGACCTTTCCAATAGCGCCCTGCCATGGAAGACACTGGACTGCGCTGCATTTCTTGAGTTTTTCCTTGTTTTCCTGCTGCCGCTTTTGGTTCCTGCTCGCAGCTCCCGTTTCAGCTCATCTCGACAGCGCCGACCTCGACGACGATCTCGACGACGACAGCGAAGCCAATTGATCCAACGCCCTCCTTCTCTCCGGACCGTCGCTTTTACCACCCCCTCCCTGCAAAATGGCGACAAACGGCCACTTTGCCACCGTCGGCGAGGAGCCGAGTGCCCAGCACTTCGAGCACGGCATCCAGGTCATCGACGGGGACAAGACCTTTACGACCAGCCTCAACGACTACCTCACCCAGACCGGCGTCGCTGCGTCCGGCTTCAACTACCATCTCATCTCCGTCTTCGGCTCCCAGTCAACCGGCAAGTCGACTCTGCTGAACCACCTTTTCGGCACCGAGTTCAGCGTCATGTCCGAGTCCGAGCGCCGCCAGACCACCAAGGGCATCTGGATGTCCAAGAACAAGCGCGGCGGCAGCGGCAGCGGCAGCGGCAGCAGCAGCGGCCGGTCTGCGCCGACCATGGCCGATAACATTCTGGTCATGGACGTCGAGGGCACCGACGGCCGCGAGCGCGGCGAGGACCAGGACTTTGAGCGCAAGAGCGCGCTGTTTGCCCTCGCCACGAGCGAGGTTCTCATTGTCAACATCTGGGAGCACCAGGTCGGCCTGTACCAGGGCGCCAACATGGGCCTGCTCAAGACCGTCTTCGAGGTGAACCTGCAGCTCTTTCTCAAGGACCGGCAGTCCACCCCGCGGTCGCTGCTCTTTTTCGTCATCCGCGATTTCATCGGCAACACCCCGCTGACCAACCTGCGCAACACGCTGCTCCAAGATCTCAACAAGATCTGGTCGTCCATCTCCAAACCGCCCGGTCTCGAGGACTCCTCCATTGCTGACTACTTTGACTTTGCCTTTGCCGCCCTCCCCCATAAGATCCTGCAGCCCGACAAGTTCCTGACCGAGGTCGATCGTCTCGGCAGCCGCTTCGTCGCTGGTCACCGCGCTGCCGGGGGCAGCACCGCCACCACCACCGAGCAGGAGTTTACCGGCGGCGTGTTTCTGCCCGAGTACCATCGCCGCATCCCCGCAGACGGCTACTCTGTCTACGCCGAGGGCGTCTGGGACCAGATCGTCCACAACAAGGACCTGGACCTGCCCACGCAGCAGGAGCTTCTGGCGCAGTTCCGTTGCGACGAGATTGCGCGCGAGGCCCTGGTGTCGTTCGACGAGGCCATCGCCCCGCTGGAAGAGAAGCAGGCCGAGAGCACGCGCATGGGCCGTGCCGTCGTGCTTGCCGCCCTCGGCACGACCGGCGCCGAGGCGCGTACCGACTGCCTGAAGCACTTTACCACCCAAGCCGGCCGCTACCACAAAGGCGTGTTTGCGCGCAAGCGCACCGAGCTCGAGGGCAAGGTGGATGGACGGCTGAAGACGCTGTACCAGGGTCAGCTGGCGGCAGCGCACAAGGCGGGCGTGACCGCCTTTTCGGAGGGCGTGTCGCGCGCGGTCAAGGCTGGCCAGAAGGCCGGCGCATCGTACGAGTTTGCCGAGATTGTCAAGACAGAGAAGCTCAGCGCGCTGGCCACGTTCAAGAAAGAGGCGCTGGGCCTAGCCATCAGCGGCGTGGCCTGGACGAACTTCAAGCCGCAGTATGTGCTGTTTGAAAAGGAGCTGGACGAGGCCAGCGGGCGCCTGCGCAAGGAGGAGATGCGGCGGCTGGCCACGCGCGTCGAGCGCTGGGTCAAGTCGCGCCTGGCCGACGCGGTCGGGCTCGAGTTCAACAAGCTGGGATCGGGCCGCGCGGGCGGCGGCGCGCCAGCCGAGACAGGGCCAGCGGGGTCGGGGTCGAGGTCGGGTGCGGGTGCGGGTGCGGCCGAAACCGGCAGCGGCCTCGACGAGAAGGTCCTGTGGGACCGGATCTGGAACGTGTTTGTGGGCATCGTGCGCGAGGCCGAGGGCCGGTTTGCGGACCGGGCGAAGAGCTTTGATGCGAGCGACAGCGAAGTGCAGGTTGGTCTGTGGCGGCTGCGGCGCAAGAGCTGGACGGCGCTGCGCGAGCAGATCAACGACGAGGTGATGGAGGGCAACCTGCTGCTCAAGCTGCGCGAGAACTTTGAGGACAAGTTCCGGTACGACGAGGCGGGCGTGCCGCGCATCTGGCGGCCGAGCGACGACATTGAGGGCATCTACACGCGGGCGCGCGAGTCGACGCTGCAGCTGATCCCGCTGCTGGCGCGGTTCCGCCTGTCGGCCACGTACGGGCCGCCGGACCTGCCGGGGTGGATCGGCGCGCAGCCGGCGGGCACGGAGCCGGAGGACGAGGACGACCTGACGCCGATCGGCGGGGTGGACGAAGGCGACGACGAGACCAGCGGCGGCGCCAAGAGCCTGGAGGAGGAGATGACGGTGCTGAGCGAAAGCAAGCGGCAGGACCTAGTGATCCGGTTCAAGAAGACAGCTGACGGCGTCTACGTCGAGGCCAAGCGCGGTGCGCTGGGCGGCATCACGCAGGTGCCGCTGTACTTCTACGGCATCCTGCTGGTGCTGGGGTGGAACGAGATCCTGGCGGGTGGGTGGTTCTCTTGTTTTTCCTTGTTCGTTCTGCGCTGCGGGCACACGGCTAACCCTCTGCTGCAGTCCTTCGCAACCCCTTCCTCTTCCTGCTGCTGGTCATCCTGCTGGGCGGCACCTACGTGGCGTACAGCCTGGCCCTGCTGGGGCCCATGCTGCAGATGGCGAACGCCGCATCGAACCAGGCGGTCGACATTGGCAAGCAGAAGCTGCGTGAGTTCCTGGAGAATTCGGACACGGCACGACAGGCGCTCGCGATGCCGGCGCGGAACGGCACGGCCGCTGCAACAGGCGCCGAAGCGATCGACCTGGACACGCTCGATGCCCGGGGCCGGCGGCAGGCGACAGCGACGCCAGGCGACGACCTGTGAGGAGAGGCCAGTCCAGGACGAAGGAAGAGGGGGATTGGCGGCTCGCTCTGTATTCTTTCTACCAGTGAATCCATTATGCCGTGTTACCGGATCGTACGAGAATGCCCAGCAGCCAACCACAGGCGCAGAATTGGCTGACAGGCCCCACTAGAGCTTCAAGACCAGTTCTGGGCCGGTAGCGCCGATTTGGTGATATAAAATTTTCTGCCGTTCTTGTTCTTGGGGGGGAGAGGGGGAATTTTTCTTGTCTTGTCCGTCTCTCTGGAAAGCGAAGCTCACGACCCCCCACGAAGCGACTTCTGCGGTTCTGTCTTTCCTGCGTCCGGCCTGTCTTTTCCGTTCCCTGTCGTATTCTCTTCGCCGGCCTTTTGCCCCGCTCCCACATCATCACCATGTCTCCGCCGTCGAACGGTCGCAGCAAGGAGTCGAACGTGGCGCGTCTGCTGGGTTCTGGTGCGTCGGCGCTCCGCGCGAGAAGAGGGGCCTTGGGGGGGCATGTTGCTAACACTCGGCGCCACAGGCTCTGCCGGCATTGCGGAACTGGCCGTCTTCCACCCGGTAGGACAACGATGGCGAGGGCGACGATGAATGACGACTGCGACGACGACGACGACGACGCCGACGACGTCTGCGACAACGCCCATGCTAACGCTCGCCGTTCTAGGTTGACACCATTGCCAAGCGGCTCATGAGCAACGAGTCCAAAGTGCGTTTTGGAGGGGGATGCCGCGATACGGATTTCCGAGAGGGGGGCGACGCCCGGCTAACCCGTCTCCCTAGGTTGCCAGTCTGTCGCAGTTCAACCAGGTGATCTTCAAGGACAAGGCGTCGGCGCCGCTGGGCAGCAAGTTTGTGTCGCTGTTCCCGGGCCTGGGCTATGCGGCGGGCTACAAGGTGCTGCAGCGCATATACAAGTACGGCGGGCAGCCGGTGATGCGCGACTACCTGGGCGAGCACTACGGCAAGAACTTTGAGCAGGCGTTTGGGGCCAAGACGGGCAAGGCCCTTCTGCACTCGACGGCGGGCAGTCTGATTGGCATTGGCGAGATTGTGCTGCTGCCGCTGGACGTGCTCAAGATCAAGCGCCAGACGAACCCGGAGGCCTTCCGCGGACGCGGCGTGCTGCGCATTGTGCGGGACGAGGGCTTTGGCCTGTACCGGGGCTGGGGCTGGACGGCGGCACGCAATGCGCCGGGCTCGTTTGCACTGTTTGGCGGCTCGGCGTTTGCCAAGGAGTTTCTGTTCAAGCTCGAGGACTACAACAAGGCCGGCTGGTTCCAGAACTTTGTCGCGTCGATTGCCGGCGCCTCGGCGTCGCTGGTCGTGTCGGCGCCGCTCGACGTGATCAAGACGCGCATCCAGAACCGCAACTTTGAGAACCCGGAGAGCGGCTTCCGCATCCTGTCCAACATGGCGCGCAACGAGGGCTTCTCGAGCTTCTTCAAGGGCCTCGTGCCGAAGCTGCTGATGACGGGGCCCAAGCTGGTGTTCTCCTTCTGGCTGGCCCAGACCCTGATCCCGGCGTTCGACACGGCGCTGAAGCGGTAGACGAGGAGGAGGGGAAGAGAAAAGAAAAGAACGTAGCAAAAGCGGTACGATACGAGCTGGACATGGAATCCTTGAAGGATGGCGTTTTTTTCATTTTTTTCATTTTTTTCATTTTTTCATTTTTTCATTTTTTCATTTTTTCATTTTTTCATTTTTTCATTTTTTCGTTTTTTCGTTTTTTCATTTTCTCATTTTTTCTTTCTTGTATTTTCGCGTTTCATCTCTTCCATTTAGACCAATCTCCAAACATCACAGCCAAAGACAAGCTATTTCTCGGTCCCGTATACGATGCCTCAGAAGAAAGGGTCAGAGACCCCTAGATCGACTGTTTATAACACCATCGCTCCATTGCTGCCAGCTTATCCCATTATTGTTCTGCCCGTGTTTACAAAGTGCCACTTTGTATTGTGACCCACTTTGGTTGTCTGGCCGCCCGATGGGGTCCGTTTGTTTATACACACGCGGCGCTTTCCTGTTTTGATCACCGCAACTTCCCGCAAGCGCCGCTCGCGCCCCCCCCCCGGCCCGCTACCTACTCCGTACTTCTGTATACAAGTGCTTCTTGCGATCCCTCCTTCCGCCTGCAAAATACCTTCACATTTGGCTTCACTTCCCAACATCTCTATCTCTCCCCCTTCACGTCTCTCTCCAGCTCTAGAAGCTCTACGTCCCTCTGGGAAGCTAGCTTGGGGCCGCTTCTTCTGCTTGCCCATTCCCGCCATTCTTTCTGGCTGCCGGCCAGCCCAAACGGCGCCGTCAACATTTCCACATTCCAGTTGCCTCTTGTCTGGCTACTCTCCACAAACGTCCATTCCACAGCCCTCGCCTCACCATGCCACCCGTAGAGCGCGATGCTGCGCCGTGGGACGCAGAGCGTACCCTGCGACACCAGCATTCGTTGTCCTCAGACCATGGTCGTGCCCTCGTTCCCATGTGAGTCTACCTTTTCTTGTTTCGCGCAAACCAAAACACCTCCGGAAAACACGTCTTGCCTCATTCTTCATCTGCCCCCCCCC
>PCDN01000008.1:615012-626179 GCA_002778105.1 Ceratocystiopsis brevicomis
CGGCGGCCGTGACGGCAGCAGCCTGGGCGGGCGGCGACGGCGACGGCGGCGGCGGCGGCGGTGGTGGTGGTGGTGCCGGCTTTGCGTCGTCGGTCGTCTTCCCGAACGGCAGCGTCTTTTCGACAAGGGCGAGGAGCGAGGACTGCTTGGTCTTGTCCTCTGCTGGTGCAGACGCCTGCGCCTGCGCCTGCGCCTGCGCCTGCGCCTGCGCCTGCGCCTGCGCCGGTGGCTCGGCAGCAGAGACGCTGTCGGGATCGCCGTCGCCGTCCTCGTCGACAGCGTCCTTGGCGGCCAGGTGGCCGAGGACGTAGTGCATGGCGACCGGGGGCGACAGGTCGCCGAGGGCCATCTGGCGGAAGACGCGGTCGGGCATGGCCTTGACCAGGGCCTTGGGGTAGCCGGTGTCGGTGGTGAGGAAGACGACGTGGGCGACGTTGGCGGTGACGAGGGTGGCAGCCCACTCGGCGAGCTTGTCGTACAGCGGGCCGGTGGCGGCGCCGCTGGTGGTGGCGGCGCCGCTGCCGCCAAAGTTGCGCAGGACGATGACGGCGCGGCGCTCGGGGTGGGCCTCGAGGTAGGCGTCGTCGTTGAGGTCGCCATCGACGTCGGTCTTGGGGTTGCGGGCGGCGAGGCTGACGTCGCGCAGGGCGACGGCGGCGGTCTGCAGGATCTTGGCGACCTGCTCGTCGAGGGTCTCGGAGAAGCCGGTCTTGACGCCGGTGGTGCCCTGGACGGCGAGGTCGATCAGGCTGCTGAGGTTGTTGGCCCAGGAGAAGACGGGCCGGTAGCCGACGGCGGCGGCCAGCCTCTTGATGGTGGCGCTCTCGCCGCGGGCCTCGACGAGCGGCTTGCAGTCGATGACGAGCACGTCGTGGCGGCCGTGCAGGGCCTGGTCGACGACGAGCTCGCTTTTGCCGGAGCCGCGCGGGCCCTGGACGACGATGAACGTGCCGGCGGTCTCGAGCAGCCAGGTGTGCAGCGACTCGAGCAGGTCGCGGCGGTGTGACATGAGGGCCGCACGGCCGCTCTTGGCGGCGGCGGCGGCGGTGCCATGGCGGCGGCCCGACTGGCCACTGGCGATGCCCATGTTGTCGGCGGCGGCGCCGTACGACGAACGGGCAAAGTCGACGGCGGCGGCGGTGCGGTGCTGGAACCACTTGTACACGAAGCTGTCGCGCAGCACAAACGAATGGTGGACGTGGGCGCGGATGAAAAAGGTGCGGATGGGATCGAAGACGGCGACGGTGACGGCGGCCAGCAGCGCGGCCAGGATGGGAATGACGATGCGCGGGTGGCCGGTCAGCCAGTTCCAGACGTGGTGGGCGCGCACGCGGGCCTCGTACGCGAGGCTGAGGCGCGTGGCGCCGGCGACGACGAAGCCGTGCAGGCAGCTGCGGGCCATGATGGCGTCGCGCACGTGCAAAAAGTCAATGGTGGCGAAGCGCGGCAGCGTCTTGGACTCGGACGGCTGGCCCGTGATCTCGGCAATCTTGCCGTAGCGGCGGAACAGGCTGTACAGCGTCTCCTGCGACAGCTCGAGGCTGGCGCCGCCCGTGGCGTCGCCGGCCGTGCCCTCGGCCGGCAGGCAGAACTCGACACGCACCCGGCTGGACGGGATGCGCGACGCCAGGTCCTCGAGCCACGGCACGCCGCGCACGAGGCCGGCTCGCATGCAGCCCCAGAGCGGGTTGAACCAGGGCCGCACCGGGTGCTCGGCCAGCCGCTGGGCCAGCCGCGCCTCGAGCGTCTCGAGCGTCTCGATGTCGGCGGGCCCTGCCGCCGCAGCGTCATCGACCTGGCGGAACTTGACAAAGACGCCGCCGTCCTTGAGGCGTGGGATGATCTCGGTGATTTTCAAGGACAGGTCCGGCGGGATCGCGCGCTGGACCAGGCTGACGGGGTCGAAGAAGGATGCGATGGGGGCCAGAAGGGACGCCGACGCCGCCGCCGCCGACGACGACGACGACGACGACGACGCCTCGGTGGCAGCGCCGGATTGGGCCGGTGTCTGGAGCCGCTTCAGCAGCTTCGCAATGTCGGCGTCGCTGTAGCCGTCGGTGCCGCTCCGCCACGGCCGCCACGCCAGCACGTTGCCGACGCGCAGCGGGAACACGTTGTCGAGGAAGAGAATGCCCTCGCCGGCCGTGGGCGCGTTGATGTGGCCGCTCTTGTCGTCGCCGGTCGTCGTCGTGCCCCAGCGGCGGGCGGCGGTCTGTGCAGGGGAAAGGGGCCGGCCAGGGACGCGGGTCAGAAGCAGCCCGGGCCGGCGAACGCCCGGGCTGCAGAAGGAGCGACCCAAGGACATGGTTGGGGGGGAAGAAGATAGGAAGGTGGGGGAAAGGGGGGAGGGAAAGGAGGGGAAGGAGGGAAGGAGGGAAGGAGGGACGCGGGAAGCGAGAGGGGACACGAGAAGACGGGGCGTCTCGAAAGGGAATGCCGTCGACCGTACCTATGGCGGGTGTTCCGTCCTACTAGGAGGAGGGAAGCTTTGCTGCGAGGTGTAGGTATGTAGCTATGTCCCTTTACCTAAAAAGGTCGAATGACCTCACCTGTCAAGCGAGGCCGGCTGTCAGTGGGGGGGGGGCGGTGGTGGGTGACAGGGCCCAATCACAAGCTTCGATCGATGGCCAGAATTTTCGGGACAAGGCTCTTGCGTTCAACGGCGTTCAGTGAAAAGGCCACACACGCACGCACGCACGCACGCACAATGGGCTGGCTCTGGTCGACCTCGGCGACGGTGGCGCCCGACGCATCGACGCCGGCGTCTGCTGCGGCAGAACAAGAAGCCGCAGCAACAGCAGCATCGCCGGCACCAACGGCGACGGCAGCGTCTTCGACAGCCGACAGCGACTACGACGACCCAGAACTGCGCAAGCTGGTCCACATGTTCCAGTCGTCGACGACCGCGCCGACCCCGACCCCGACCCCGACCCCTGCTTCCTCCTCCTCCTCCTCCTCCTCCCCTTCGTCTTCAACCCCCCCCCTCCGCGAACGCTCCCTCGCCGACGCCCTCCTGCCGACGTCCATGTCCTGCCGCCAGGCCTTTGACCTCGCCTGGGCCTGCCAGTCCCCCGCCGGCCAGTGGCGCGCCGTCTACCGCCACGGCAGCGTCCAGCCCTGCAGCCGCCTGTGGGACGACTTCTGGTTCTGCATGCGCGTGCGCGGCGGCGGCGGCGGCAGCGGCAGCGGCAGCAGCACCGACGACGACCACGACCACGACAGCCGCGCCCGCGCCGTCCGCGCACACTACCGCGCCCGCGAGATCGAGCGCTACTACGCGCCCGGCCAGCCGTCCAGCGAGGACGTCTGGCGCAGCCGCACCCGCGACGAGGTGCTGCCGCCAGGCGCCGTCTTCCAGCACGCCTTCCAGGTCGCCGGCGACGCGCGCAGCAGCAGCAGCAGCAGCAGCACGCAGGACGACAGCAACCCGGACGCAGCCTCCCGCAAAGACGCCGACGAGATCCTGGCCGACATGGAGCGGCGGCGGAAGATCCGGCAACAGATTGGTTACAGCAATTAAAGCGGTACACAGCACGAATTCCTCCTTCACGTATTTCACGGAGCAGGTCATATCACTCCGAAAAAAAAAAGTCTTTCATGTAATGTCTTTCATTACGGTAAACTGCCTTTAGGCCCCTACTTTTTGTCGTCCCGAATCGGAAAAACAGAGGAAACTTCGCGAAAAAAAGAAAAAAACCGCAAAAACACAAAAACACAAAATTGTCTAACCCCGAAATGCCCTTCGTGTACCCCTGTTGACAAAGAAAAAGCACAAAACGCGGCGCCAACAGCGCCGTTAACCAGGCAGAATCAAACAAACGCCTCGGCCACACTCGCTTAGTCGACCTCCTCCACAGTCGGGCCGTCGTCCTGCGCAGCCGCGCCACCCGCGCTCGGGAAGCCACCCGGAGCACCGCCCGGCACACCGCCCGGAGCACCGCCGGCCGCACCGTAGAACTTCATCATGATGGGGTTGGCAATGCCCTCCAGCTCCTTCTGGCGCTCCTCGTACTCCTCGCGCGTCGCCTGCTGGCTCTCGTCCAGCCACGAGACAATCTTGTCGATCTCGGCCTTGAGCTTCTCCTTGTCGTCCGCGTCGAGCTTCTCGTCCACCTTGGAGTCGCTCAGCGTGTTGCGCAGCGAGTAGGCGTACGACTCCAGGCCGTTCTTGGCCTGCACACGCAGGCTCTCGGCCTCGTCCTCCTCCTTGAACTTCTCCGCCTCCGCCAGCATGCGCTCAATGTCCTCCTTCGACAGGCGGCCCTTGTCGTTCGTGATCACAATCTTGTTCGACTTGCCCGTGCCCTTCTCCACAGCCGACACGTTCATGATGCCGTTGGCGTCCATGTCAAACGTCACCTCGATCTGCGGCACATTCCGCGGCGCCGGCGGGATGCCCGTCAGCTCAAACTTGCCCAGCAGGTTGTTGTCCTTGGTGCGCGGGCGCTCGCCCTCGTACACCTGGATCAGCACACCCGGCTGGTTGTCCGAGAACGTCGAGAAGATCTCAGACTTCTTGCACGGAATCGTCGTGTTGCGCGGGATCAGCTTGGTCATCATGCCACCGGCCGTCTCAATACCGAGCGAGAGCGGGGCCACGTCCAGCAGCAGGATCTCGTTGGTCGTCTTCGAGGAGGTGTCACCGCTCAGGATGGCAGCCTGCACAGCAGCGCCGTACGCGACGGCCTCGTCCGGGTTGATCGACTTGTTGGGCTCCTTGCCGTTAAAGTAGTCCGTGATCAGCTTCTGGATACGCGGGATACGCGTAGAGCCACCGACCAGGACAATCTCGTGCACCTGGGACTTGTCGATCTTGGCGTCCGTCAGCACGCGGTCGACGGGCTGCAGCGTGGACCGGAACAGGTCCTGGCACAGCTCCTCGAACCGGGCACGGGTGATGGACGTGTAGAAATCGATGCCCTCGTACAGGGAGTCGATCTCAATCGACGTCTGCGCCGACGACGACAGAGTGCGCTTGGCACGCTCGCAAGCCGTGCGCAGACGGCGCAGAGCACGAGCGTTGGACGACAGGTCCTTCTTGTACTTGCGCTTGAACTCCTGCACAAAGTGGTTGACCAGGCGGTTGTCAAAGTCCTCACCGCCCAAGTGCGTGTCACCGGCAGTCGACTTCACCTCGAAGATGCCCTCCTCAATCGTCAGCAGCGACACATCGAACGTGCCGCCACCCAGGTCGAAGATCAGCACGTTGCGCTCGCCCTCAACCTTCTTGTCAAGACCGTAGGCAATGGCAGCGGCCGTGGGCTCGTTGATGATGCGCAGCACGTTCAGGCCGGCAATCAGACCAGCGTCCTTGGTGGCTTGGCGCTGGGAGTCGTTGAAGTAGGCCGGGACGGTGACGACAGCGTTGTTGACGGTGCCGCCCAGGTACGCCTCGGCAGTCTCGCGCATCTTGATCAGCACCATCGAGGAAACCTCCTCAGGGGTGAACTGCTTCGTCTCGCCCTTGAACTCGACCTCGATGACGGGCTTGCCGCCGCGCTCGATGATCTTGAACGGGAAGTGCTTCATGTCGGCCTGCACCTCCGGGTCCGAAAACTTCCGGCCGATCAGACGCTTGGCGTCAAAGACCGTGTTGGCAGGGTTCATGGCCACCTGGTTCTTGGCGGCATCACCGATCAACCGCTCCGTGTCCGTAAAGGCCACGAAAGACGGTGTAGTCCGGTTGCCCTGGTCATTTGCAATGATCTGTTGGTGTTAGTGTACGTCCTGGCCATCCGCTTGGGATAAAAAGACATAAGAAATGGGTGAATACGAACCTCAATCCGGTCGTCCCGGTAGATACCCACGCAAGAGTAGGTGGTACCCAAATCAATACCGACGGCGGGAGCCATGGTGATGTGTGTGTGGTGTATAAGAGTGTGTGTGTGGAAGGATGATGACAGGGGAGAATGTGATGATGGGTCTCTCTCGTATGTGTGTGTATGTGCTCGTGGGATGAGAGTGGTGAAATGGAAGAAGAGAATGAGGAGAGGGAAGAAGAAAGGAGGGGAAGAGAGAAAAAACGAAGGAGCAAGTTGCTTATATGCAAAAGAGCGTCCAGACGGGCAGGCGCAGCCCAGCAAGGGAAAAACTCTCCAAACCCAACGAAGAGCTGGGACGGCCGCGCTGGTTGGCGGGCCAGTAGCAGAGACAGAAGGTTCGAGAAAGCCGCCGAACTCGTTTGCACCCCACCAGTAGCTTCGTGCAGCCTCTGGCGGGCGGTAGACCGCTAGAAGGACGCCCCTACCCCCACTTCTGCAGGGACACAACCAATCAGGAGCCGGCTTGTGCCAGGCCATTCAGCACCTGCTGGACCTTTCTGGGCGCAAATGGAGAGCTCTGGTAGCTACTACGCCTACACCCCACGCCTTCCGCATCACACCCCTTGCTAGTCCGCATTAGGCAAGGATGCAGACACGCAAAGAAGCAGAGAGAAGCGAGAAGCGAAAAAAAAAAAAAGGGAGATACCGATCTCTCGTGGCAACAGGCTACGGTGCGGGATTTGGCAGGAAAGATGTGCCGTCAGAGCCAGGCAATGGATGGATGATGGACAGAGAATACAACAGTTGCATGGAAAAAGGTACTCCAGAAAAAACAGACACAATACAGCAAGACCTGCAGAACGGCAAAGAAGGAACAGAGCTACGCGAGCTCATGCTTCTGTGGGGCAAAGCTGCAGGAAGAAAAGCTCTGCCCCTCTCTCGAAGTTTCTGCCCTTCAGTGACGTTCTGCAGTCTTCCTTCTTCCAGCAGCGGTCACGTGCATGGAATCATACGACAAAGGGCTGCGGAGCGGACGGCGTTCTTTCGGTCGGATCTTGATCGCGGATCTTGATCGCGGAGGCACGGAAAGAATGGGAACAAAGCACAATGACGTGAGATACATGGCTGACATTTGATTCACACAAAACGTTACGACGGTAAACCAGCCCGTGTAAGCTCGTGGTGGATGTTTGAAAGAAAAGACAAAAAAAAAAAGGAAAATAAATCCAAAGAAAAACCAGACAGAATCACAATAGACCCCCCCCCCCCCCCCCCCCCCCCTCTCCAACCTGTCTATTCATAAATGCGTTAGAAGTGCAGTGACATGTCTCCCCGGCATCTAGTGCCAGGACGGCCCAGGCGGCATATTGCTGCGTGGCTGGTTGCTGGCGGTGCTGTCGTAACGGCCAAAGGCAGCACCGGCGCCACCGGTGCCGCTGGCCCCGCGCTCTAGATCTAGCGACGCGTCCGTCCGCCGCGACACCCGCGACACCCGCGACGCCGACGACGTGTACCGCGCCAGCGCGTCCGTGCCCGCCGGCATCGATGGCACTGCCTGTCCCGCCTGGCGCCGCCCACGCTGGCTGGTCCCGGCGTGCAGGGAAACGTTGCGCTCGGTGCTGTGCGAGACGGGCGTGCCGCTGCGGTTGCGGAAGACCGACGCCGAGTCCGGCGACAGCCCGGTCGGGTTCTTGTACGACGACCGGGCCGCGTTGTCGTCTTCGTCGGCACCGACGTCGGCCAAGGGATCGACCGCGTTGAGCTCGCGCACCGCCCGCTTCTCGGAGCTCGCTGCGCTGGCCGCGGCGGCTTCGGGGTCCGCCTCCAGCTCCGGATCGGGCTGCGGCACCATGCGCTTTAAGTTCTTGTCACGCGCCGCCTGGGCCCGCGCCGCCGCTGCCTCGGCATCGGACACGGTGACCGAGTACGTCGGGTTGGCCGGTGCACCGGCCGGGTCGCTGCCGCCACCGGGGGCATAGATGGGCACCTTCTTGAGGGCCAGGGCCAGGGCGCAGAGGAACTTGGACCGCCGCGTGGCGCGCACCAGGTCGTTGTGCCAGTTGGACTTGTGCTTGATGGCAATCTGCAGCTGCAACTTGTCCAGGTCGGCGACGCCGCTGACGCTGATGGACAAGTCGCGCTGGAAGTCGCGCGCGTTGTCCGGGTGGCGGACAAACTTTTCCATCTCGAGGCGCAGCAGCTCAATGTCTTCAAACGAAGTGTCAAACGACACGTTGACGTCCAGCACCTCGCGCATGGCGTTGCTGCGCGACACGTTCTCGACCCAGAGCGAGTTGAGCACAATGTTGGGGATCTGCACCGTCTGCATGCGGTCGATGCGCGTGAACACCGAGTACAGCAGCGAGATCTTCTCGACCACCAGCTGCTCGACCCCAATGTCGACGCGGTCGCCCACGTCGAACGGGTGCTTGACGAACAGAAAGATGCAGGAGCCCAGGACTTCCTGTGCAGTGACGGAGAAGACAAACGACAGCGACAGCAGGGCTGTGCCGGCCGTGGCCAGCGTCGTGATGAAGCTGCTCTGGAAGAAGGCCAGGAAGATGAAGATGACGACCAGCAGCACCAGGAACAGCAGCACGCTGTCAAAGGCGGCCAGCGCGGAGCTGATGTCCTTCATGCTGTTAGCCATGGCGTGGCGCTCCTTGCCAATGTCGACCACCTTGCGGATCATCTCGTCGAGGCTGATGTCGCCGTTGCCGTCGGCGTCGATGGCATCGAAACACTCCTCGGCCTCGGCGTTGTGTGCGGGCCCCAGGACCTCGACGATGTCGTTCAGGTAGAGTGCGTCGTTGTCCTCGACGACAAAGGACATCCAGATGCGGCGCGCGAGCGCCTCGGACGAGCGCACCTTCTCGAGGGCCTCGACGACGATGGAGTGGGCCGAGTTGGGGTTGAACATCTGCTTGCCGGTGATCTCGGACGCAATGTTGCCAAACGCCGACGTGACCTTGTCGCCGAAGCGCCCGACGTTGCCGATCAGGCGCATGGGTGCACCGGCGGTGGCGGCAACGCCGTCCTTGCCGCCATTGTTGTAGCGGCGGGTTTGGCGGCTCAGCATGGCCTCGATGCTGTCGTTGATGATGTAGTCCTCCTCGGCAAACTCGCTGCAGTACATGGGGAAAAGGGCGCGGGAGGCGTCGTACAGCAGACCGAGCAGGTGGATTTCGCGCTTGGACTCGCGGATGCGGCCGGCAAAAGAGCGGTTGTGGTAGCTGATGCTCATGAGCTGGATGATGGCGCGTTCGGCGAGGAAGACGGCAGACGACACAAATATGGAGCCCAGGATGTTGTGGAGGGCGTAGATCCAGGCGAGGCGGTGGTCGCTGAAGAAGCCGCGGAAGACGAGCCAGGCGATCAAGGCCCAGAAGAAGAGGGAGAGGGGCACCTCGAGGGCGGAGAGGACGGTAGCATACTTGCGGGTGCCGGAGCTGACGACGCCGCAGAAGAAGACAAAGGCCAGGGGGACGAGGTGGGCGACGATCTTGCTGACCCAAAGGCCGGCCCAGGACGCCTCGATCCAGACGAACAGGTGGAAGAGGGGCGGGCCATCGACGCGGGTGGGCGGGACGGTGGTGTTGTCGGTGACGACGGAGCCGAGCGGGATGGTGTTGGCGTTGCCGGTGACCGGCAGGACGATGAGGGGAATCGCCAGCAGGAAGGCGATGGGCAGGACGTAGACGATGTAGCGGACGATGGGCGGGGCGGCGATGAGGCTCTTGTACAGTCTGCCCATGAAGTTCAGGGCGACCTCGGAGTCGAAGGAGCCCTGGCGTTGGATGGCCTCGGGCTCGCGCTTGACGCGCCGGCGGCCGATGGGCCGGCTGTGGGGATGAAAGAGGTTGGCGTCCTTCTCGCCCGGGGCGCCGCCGTTGGCATCGTCGTTGCCCTTGACCGAGCGCTGGCGGTAGATCTCGGGGCCGACGCCGCCCTGGTTGGATTTGCGGGCGCCGAAGGAGACGTTGGACCGCATGGGCGCCAAGGGGATGTCGGCGTCGGCGTCCATGGCGTTGGCGCCGTCGGGAAACTGGGAATGAGAGGAGCCGGGGAGTTCCTGGAAGCCTTGAAACTGCGGCGAACGGAAGCGAGGCGAGGTCATGGGTGAGATAGACATGCGCGCTGCGGATCCGGTCTAGCGAGAGGAGGGGTCAAGGGGAGGAGAATGATGAAGCAGCAGAAGAGAACGTGTCAGTCTAGAAAAGAAAGAGAACCGGAATGTGACCTTGGAAAGTCTATTACGACGGGGGTGGGTATAAAACGAAGAGAAGGAGTAAGGGAAAAAGAAGCAGCAGGGAAACAAAGAAGCAATAGAGCAGACGAGGTAGAGACCGAAAGGAAATGCGACGGGTGAAAGAGAAAGAGAAAAAAGAAGAAGAAGAAGAAGAAGAAGAAAAAGAAAAAGAAAAAGACGGCATGAACAAAGGAGGGAGGGGAGAAACAACGGAGAAATGCAGTCTATATCGATCTGGCAAGATCCAGTTGGGACAAAACTCGAAGTGGCACCTGCAGCGGCAGGGGAGGTGGAGAGAACAAATGGGAGCCGGAGCGCTAACAGGCCCTGACACAGAGCGTGCCTTCCCTGGAATTAAAAAAGGTACTTACATACCTGCACGCACGCAAAACTGGTTCTGTCGGGAAGCCCAGGGAAACAGTGCGTGCACGGTGTAGAATAGCCGATGAGACACAGGACGGACAGTTTGTTCCCTGACACGCGACGAATGTGCAGCAATGGCAGCAATGGCCAGCCAAAATTCCGTGCGACCGCCGTCTGCAGCGAACGGTTCAACAAGCTCCGCGGAGCACAGGTTCTTCTCCGGCATGCGGTATGCAGGAAAAAGCCTGTGTGGCTCTGGCTGGCCAATACGAGTCGAGCCCTAATGGAGGCTGAAACAGACGGAGTATACGAGGCTGGTGTTTGAGAAGCCGCCTTGGCAGCGTGTTTCAGGACCGACGTGGAGAAAGGAGACAGACGCGTTGATTGAACTGAGGTTCTCGTATTCTGAAATTGTAGGCCATGGGCAGAAAGGGGCAGGACAGCCGCTTCATGGCACCGCTTCGTTGTGCCTTGTCTCGCTCACAGGGAAAGGACGCTGTTGCCACACAGACCACACAGAACGGCCCCGTCTCGTTCAGGTTGAACAGAGCCGGTTAGTCGAAACGGCCTGTCTGAAAACCGTGATCGGTTCGCGAACGAGGGTCCGGATGCACAAACACTGAGTAGATCAAGTTCCAGCTTGCAAGAATCCATACTGTGTGACCGTAGCGGTAGGCGCAAGAGGCCCCTCAGGTGCAAGAGACCCCCCCAGGTGCAAGAGCCCCCCCCAGGTGCAAGGTGTCACCGCGACGCTTCGCCGTTGCAGGTGGTCCGAGTTCCCCCCCCCCCCCCC
>PCDN01000008.1:655053-665261 GCA_002778105.1 Ceratocystiopsis brevicomis
TTTTCTTCTTTTCTTCTTTTCTTCTTTTCTTCTTTTCTTCTTTTCTTCTTTTCTTCTTTTCTTCTTTTCTTCTCGCTCTCTCTCCTCCCCCCAGCTAACCTCCCAGGCATCGGCACCAAGGTCACGCAGAGCGTGCTCACCGCCGCCCTTCTCTTCGCCTTCAAGGACGTCCTCTATGCCCAGACTGTGCGCCTGCGGTCCAGCGTCGCCGCAAAGGCCATCAAGGCATAAAAGAACACGTCCAACACGTCCACACAGCCTCCAGCACCTCCCGTTTTGTCTCCCGGCCCCAAAACCAGCTAAACTCCCTTGTATAAACCATCCCCTCCCACCAGCCCTCGCCGGGCTTTCTCTCTCTTATGTTATCTGGCACCCTTAGGGCTTCCTACCGCCCCCAAGAAACAGAATGTCAACAAGGCTCTCTTGCTTCTGATCTTTCCTTTCTATGTCGACGCATCTAGATGAACCAAACGCCCCTAGTCCGTACACCGAAAAAAACGGTCTTTTTTTCACTTGCTCGCTGCGATCTTGGGCACCACCCACCACTCGTGGTACCGCTGCTCCGGCTCGGGCACCTCGACCGACACCGGCAGCGTCCACTCGGCGCTGTCCTGGCCGTCCTTGCCCGCCCGCTCCACCTCCCGCTTCAGCGCCGCCACGGCCAGGCCCATAAAGATGGCCGACTTGTGTGTGTCTTTCATGCGCCCCAGCCACCGCGCGTGGCCGTTGGCCGAAAACGCCTCCGCCTCCCGGAAGTGCGCCATGGCTTCGCAGCCCTTCTTGGCGCCGCTCAGCGCCTTCTCGGCAAACTGCAGGACCTCGAGCACGCTGCTGTTCGTCTGCCTCGACTCGTCGCGGTACGTCTCGAACGCGGGGAGCTCCGGCAGGCTGATGCGCGCAAACGGGCGCATCCGCAGCTCGTAGCGCAGCTCGTCCGTGCTATACGGGCGCCCTTTGGGCGCCGGCACGTGCAGCAAGTCCCCCCCACAACGGCCCAGGACCGCATACAGGCAGGACAGGGCGTCGGCCATCTCCCACGTCACGGACGCGTCGAGCATCGTCGTGCGCAGAAACAAGAGCGACTGCCGGAATGCCGTGTCTTCCTCTTCCGTCAGCGCGCCGCTGCCGCCCCCCCTGCGCTGGAGCTGCTGCTTCCGCTGCCGCCGCTTCTCCTCGAGCCTGCGCACGGTGAATGCCCGGATCCGCTCCGCGTGCTGAACCCGGCGCTTGGCCAAGTAGCACAGGTACCAGTACATGCCTGCCAGCTCGTCGACCTGGTACACGTCCAGCTCAAAGCCCAGCTGCACCACCCACTCCGTCACCTGGAGCTTGAAGAGAAACGCCCACGAGGACAGCGGGAGCGCATCGGGCTCTTGCAGCACCACCGGCCCAGCCGGATCGCTCTGGCCGAGCCGATCCAGCTCGGCCTGAACCATCTTGTCCATATCTTCGGCGTCGAGTTGAACACGCTCCCATTCGTCCAGAACATGGATCAGAAGGCGTCGGGCCCGGCTGCGGTTCTGGCACAGGGTGCGAAAGATCTCCAAGTACGACTGAAAGGCCCGTCGTCGGAAGTCTTCCATTTTTTGCGACATGATAAACCGCGGATCGTGCACCGCTTCGATGTTGTCGTTGGCCGGATCAAGGAGGGCGCTGCATGGCAGCACCGCGATCGCCAGGTCGCCATCCATTACTTGTCGTATGCTGAGCGCGCCGAGGATAATGTTGTCGGCGAAAAGCAGGCCCTGGAGCAGTGTCCGGATGCACACCAGAGGCTGTGGTTTCTTGGACATGAAGGTCAAGACAAAATTCAGGAGGCTCCGCGGATCCGAGTAGGCCAGAATCCCAACAGCCTCTGCGCCATCCTCGGCTAGCTGTAACCAATGCTTGCACGTCTCCTCAAAGGTCGGCTGCACCATAGGGCGTGGCGGCATGCCGCCGGCGAGGATGTTTTGCATCTTTATACTAAAGGACGCAGTCATGGGCACGGCAAGCGCATGCGTCTTCTGGATGTCCACAACGGCCGCCTTCATGCGCTGCCACGGTACTTTAAGGGCTTCGGGCTGGACGCGCAGCTCGGCCAGTTCTAGGGCTGTGTAAAAGGCATCACGGAACTCGAGACGCGCCAGCACTGCCGATGACAGGGCTTCGTCCCAGTCTTGATCAAGGACGCTTTCCCGGGCTTCTCCTAGAACTTGGTGGACCTGGTCGTCACTGACATCTTCGAGTAGAGGGACGTTATGGGTGTGTGTGCTGAAATCTTCATCCTGTTCGCGATAGTTAGCAAGGCCACGTGCGCAGCCGCTCGTTCCACACACACCTCGAAATACAGGCCAAGACTGGCGCTGGCCACGACGCGCGAGCACATCTTGATCAGTCCGAGACAATAGGCCCGGAGCACAAGATGCGTTGGCGACCGTGCTAGGTCTTCTTGGCTGCGACCCCGAACGAAGTCGGCCTCGGCCAGCCCCTGGGGCACAGGCAGCAGAATGCTGGTCAAATATATGCTGGTGAACAGCGTCTGGGCCAGCGGGTAGCCAAGATGCCATGCCATCTGCGTGTGTGAGAACTTGGCGGAACCAAAAAAAGGAGGGGAAGGGGGGAGGGATGCATACCTCAACGCAGAGAAGCTGGTCCATGATGCCCAGCATCTCGACGGGGAGAAGCGGGCGAGAAACCTGGTACTCTGGCTCGTCGTCCTCGGGGACACAGCCACTGTCCATCTTGGGGTCCATGATCTGGTAGGCGGAGGGGTCAGCTGAGGACAGCGTCGAGACATGCGGTCAGCCGTTCTCGTACCTCCAGCGCGCCAACCGACTCAAAGAGCGTAAAGTGGCCATCCTTAACAAGCTCACCCGGCTGCAGCTCTGTGCGGTTAGGTCCATGATCAGCAAGACGCACAAGATCCCGACGAGACGGCGGCAAAGGGACCACGAACTGGCTGCGGCTGCTTTGAATCTGGCCGTGATGTCGGTGGCCACCACGCCTTTTCCAGTGATCCTGGGCATCTGCGGTGATGGCTGTGGTGGCGGGGTCCCGAGCGAGAGGTTCTGGAGATCTGCGAGGCGACGTTAGCAGAGCACTCGACACCAGGGAACGAGGCAGGCAGACGTACGATGCGCCACGGCCGGCTCAGCACCAGATGCGGGCCCGGCACCCGCGGCCTCGGTCGCTGCAGTCGCGGGGTCCGCCATAGCTTGCCAGGGCGGGAAAGTGCGGCCCGGTGCCCTCTTTTTGCTTCGGTCAACGGCGCCTGCGAAAAAGAAAAAAAAAAGAGAAAATTCTTGGGGAAGAAAAGCCCCAGCGGTTCCTTCCCCCCCACCAACAGAAAAAACAGCAGGTGGCAAGCGCCTGACGTCCCACGCCGGGGATGTGAGGGCCTGAGCTTGGCAGGTGCGGGACAGGAGGAGCGCGCGGCGTCGGTTCCTTCCGGGAGGTGTCGGCGTGGTAGCAAAAGAGACCTGAGGCTCCGTAGAAGAGGGAGGGGCTATTACCGATTTAGGGGAGTTCCGCCGCCTAGAAACGGCCGCAAAGCCGGGACCGGACTTAGGGGGGGTGTTTTCACTGCGTGCATTTTCCCAGCCGTTTTGTTCTGTTCGGGTGCCATGGCTTCTTTATTTCCGGTTTGATTTTATTTTATATATCTACAAACCCAAAATAGCCTTCTTTCCGTCTCCTCTCCTAACGCATACATGCGGCCGAGCCAGGCCAGATCGGTCGCAACGGGCATTTCACAGGCACAAAGGCGATGGTCGATGGCGAAACACGAGAAGCAGGGCACAGTCCTCTCTTCGCGACAGGAAGTGCCATGCCCTTTTTTGCTCGACGCCCTCGCGCCCATGCCGCTGCTTTCCCAAATGTTTTCCGTTCTGCATTGACTGTGTATCGCCTCTATTTGCCTCGCATGCCGCCGACTGCCACCGCCCCCGTCCTCTTTCGGCTTCGTTGTCTCGCTTATGCGGAAGCGCTGGGCGCAGGAGCGGCGTCCGCAAGGTTCTTGGCTTCGCCCTGCTTGCCGTTCTGTGCAGTGCGTTAGTTTTTTGCTGAACCCCCGTCGTTGGTCTCCCTGTGTCTCCCCCCCCCCCCCCCCCCATCTGCCTTGAACGCACCTCCCACTTGCTGAACCGGAGGTCGGTCTCGCCCCGGCGCTCGGCCACGAGTCTCTTCTCCTCGTTCAGGCTGCGGCGCACAACGCGACCGGCAATAGCCAGGTAGCGGTTGTACCTGTAGGAACGAGAAACATTAGCTTGCTATGCACATCGGTCGCAAAGCTGTCGGGTTCGAACAAAAGGGAGAAGACGCACGTCAGGCCGGCGGCTTTCCACGCAAAGACCATTTTGGCGGGTAAAGGTTAAAGCGGTTGGGGTGTTGTGGAAAGGGGGTAGTTGGGTCGCGAGAAACAATCGGCTGTAGCGCGTGGTTGCTTGGGAGGGAGGAAGAAGGAGGAAAACCGGGAAAAAATCGAGGACCGCCAAAATAGCTCGGCAGCGCGACATGTTCCGGAGTCCCGCATCTCCTGTTGCGGTCACGTGCTTTGGATTTGCTGCCTCACTGCGCCGACAACGACGACAGACGAGTTCGGTATAGACAGACAGATAAAATGATGTGCAGCTATGTATATACTTTAGGCATACACCAAGAAAAAGAAGAAAAAGAAAAAAAAAGAGAAAACGGACCAAGAGACCAGACGACGTAGAGCATCGTCCGCTTCAGTGGTTTCTGTTGATACAATAAGCTTTCTTTTTTTCTTTTTTCTTTTTTCTTTCTCCTTCCTTTTTCCTCTTCTATTTCTTACCCGTTCTCTTTTCTCTCCGTCCATGGCTATGCCATCGTCGATGCTCGACGCAGCCAGCAAAAAAATAAGAGAACAAAAGGCAAGATAAGAACAAAAAAAACAAAAAAAAATCAACAAACAAATCTAACCCGCGCTGCAAACGACCTCACCAGACCTTGTCCTCCGTCTTCCATTACACGATCAGACCCAGGTCCTCCGCGAACGGAAGGACGTGCAGGTCACCGACGGCCGAGTACGATGCCTTTCCGTCGACGAGCTTCTTCGCCAGCTAGAGGAGGGATGGTTAGCTTTGCATCCATGAGAACGAAGTGAAGGGAGGAGCCTAAAAAAGAACAAAAAAAAAAGAAACAAACGACGTACAGTCTTGATCTTGTCAGCGGTCACCGACTCAAAGGTCTTGCCGAGCTCGGCCGGCTGCAGCGGCTTCAGGCCGTGCAGGACGGCGGTGCCGGCGGCGGTGACGGCGGCGCTGGCGGGCTCGAGAGCGGCCAGCGCGTCGAACTTGGCCTTGGCGACGGCCTTGGCGAGGTCCTCCTTGGCGACGGTGCCGGCGGCCAGGCCCTTGACGACCTTGACGACCTCCTCGGCGGCTTTCCGCACGACGGCCGCCGACGGGCCCTGAACCTGGATGGCCAGCAGGCTGGCGTCCGAGTAGGCCAGGGTGGCGGCGCTGATCTGCGCGCCGCCCGAGACCGACGCCGCCGCCTTGGACAGCAGCGTGAAGCCGGGCGTCCACTTGATGCCGGACTGGCCGCCGAGGAGCGCCGCCAGCACGGCCGCGGTCGCGTCGGGGCTGCTCAGGGTGCCGGCGGCCGGGAAGGCAATGACAATGGCGTCGCCGGCAGCGGACGCGGCGCGCAGCTGGCCGCCGTAGAACTTGGAGGCGGTGCTGGGCAGGGCGGTGCTGGGCGTGGCCGCGGCGCCCTTGAAGAAGGGCTCAACCCACTTGGCCAGGGCCTCCTGGTTGGCGCCGTCGGCGACGACGGCAAAGTTGGGGCGGGCATAGGCGGCGCCGGCAAAAGCGGCCACGCTGGTGTTGGCCAGGTAGCCGTGGGTCGGGGTCGACGTCGTCGGGAGCAGGGACTCGCCCAGGCCGGTGTGGAAGGCCGCGGTGTGCGCGCCGTCGAGGGCCAGGGCCAGGGCGTCGGCAGAGTACTTGGCCTGCTGCAGGTGCAGGACCGGCTCGATCTCCTCGTCCAGCTCGTGCTCTGGGGGGGGGGGGGGGGGGGGGGGGAACACCAGGTCAGCAACAGGTCAACAGGCAGGAAAGAAGGGCAGATGGAGCAACCCGAGCAACCCGAGCAACCCGAGCAAACCCGAGTGAACCGAGTTCCCTTTAATTTTCTTCTTGTCTCACGTACTGTGGAATTGTGTTTGCGAGACGACCTCGCCGAGAAGCTCGGTAAAGTATGGCAGGTGCTCGCGCAGGAAGCTGGCCTCCAGCACAAGTGCCTCGCGCGTGTGGTACGCGTTCAATTGGCCGCCGAGCAGTTCGGTTTCGCGGGTGATGCGGAGCGCGGAGCGTCTCAGCGTGTTCTGTGCAAGGGTCAGCATGCCTGGTCTCTATCGCGGAGCCGGATTCATCACACCACGCCGACTGTCCGTCTCTGCCCCCCCCCCTCCTCTCCATTCATCTCACCTTAAAGGCAAATCCCTCAAGTCCAACAGTCAGGCCCGGGGCCGGCTGGTACCGGGTGCCGGCCTTGGCGACCACGGCGAGCTTGGTGGCCGGGCCCTGCGCATCCTTGGACACAACGGTGACGCCGGCAACGTCCTGGGCCTCGAACGTGGCCGGGGCGGACGCAGAGGCGGACGCAGCGAAGCCGCGGCTCTGAGCGTACGCACACGACTGCCGCCGCAGCGCAAGCTGGCCTGCTCTTGAGATGGCGGATCTCGCGATCATGGTGACGGAATCGAATGAAGCGGAACGGAAACGGCAAGCGGGTGGGGGAAGCAGAGAAGCCGGGAAATCAGAGGAGAGGCGCGTTGCGAAGGGCCCTCAATTGCTGTGCGATTGCCAGAAGGGGGAGGGGGGAAGAGCTGAGCGGTTCAGTGGTTCGGTAGGCTGTCGTCGGCAGGCTGTCGTCGTAGGATGGATGGCACGGGTTTTGCTGGTGCTATTTTTTCTCGCTCAACCGGCATCTCCTCGCACTATGGGCCCATCTACGGCCATCCAATTGTTTTCACGTTATTTCATTTCGCGCAGTTGTTCCGAGCCATTTTCGGGCTGGAAATTATGGGCCTGCCAGCTGGCATCCGACTCCTTTGCCAGCTGCGAGAAGCCCTCTCCCCCCCCTCCGGAGAGACCCCGCTGAGCACGCGCTAGAAGCTCGTCACCCACCCACCTGCAGGATCGCTGTAGCCCCCCAGTCAAGACCCAAGATCCAATGAACAGCGCCAATGTCCCACTGCAATGTCCCACTGTAGTTTTTTTTTAGCTGCCCCCCAAAAAAACATGTTAGTGACCCGAGACGCATACTTGTAAGATACGGAGCAGGCAAGATTTACTCCATAAATAAATCTGGAGGGAAAAAAAAGTATTGCATCGAGATTTTCGCGACGTCTTGCTCTGTCCTCTCCATCGCCGCGGTCTTCCAATGAATTTCCGGTAGCATCTGTGGCCGCTCTAGAGATAGTGAGAGGATCTCTAGACGCCAACGTCTCTGACAGCACACGCGTCGACATTGCCTTACTCGCCTTTCGCAATGTTGTTGGTGGTAAGTCCTCGCACAGAGCCTCGGCGACGACGATGACGAGCTTTGCCGCCGGGTAGCCAGCCACGCGGCCGGCACGCGCGCAGAGGGCATTGGGCGTGGGGAGGATGGGAGCGTGCTTGCTAACCCCCACACGCTGCGCAGACGAAAAACCTGGCAGAGCTCTGCACGCTGGTCATCGACGATGTCTACGGCGAGCTCCCTTCGGTAAGACCAGGCCCAAGCGGCTTGTCGGATGCTGTTGTGTTGTCTTGTTTGCTGACCCTCCCCCGAGCGCATCTTTGCCGCCCTGCTCAACCGTGGCCGGGCCCATGTCGCCCAGCTCGCCCAGTACACGTCGCTCACGCCGCGACAGATCCGCCATGGCCTCGCCGTCCTCCTCCAATACGACCTCCTCTTTTACTCCGTTGGCAAGCCCGACGGCCCTACCCTGTACGAGGCCAACCCCCAGGTTGCCTACAATCTGCTGCGCTCGGGAAAGGTGCTGGCGATGGTGGAGAGCCTGTACGGCGGCGACGCGCGCGACGTGGTGCAGAGCCTGCTCGCCCTGGGGCACACCGGCGTTGCCGATCTCAAGGAGGCCTACAAGGCGAAGATCAGCAAGTGGGAGGCATCACGCATGAAGCGCACGGGCCGGGCAACCAACGGTTTCCACAATGGCGACAGCAACGGACACGCCACGAACGGCGACGGTGCGGAGGAGCACGCAGCCGAAGACGAGGAAGCGGAACCGGAGTTGGAACCGGCGCCAGCAGCGCCAGAACCGGAGCCTGCGATACGGTCCCTGGACCACCTCAACTCGGTGCTGTGCCGGCTGGTTCTGGCCGAGATCCTCGAAGTCGTCCACCCGGCGACGGCCTTTCAGAGCTTTGCCGACCGGCAATACGAGACGCGCGAGAGCATCAAGGCGACACACTTCCAGGACGGGGTGCGGGGAAAGAAGAAGGACGAATACGAACAGCTGGTGTCAGAAAAGCTGTATGCCATGCGGGAGGAGTCGCGCAAGCTGAAACGCACCCTGGAGGCCAACGGGAACCCGGGGCGCAACAAGCTGCGCAAGCTGCTGAACGGCGACGTTAGCAACGGGATGCACGACGGGCCGCGCGATCCCATACTGGATGTGAGTGAAGACGGGAGAGGGGGTTTTTTCCTTTTTTCCTTTTTCCCTTTTTTCCTTTTTCCCTTTTTTCCTTTTTCCCTTTTTTCCTTTTTCCCTTTTTTCCCTTCCTTTTTTCGGCTAATGTCCCAGCCTGCGACGATTCTGCGCGTGAACCACGAGAAATGCGCGGTCGAGTTCCGCAACCACCGGCTGGTGCAGGCGGCGGCGGCAGCCGTGGGCGAGACGACGGCACAGGTGTACGCGGCGCTGCTGCGGCAGCTGACGGACACGATCCCGCGCTGCCGGGCAGACCCCCTGGTGGACGGGGCCGATGGCGACCTGCTGCGGTCGCGGATGGCGCAGACGGTGGACGTGTTTGAGAGTCTGGACCCGTCGGTCGATGTGTTCTCTGGGATCGGCAAGGCGCCGCCAGAGGCGATCAACATGGCCGTGGCCGAACGGATCGAGCGGCACGCTAAGGTCGACGCCCTGGTCGTCGGCGACGGTGGAGCGGGCAGCGGCGACGACGACGATTTCGACCCGGACGACCCGGACTACGACTCCGAGGGCGAAGAGTATGTTCCGCCGGGGGGGGGAACGGGAGCGGCAGCTCCAGCAGACCTTGCCAGCGGGGCCGCGAACGGGGCCGGCACCGCCCGCGTGCAGTTTGACGAGGCCACGATGGCGAGCGGCGCGGGCGGGCCGACGGCGGCGTCGAGCCGCGAGGGGCGGATGCGGCAGATGCGGCAGCACCTGCTGCTGCTGTGCGACCACCCGTACGGGTTTGCGCGGCACTGCGAGCGGGGCACGTGGACGGTGGACTTTGAGCCGCTGCTGCGGCGGCTGCGGACGACGGAGCTGGACAACGCGATCGAGCGCCGGGTCGGGCGCGCGGGCCTGCGGCTGACGCGGATCCTGCGGGCGCGCGGCAAGCTGGACGAGAAGACGCTGCCGGCGCTGGCGCTGATGAAGAAGAGCGACGTGCAGAACACGATGCTCGAGATGCAGATGCTCGGCTTCGTCGACGTGCAGGAGGTGCCGCGCGACACGAACCGCTCCGCCAGCCGCACGCTGTTCCTCTGGTTCTGCGACCCGGCGCGCGCGCTCGACACGCTGCTGGACAACGCGTACAAGGCCATGGTGCGCTGCCTGCGCATCCGCGACGTCCACCGCCAGGCCAACCACGAGGTCCTGGCCTTTGTGCAGCGGCCCGACGTCAAGGGCCGCGAGAAGGAGTCGCTCGAGAAGAAGTACTTTGACAAGTACCAGACCTTCTGCAACGTCGAGACCAAGCTGCTGGGCCAGGCCATGCGCCTCGACACGCTGGTGGCCACGCTGCGGGATTTCTGATTGGGGGGGGAGGGAGGGAGGGGAGGCGCAGGAAGGCACAGGGAGGCACAGGGAGGCACAGGGAGGCACAGGAAGGCACAGGAAGCCGTGTACAGCAAACCAGCAAAACAATCAAATAAAAACCCTGGGTATATTTTCTTTTTGCCCTCTCTTCCACCCTCCCCTCCTCAGACAACCCCCCAGGCACCCAGCGTCCAGCTGGCCGTTCCGGCTCCGGCCCCGGCCCCGGCCCCAGCCGCCCCGGCCCCGG
>PCDN01000008.1:689406-702403 GCA_002778105.1 Ceratocystiopsis brevicomis
CCGCCGCCGCCCACGCGGCGTCCTCGGCGTGCCCCGTCATGAGCCGGGAAAAGGCGGAGCGCGAGGCGGCGCCCGGTGCGCCCGGTACGCCCGACGTGCCCGACGGACCCGTCCCGCTGACGCCTTCCAGCCCGATGGGATTGGCCTGGCCGGGCCGTGGCTGCGCCGTTCGCTGAAAGCGGCTGGACATGGCAGACAGGCTTGGTGGCGAGTGCTGGCGCTTTGCTGGCGCTGTCGCTGGCGCGGGCAAAGGGGCCGGTGCCGGTGCCGGTGCCGGTGCTGTCCCGTCGTCGAGACAGGCATTGACATGGACGGCAGCCTGCTCGGGCGACTGCCCCGCCAGGCTGACGCTGCAGATGGGACAGCCTGTTTCTGCTTCGCCGAGAGTTCCGTCTGCCGCGGCTGCCGCTGCCGCCTCTGCCTCGAGCCGGGTTTGCTCCTCCATGAACAGTCTCTCCTGGAATTCCTCGCCTTCCAAGTCCTCGTCGCCCCAGAGACCGGTTCCGTCGAGCAGTTCGCCCACCGGTTCGTCTGCCGGTTTGCCCGTCGGCTCTTCCGCCTCTTTCGGTGCATGGAACGCCGCCTCAAACGACATGCGGTGGTCGAAACCGGGTGCTGTCCGGTCGGCGGCCGTTGCTTCCGCCGGCTGTGCTGCCGGTGGCAAAGCCAGCGATAGGCCCGCTTTGAGGCCATCGCTGTCGCTCTCCTCGTCCGAGTCGTCCAAAAAGGGGCCATGCCAGGGGCGTGGCTGTTTTGGTGCCGCTGACGACGTAGGTGCTGCTGCTGCTGCTGCTGCTTCGGCTGTCGTCGGCATCGCTGGCGGTTCCCCGCTCAGCCTCCGCCGTTTCGCAGGCGCCTGCTCCACCACGGCATCGTCGTCCATATCCTCCAGGTCGACAATCGCCGCGCCGCCGACGCCGGCAACAAACATGGACTCTTCCGGGGGCGCCACCCGTTTGAAGAAGCTGAGAATGCTGTGGTTTGGCGGGGCTGCTTTCTTCTTCGGCGCGGCCGCCGCCAGGGACGCCGGAGACTTTGTCGGCGCCTTTGCCGAGCCGGCGGGAAACGCCCGGGGAGTTGGCCGGGCCGGCAGTCGAGAGGACGGCATGGCCGGCGCGGGCATTAGGGGGGGGGAGGGGGGAGGAGGAGGGAAGAAAAATGGTGTTTTCGGCTGAGTTGATGCGCATCAAAGAGCACGCATCGTTTCCTGCCGCTGTCTGTCATTTGGCGTGCCCCGCGTCGATGGCTCCTGCGCGTGGCCACACTCTCGAGGTTGGGATTTTTCTCGATGGCGACCAGTTCGGGTCCGGGCGGACGCGTGTGCACGTGACCTAAAGTCACGTTGGCAGCGAAAATTTGGGGGGTCGTTAAGGGACGTTGGTGCCAACTTGCCCTCTTTTTGGCCATTGGCCCCCAGCAAGTGCGCTAGCTGTCGCTTGTCGGTAAGATAGTTCGTCGTCTTTTTCCCCTCCCCCCTTTCCTGAAACAGGAGGAAAACAGTGGACAATGCATTTTTTCCACGCAGGCAGCGACAATGGCGGCACGCCCCGACGAGACAGACAGGTCTCAACACAGACTGGATGAAGCGCAAGCTGTGTGGACGGAAGCCGTCTTGGTTGGACCTCGGGCAGACAGGGGCCAGGGCGCGCGGGACCAGGGGCTGTATACGATAGACTTGTATGTTACGGGGGAGCATCTTACGACCGTGCCCTTTCAGAGTCTTTGGAGTCATCAGAGGGCCAGAACCGGGTGCCAGAGCCGGGCGCCAAAGCCGGGCGCCAAAGCCGGGCACCAGAGCCGGGCGCCAGAGACGGGCACCAGAGCCGCGAGCAGCCACCTAGTCACCCAGACGGTCTACGGCGTCCGAGCGAGGGCTGTGACAAGGCCCTGTGGTTGGAGGCACACACACACACACACACCCGCTCTCGACGGCCAGCTAGGCTATTACCGTGTGCTCGGCCAGGTTCCACCGGGATGGGGGGGGGATGGGGCCTGGCTGCGACGTGCTCCGTCCCGGCGGGCTCCTTTCTCCGTACAGAGTAATACGGAGAGAGTAGCGATACTGGTATCTCTCGGAGGATTGTATTCCTGCTGCAGCTGCCGCCGCCGATCTAGGGTCGCAGAGGGCGATGGGTTCGACGCTGAGCGGGCAAACCAGCCATCCATCCATTTGCTGGGCCGCTACGGAGTATATTTTCCACCTCCCTCCTTTTCTTGGCACAGTTCTGCTCTGCTTGCGATACAGAACGCGTGTCAGGACACGACGGGAATGTCCACAGCATAGCATACGAGCACAATGTGTACCGAGTATTACCTTACGAGTATGATAGTAAGATTATAATGCGTCTCTTACGAAGTCTCCTGCCCGCAACGCCAGCCAGGAGCTTTGGCCAGCCGCACAGACACACCTTCCAAGGGCTGTGCACGGAGGCCGTCGGAGAGGGCCCTAGCACCTCGGTGAGACCAAGCTGGGGCGGGGGGGGGGAGGCAGGTTGGCACGATCCGCTCAGTACGATCCCTGCGCAAGAATACTCGTATTGTGATGCTGTGTCGGCCTTTGGAGTCGTCCGTTGCCCCTTTTGGATTTTTTTCGTTTTTTTCGTCTTTTGATTTCTTTTCTGGTTGTGGTGTTTTTTGTTTTGTTTTTGTTTTTGTTTTTTTCCCTCTTCTTTTTTTTCCTCTCTCTCTTCTTCCTTCAGAGCCGTTTCTTCCGGTCTTTTTTCCCGGTTTTCTTGTTCTCTCCTTGCTCTTCTCACTTTCACTTCGTTTGTTTCTTCCCTTTCCTCCCTAGTTCCTTTACCTCCTCCCCCCCCTCCCCCCTCCCTCCCTTCCTGNGCTTCACCGCGCACGTCCCTGGCGCTGTTTCTTGCTCATCCCGAGCGAGCCACACCCTCCTCCCGCCCCCATGTGCCACCCCTTTTTTCGTCTCCCCTCCTGTCTGCTCCGGCGGGCTCAGACAAAACAAGCGTCGGACGAGAGGATAACACGACCCTTCCGATCGCTTCACCGGGTGCGGGGACCGGTCCGCTCTGGACGCAGCGCCCGCCCGTAGGCTGTGCAGGAGACGGCGGACGTGCGTTCGCGCGCTGGAGGTGCCCCCGCCGGTCTTTGCTGTTCCTAGGCAGAAGCGCGCCCATCCGCCCCCTACTTGTCTTGGTCCCGATCGTCTCCTACGATCTGCCAGCCCGGATATACACCCGTATATATATATATATATATTATACTATAATAGACTTGTATGCCCGTGGCTGCAGGGCCGTGTATCTTACTCGTTACGCTACGCACGTCATCCCACGAGCATAACGACAGAGACCACACACCTCCGCAGACGGGTCTTAGCTCCTTCAGGCACACACACACACACACAACATACACAACACATGCATATGCATATGCATATGCACACGCACACGCACACGCACACGCACACGCACACGCACACACACACGCACCACACGCACACCACACGCACACGCACACGCACACGCACACGCACACACACACGCACCACACGCACACCACACGCACACGCACACGCACACGCACACGGCTCATACACAATACACGCAACACAGCACATACATATATAGGCGTCTCGTCTACCCCTCGAGCGTGCCGTGTTGTCTTCAGTCTGCTCTTTCTCTCCCGCGTCTGCTCCCACTCCTACCCATTCTGCATTTCGCCCTCGGTCACCGCCACCATGTGCAACTTTATAAAGAACTACTACATCTACCCCAACTGCATCGACCCGGGCGCACACTACTTTGGCACATCCTTCGATGGCACCCGGGACCACGCCTGCCCACGAGGCCCGCACGAGTGCTACATTGTGCTGCCAGGGCACTGCCCGCTGTGCTGCGGGTGACAGGAGCCGTCCAGCCGTCCGTTCTTCTGATCGGCCCGGTGAACTGGCCAGGCGACGGCAGTTGGCGAGCCGTCCGATGCTACGACGCTTGCGCAGCTGGCCCTGCTCTGTTCGTGTTATCGGATCCGGTTTCGGCCATCTTGTCATCTTCCTCATCTCTTCTTTCCTTTTCCTTTTCTTTTTATTTTTTATTTTTTATTTTATTTTTATTTTTCCTTTTCCTCTTTCCTTTGTGTTTTTTACTTCCTTTTCCTCTTTCCACTCCATGTCCCATGTCTCCTTTTCCCTGTCATTCCTTCGGGCCCCCTCCTCCGCTAAAACAGGACGTTGGTGGATGATCTACGACATTGACGTTGCATGCAGGAAACGTTTCAGGCTGTTGTTGGGTGGTGTTTTGGGGTGGTATTCCCTATCTCTGGTTGCTTTCCTTTCTTACTTCCCTCCTCCCGCTTCTAGGTGCATTCATGCCTCTTGTATTTTACATGATGAGAACAAGCTGCTTTTTTTCCTCCAAGCGGCTGTAAAAAAGTGCTATCACTCTCCCTAGTGGTAGATGTCCTCGACAATCTCCCATGCCCACACAGCGGTACGGTCAATGTTGCGCTACCGCGCAGGCCGTCGATGCGCAGGTCCTCCTCCTTGTCGATACCACAAAGAGCCGGGGTTACCTCGATGTGGACGTGCGTATATCCTCAGTGTCAGGCTTTGATTTTGGATTGCGCGCAACAGAACGATCCAACCATGCGTTTCCACAAGGAGGAAGAAATATGCTTGGGAAGCCGTCGTGGTAAAGCGGCAGGATGCCTGTAGCGCTGGTACCGAAGTCCTCGACTTTGGTTTTTTATCCTGGATCCGTTCGATGATCTCGCACAGGCCATACCAGAGAACAACCAGAAATTTACCATTCAGGAAATCTCACGGCTTTCATCACTTGTAAACAAACTTAATCTGTAGACTTCATGTACAGAAAAAACAACAGGACAAAACACCATTCAGGTAGTCCATTTTTTATCAAGTTTCCATTACACACAAAAAGAAACTGCCGAGTAAACCTATTAGCACTTTCTCAGCCGCATCCCCTGGTTGGAAAGTGGTGATGTTCTGTTGTCTTCGTTGCAACCATTTCAGGTTAGATCGATCTGATTAGTAATTTTCCAGATCAGTATGCGCCTTCCCAAGCAGGATGCACCCTTTTCTGTTGACTTTCTCTCTCGTCCGCCGTGTGCACCTTCCAATTCTGCTGTTACCTGTTGGTATACCGGGACAAGACCGGAAGGACCACGCCGACCTTCTTCTTTCTCCCCCCGCTCCTCCGTTTCCCTCTCTCCGTGGATCGCGATTCGCATCCCCCCCCCCTTCCATGCATCGCTTCTCCGACCACGCCCTCCCCTATGACAACGACTCGGTCTGCATCGCCTCCGCCCCCTCCGCCATGGCGCCTCGCCGCAAGCGGACCGTCCTAGACGACTCGGAAAGCGAAGCCGAAAAAGAGCCAAAGCAGCGGAAGACGAGCCTGCGCAACTTCTTCTCACCAGACGCCAAACGGACCATAGCTAGCACAGAGAATGCCGGTCTTTCCGGTCAAACCGCCTCGACGGCAGCCAGCACAACCTCGCCAATCCCAGTACGAAAAACCAGGTCCCGCGCGGCTGAGAAAACGCCCACGAAAGCGCCGGCAACCCCGGCCGATACCATCAGCTCGTCTCCGGTGACGGTCTCGCCCTTTAGCCGCCTGCTGTCCAGTCGTCAAAACGACAGCAAGAGTCCGTGCTCCAGCCCGGAGAAGAAGAGGCGGGCTGGAAAGGGGGCTACTGCTGCCTCCAAGGGACCAGAAGACACGGGCAAGACGGCCGACCTGGTTGCCCTCTTCACCAAGCAGGCCGAAAAAACGCAGAATTCCCCACCGAAGATGCCGCTTATCAAAACGAAGCCATTTGCTCCCGACGAAGATTTTATGATAGACGACATCGACGACGACGATATTGCCGACAGCAGCGCTGTGACGGCCAGTTACGTGGGCAGCCGGGCGCAAAAGCGCTGGAAGCAACTGGACCGGCAACGGTTCCCGTCTTCGGCCGGAACACCGCTGTCCCAGGCGCCCGTGTTTTCCTCACAAGGGCTACCATCCAGCAGCCAACGATTCAAACCACCGCCTCGGCCGACAGGCGGCGCGAACGGCGGCGGAAAGGACAGCCATGGCGACGACGACGATCTGCGGCCCTGGACGGAACGGTTTGCACCGGGCAACCTCGACGAGCTGGCCGTGCACAAGAAAAAGGTGGCCGATGTGCGGCGGTGGATGGAGGATGTGCTGCAGGGGCGCATCCGCCAGCGCCTGCTCATTCTAAAGGGCGCGGCTGGCACAGGAAAGACGACCACGGTTCGGCTCCTGGCTAAGGATATGGGTTTCGATGTCCTGGAGTGGCGAAACCCGACCGGTGCCGCGACAGGTGGTGCCTCGTCCTTGGGGTTCGCCTCGGCGGCCGTGCAGTTCAACGAGTTTCTGAACCAAGGCTCACGCTTCACACAGCTGGAACTGGACGGCGCCGGCTTCGACAGCGACGGCGCCGGCCCGGAAGGACCTGCCAAGGTTACGGGCCGTCCCAGCGAGAAGGCGACCAACGGGCCCGCACGTCGCAAGATTATTGTCATCGAGGAGTTCCCCAACACATTTATGCGGTCATCCAGCGCCCTGACCGGCTTCCGCGAAAGCGTACTACAATACCTAGCGGCCACTACGCCATCCATGTCCACGTTCTCCCAGAGGCAGTGGCATTTTGACCCCGAAGCCACTGCCCCCGTCATCATGATCCTTTCCGAGACGCTCTTGACGACAACATCTGCCTCTGCGGACAGCTTCACGGCGCACCGCCTTCTCGGACCGGAGATTTTGCGGAACCCGGGGACGGGTGTGATCGAGTTTAACGCCATTGCCCCTTCGCTGCTGGCCAAAGCACTGGAGCTGATTGTGCAGAAGGAGGCAAGGCGATCCGGGCGGCGGCGCACACCGGGGCCCCAGGTCCTCCGGCGGCTGGGCGAAGTGGGCGACGTGCGGAGCGCAGTGTCATCGTTGGAGTTTTTCTGTGTGAAGGGCGACGACAGCGGTGACTGGGGGGCCAAGGTGGCCTTTACGAAGAGCCGCAAGGGGCCCCGGGATGCAGCACTCACACGCGGTGAGCGCGAGACGCTCGAGATGGTGTCGCAGCGGGAAGCCAGCCTGGGCGTATTTCACGCGGTGGGCAAGGTGGTCTACAACAAGCGAGAGGATGCGCCACCGCCGCCCGGCAGCGAGGAGGCCCTGGCCGAGGTGCTGCCCGGATACCTGGCGCACCATGCGCGGCCCAAGCGGCCGCTTGTCGCGGTGGACACGTTGATCGACGAGACGGGCACGGACACACCCACGTTTATTTCTGCCCTGCACGAGAACTACGCGCTGTCGTGTGAGCAGACCGGGCCACAGGACCCGCAGTCGTCGGTCGACTACCTCAACGGTTGCATCGAATACCTGTCGGAGAGTGACCTTCTGTGCCCGTCATGGGACATCTTCTTTGGGGGCCGGGGCACGAGCCGGTTTTACGCCAGTCGTGACTCCGGCAGCCACGTGCTGCGGCAGGACGAGATGGCCTTTCAGGTGGCGGTGCGGGGCCTCTTGTTTTCGCTTCCCTCACCGGTCAAGCGCTCCTCGGGCGGCGGCGGTGGCAGTGGTGGCAGTGCCTACCAACGCAGTGTCGGGCCGTCTTCGAATGGAGGCAGCGGCGGCGGCGGCGGTGGAGGAGGAGGAGGGGATCAGTTTAAGATGTTCTACCCGATGAGCTTGAAGCTGTGGCGAACACGCGAAGAACTGGAGGCGCTGATCGGCATTTGGTCTGCAAAACTGCTGCGCGGCGAATTGACTGCGCCGGCAGTGCGACCGGCGCAACAGCCGCCCTCGACGCAAGCGCCGCAGACCATCAAGAGCAACGCCATGGCGTTTCGGGTACCGAACAAGTTTGGGTCTGCAGCAGCGAGCAGGAACAGCCAATTGGCTAGCCGAGGCAAGCAGCTGCCACACCGTGCAGAAAACAGCAGAGCGAAATTGGACGCCGACGTGGGCGAGAAAGACGGCGATGGCGTGGATGGCCCCCTTCTCATGCATCTGGGAAGCGCGGCGCGCGAGGAGATGATCCTGGAGCGGCTGCCGTACATGGCGCTGCTGGCGCGGAGCAAAAAGAAGAAGTACTGCTCTGTGTTTGGATCGACGGCGGGTGGCGGGCAGGGCCTGCGCGACCTGGAAAAGATGGCGTCGTTCCACGGCATCGGGGGCCCGGCGACGACGGAAGAAGATGCGTCGTCGGACGAGGACGAAATTCTTGGCGCGGCGGTAGGCGGGCGTGGTGATGGGGCCTGGGCGACGGACCGGCCGACAGACGATACGGGGCTGAGTCCGCGGCGGCGGCGGCGAAGGGGAGCTCGGCCCGGGGGCGAAAGCAGCGTTGGCGTGGACGACGGAGCGGTGACGACGGGCCTGTTGCCGATGTACAAGCTGACGCTGAGCGACGACGAGATTGAAGAGGTCGACTAGACGACAGATGTGTACGATATAGAGGCATCTTCTGTACGATACGATAAACATACGGAATACGCAGCTCGGCATATCTGGGACCAATCAGACCGGATCGACAGCGTCCGTCTGTGGTTGCATGGCATATCTAGTGGCTCGGCGGCTCGTCGGCGATTTCGGAAAGTGGTTATCGCGACGATGGAACGGAGGCGTGCGACAGGGAGACTTTTGGTCCCTCATTGCTTTCTGGTCGGATAAAGCAACAAACTGAGCGGATTGAACGGACAGCTGCCTGATCGAACAAGCTAACAAACACCTTAGAAAAGGACGATGGCCCCTTCCTGGCAAGAGGCAGCAGCGGCGCGGCAGCGGCACCGGGACGAGACGCTTGCGCGGGTGCAGCCTGCGCTTCCGGCGATGGACGTTGCTGGCACCGGCAATGTGACGGCCGTGCCGGGCCAGGTGCTGACGGCGCGGGAGTGCGCGATTACCGAGTGGCCGGTCGAGGAGCTGGCGGCGCAGCTGGCGGCGGGCGCGCTGACGGCGATGGAGACGACACAGGCGTTTCTGCGGCGGGCGGCGGTGGCGCAGCGGCTGGTGCGTGTGTGTCGTTGCGGGACGTTTGTTTGCGAGCAGGGTTAACAAGGAACCCAACAGGTCAACTGCGTCACGGAGCTGCTGCCGGAGCGCGCGCTGGAGCGGGCGGCGGAGCTGGACGAGTTTTTCCGGCAGCACGGGCACGTGACGGGTCCGCTGCACGGGATCCCGGTCAGCATGAAGGAACACGTCGGGCTCCGGGGGCTGGTGACGCACGCCGGGTTTGCGGCGTGGGCGGACCGGGTGGCGGCGGACGACGCGGTGCTGGTGCAGTGTCTGCTGAAGGCGGGGTGCGTGGTGTATGCGCGGACGACGGAGCCGCAGACGTTGGTGGGTTTTTGCCAGTGGTGTGTGTGTGTGTGTGTGTGCTGTGCACTGCTAAGCGGCAGCAGATGCACCTCGAGACGGCGTCGAACCTGTACGGCGTGACGGTGAACCCGTTCAACACGGCGCTGACGCCGGGCGGCAGCTCGGGCGGCGAGGGGGCGCTGCTGGGGCTGAGGGGTACGCTGGCGGATGGAGGAGTGTTTGCGGATTTTCGCTAACCTGGTCTCTCCAAGGGAGCTGCCTCGGCGTGGCCACGGACATTGGCGGCAGCATCCGCGTGCCGGCGGCCAACAACGGGCTGTACGGGTTCAAGCCGACGGCGCTGCGGCTGCCGAGCGGCGGCCTGGTGGCGGCGATGGCGGGCAGCGAGCACATTGCAGCGACGCCGGGGCCGATTTCGACGAGCCTGGCGGGCGTCCAGCTGTTTCTGAAGGCGGTGCTGGACCAGCAGCCGCACCGGGTGGAGCCGCAGCTGGTGCCGCTGCCGTGGCGGCAGGGGGGCGCGAGCCGCCAGGGGCCGCTGACGGTGGCGGTGATGTGGGACGACGGCGTGGTGCGGCCGCACCCGCCGGTGGCGCGGGCGCTGAAAGAGGCGGCGGCGCGGCTGGCCGGGGTGCCGGGCGTGCGGGTGGTGGACTGGACGCCGTACCGGCACGACGAGGCGTGGACGATTCTGGTAAGACGTCCAGGACGCAGAAGGGGGAGGCTCTCGTGGATGGGAAAATGGGAAAATGGGAAAATGGGAAAGTGGCTAACCTTGGCCCAGTGCGCCCTCTACTTCCCCGACGGCGGCGCCGACGTGCTCGCGGCCGTGGCGGCGTCGGGCGAGCCGCTGCTGCCGCTGTCGGCGTGGGTCCTGGACGAGACGTGCGGGCGGCAGCCGCTGACGGTGGGCGAGACGTGGGCGTGGCAGAAGAGGCGCGACGCGTACCAGACGGCGTACGGCGCGCTCTGGGACCGGGCGGGCGTCGACGTGGTGCTGTGTCCGGCCGGGCCGGGCGCGGCGCCGCCGCTGGGCCAGGCGCAGTACTGGCCGTACACGGCGGTGTGGAACGTGCTGGACTACCCGGCGCTGGTGTTTCCGGCGACGACGGTGGACGCGGCCGTGGACGTGCCGGTGGCGGACTATGTGCCGCAGAACGCGCGGGATGCGTTCAACCACAGGCTGTGTACGCGGTGACAAGCTGTTCTGTGTCGGTACGAGCACTAACGGCGCAGACGACGACCCGAATACGTACGCGGACGCGCCCGTGTGTCTGCAGCTGGTGGGCCGGCGGTTCGAAGACGAAAAGGTGTGTCCGATGGATGGTGTGCGTGGCTTGGCTGGGTGGGAGGAAGGGGACCTGACTGACGGACTGACGGCTTTGCAGGTACTTGAGAGCTTTGAGCGGATCCAGGACGTGTTTGTGAACATGTGAGTTCGTACTGCGTGCATTCCTATTGGCACGACTGTGTTTGTTAGGAATCCGAAATTCGTTACAACGCTCTCTTTGCACGCACATACCACACACCACGACGGCTCGACGGTCTATGCCAGCCTGCGGGCGGTGGTGCGGCGGACGGCGGTTGTCGGGGGCGCGGACGGCGGAGGCAGAGAGCGGTCTTGATGCTGAACAGGGCCTTTGTTTCCGTCGGCGAACAACGCACAATACGACAAAGACGACAACGACAAGACGAACAAAGGCACGCCCAGCCCATTGCGTTTGCTCGCCTCCTTGGCCTGCAGCGGGCCGTTCACCCACGCTCTCGCGAGGATAAATACAGAGGTCGCCCTCACTTTGACGAGGTCGCCCTCACTTTGACGAGGTCGCCCTCACTTTGACGAGGTCGCCCTCACTTTCACGAGGTCGCCCTCACTTTCGCGAGGAGAAATACAGAGGACCGGCCAGGCGCAGCAAGCGGACCGAACGAGAGTCAAAGAACGCTGGACACAACCGCCTTTCTTCCGCAGACCACAAACCAAGGACCGACGCACGGCCATGCTTGCCTACCGCCGCTTCGTCTTCGCCTGCGGCCACGGCGTCGACCGCGCCCTGCCCCCGCGCCGCCACCAGGCCTGCGCCGTCGTGCGCCTGGCGCCCGTGCGGGTGGCCGCCGCGGCCGGCGAACAGGGCTCGCTGTGTCCCGCCTGCCAGAGCCGCGCCCGCGAGCAGGCCCTGCTGCGCACGGTGCGCGCCCGCGTCGCCGCCCTGACGGACACCCTGGTGCGCCTGCAGCAGACGACGGCGACGGCAGCCGAGGCGGCCGAGGATGCGGACGACGAGCAGGACGAGCAGGACGACGACGACGACGACGACGACGAAAACTGGCCGGCGCAGCCGCCACCGACAAAGAAGCTGGTGCGGCCGCTGCGGCCCGTCCGGTTTTCTGCCGGCAGAGAGGGCGGCGCGTACGATGCCGACACGGAGGCGGCCAGCGGCGGCGGCAGCCGTTCGCCACGGCTGAGCCTGTGGATCCGGAATTTGCGGGAGGACCTGGAGCGGCGGGCGGAGAAGGGAGCGGCGGGGTCGGGGTCGGTCTCGTCTGTGGAGTGAACCAGCTGGCTGGGTTGACTTTCTTTTGAATAAAAAAGAAAAAACGAAAAAAATAAAATAAAATAAAATATAAAAATATGAATAAAAATAAAAATAAAAATAAAAATAAAAATAAAAATAAAAATAAAAATAAAAATAAAAATAAAAATAAAAATAAAAATAAAAATAAAAAAACACATCATGACCACAAAAATGCCTTTTTCTCACACAAAGGCCTATAGGGAGCCGTTACCGAAAGTGTGCAAACTTTGTATACCAGTCACACTTGGTGAAGGTTGCGTTGGTGGATGCCCGTGCAGTGCCCGTGCAGCGCCGTTCTAGCGGGTCTACAGCGGCTTTCAGCGGGGCCTTCCCCACGATCGTCAACTGTTTTGTCCCCAACAAAAAACGAAAGGCGTGACACGCGGCTATGCACCGCTCTTCTTCCAGCGCACCAATGGCCTTCCTGGCGAACATCCCGATCCTGGGCCGCCTGCTGGGCGCCGACGCCGACGCCGGCGCCCCGGCCGTCCGCGTCGCCGCCGTCCCCGTGCACGCGATCGAGAAGGACGCGGCGAAGCGCCCGCGCACGCTCAAGCATCTGCTGCGGGCCAACCACGTGCACCACGCGCTGGTGGGGGGCACCGCAGACAGCAGCGACGGAGGCGGCGACGGCGACGGCCTTGCCGCCCCCCGCGCCCGGCCCAACACCCTCGCCTTCGCCCTGACCGCCGCCTTCTTGCTGGGCGCCGGCCCCGAGCACCTGCACGCGCTCTTCGCCGCTCACGCGCCCGGCTGCGCGCCCTGGGCGGCGTCGCCGGCCGAGGTGACGGCCGGCGACTGGCGCTCCTTTTTCGGCGATGCGCGGTACCAGCGCGGCTACCTGGACTTCTTCGAGGACGCGCTCGCCGAGCACACCCTTGCCGCCGCCGATGACTGGCGCCGCGTCGTCGCCACCTACCTGTGGGACGAGGCCGCGCGCGAGGGCGCCCGCCCGCTGCTGCTGCAGGGGCTCGAGCTCGGCACCCCCGCCCACGGCCGCCCGCTGCTGCTCCTGGCCTGCGCCGTTGAGCTCGACAGCCGCGTCCTGGCCATGGAGGCCCTGGCCCTGGCTGCCGTCTCGTGCGGGACGCGCCCGGACCGTGGGCGGGGGGG
>PCDN01000008.1:727133-750491 GCA_002778105.1 Ceratocystiopsis brevicomis
CTGCCGGGGCGCCCGCCACGCCGTTGGCCAGCGCCGTTGCCGCCGCCGTGTCGGTGGCCCGGCGCCGGTCTGCCGCTACCTGCTCCGTCTTGCCGGCGTTGGCCAGGCCGTACGAGCGGCGGCCGACCACCTTGGCGCCGTCGTTGTCGTCGTTGTCGTCGTCGTCGGCGCCCTCGCCCTCGCCCTCGCCCTCGCTGTCGTTGTCCGCGTTCAGATCCCGCAGCAGCTCGGCCACGGCCTCGTCGTTGGCCTTCTTGTGCGCCTGCTCCGCCCGCTGCATAAAGGGCATGCCCATCAGCCCCGGCACGGCGTCGCCGGCGCCCGCCGCCTTGCTGGCGGCCTTGTTGAGCCTCTCCACCGTCCGCAGCTTGAACGCCTCGTCGTCCACATCGTCGTCGTCGCTGCTGCCGCTGGTGTCGTCGCCGTCGTCGTCGTCGTCGTCGTCGTCGCTGCCGCTGACGTCACGGCCCTCCACGCGCCGCCGCAGCGCCTCGCTCTGCCGCGCCATGTCGGCCATGCCCGCGCGGAACTCGTCGTCCCAGGCCGCGCGGTTCGTGCCCTTGGCCCGCCTCGCCCACTTGCTGTCGCGGTGGCGCGCGCCCATGCGCTCGAGCGCGCGGCGGCGGTGCTGGGCGTCGCGCTCGGCCTCGGAGTCGTCGCCGTCGCCGTCGCCGTCCGGCCCGCCCTGGCCCTCGCCCGCCTCCGCCAGTAGCGCCTCCGTCTTGGCCTTTTCGCGCCGCCGGATCCGCCGGTACGCCTTGCTCTTGATCTTCTTGATCCGCTTGGCCCGCGCCACCTCGGCCGACTGCAGCGCCCGCGCGCGGCGCTTCTGGTTGAGCAGGGCCTTGAGCGCGTCCGGCGACAGCTCGGCCCCCGCGTCCGTCCCCATCCCCAGCGCCGCCCGCTCCGTCGCCGCCGCCTGCGCCCGCGGCCCCAGCCCGCTCTCCTCCATGATGCTCAGCACCGTCCGCTCCAGCTCCGTACGCGCCTCCCGCGGGCCCAGCGCCGCCGTCAGCGTCACCGTGTCGACGCGCGCCGCCGCCAGCGACCCCGCCACCGCAAACTGCACGTGGTCCGCCCGCCGGTTCTGCTTGACCGTCTCCGTCCACCGGTCCAGCGTCTCGTGCGCCTTGTCCGCCGCCGCCCGCCGCAGCTGCTGGTCCTGCAGCATCGGCGCCAGCGGCACGTCCAGCGTCCGCGCCGCCGCCGTCTTCTTCTTCGTCTTGGAAGGCGCCGCTGCCGCGTCCGCTGTCGTCCTCGTCGTCGCCGTCGCCCCCGCCCCCGCCAGCGCCGTCCTCTGCACCGTCCTCTTCAGCGTGCGGTCCTTGCTGTCGAGGTCCTGCAGCGCAAACGCGTACGGGTTGGCCGTCGCGGGGCGGCGGCTGCCGTCATCACCACCGTCGCCGCCAAACGACGCCGCAATGCTCCGAAGCACATTGTCGTCGAGATCCTCGTCCATGTCCTCCTCGTCCTCGTCCTCGCTGTCGCTCTCGCTCTCGCTCTCGCTCTCGCTCTCGCTGGCGCTGGCCCTCTCGCTCCCGCTTGCCTCGTCTTCCTCCTCCGTACCAGATCCATTCGACGACCGATCGCTGTCGCTGCGGCCGGCCTTGCTCTTCTTCTTCGCGGCTCTCGCCGACTTCTTGCCCTTGGCCGCGTCGGCCGCCGCTTCGTCCTCGTCCGACGACGACGCCATGTCGAGCGCCTGCGCCAGGTCGATGGCCTCGTCGCCCAGATCCGCCCCGTCGTCGCCAACGTCGTCGTCGTCGTCGTCGTCGTCGTCGTCGCGGACGTCGTCAAAATCGGCAAAGTCGTCCTCCTCGTCCGAACCGGCCGCCTTCTGGGCGGCCTTCTTGGCCCGCGCCTTCGCCTGGGCCTGGGCCTGGGCCTGGGCCTGGGCCTTGGCCTTCTTCTGCTTCGTGGCCGCCGCGCTCCCGCGGAACGAAAACGCATCAAACATCTCGTCGTCGCTCTCGCCAAACGCCTCGTCGCTGTCAATCTCCGAGTCGTCGTCGTCCGCCCCGACTCCCTCACGCCACGCGTTGCCCGAGCTGTCGCTGTGCAGGCTGTCGGCGTCCGAGCCGTCATCGTCGTCGTCGTCGTCGTCGTTGTCGCCATCTCCATTGGCGTTCCGCCCCGACGTACGACGCCGCTTTACGCCACCGCCATCGCCGCCACCACCATCGTCCTCGTCGTCCTCGCCATCCGAGTCGGCGCCACGGCGCCGCTTCGGTGCGTCCCCGTCCCCGGCATCCAGGTCCCGCATCCGCACGCCCTTGAGCTTCGTCGCGCCAACCTGCTGCTCGGCCAGCGCCAGCACGTCCACGCGGCCGCCCTGCCGCGTCCGCAAGCCTCGGCTGCCGCTCCCGGCACCACCGGCACCGGAGCCACCGCCTCTTCCACCGCCGCCGCCGCTCTTCTTGCTCTTTTTCCGGCCGCCAGCCGCCGCCGGGTTCGCCAGCAAAGGCCGCCCGTGGGCCTGCCGTCCACCCATGTTCGGTTCGGTTGTGGTCTTCTGGTCTGGTTGTTTTCCGGTTTTCGTAATCGGACACCCCCTCTGGTGTATTCAAATCTTCTCGAGGCGAAAACAAGTAGACACGGAGCTGGGGGAAAATAGATGGCCAGATCCAAGTTTCTCTTTTTTTTTTTTTTTTTCACAGGCTTCGTCTTTCTGTTTTTTTCGGTGTTTTTTTGTGGGGTTCTGCCGCAATTACTCAGGAAGGCGGTGAACGCATCTTCAGGGCCCACTTTTCCGAACGACCGCAAAAGGCAAAAAGGCTTCAAGCCGAGAAGCATCACGGCCGCCGAACCGATCCCACCGTCAAAACGACCGCGCCGTGTGCTGTCCCCCCCCTCGAGGCCCGAACTTCCCGGAAAAAGGCCCCAGACTGCCAGTCCCCCTCCCACCACCGCCGCCATGCGTCCCTCCGACATCCTGCTGCGGCCCTTCCGCAAGCTCCGCCTCACCGTCAAGGACGTCAAGAAGGGCTTCTACAAGGGCACGCGCACCGGCGCCATGGGCCGCCACACCAAGCGCGGCGGCTACATCATCGAATACGACCGTGTGCGGACCTACGTCGTGCCGTCGCTCGTCGACTTCAAGGTACGTCGTCACCGGCCGTTCTCTCGTGCCCTTTCCTCGCTCACCCCGCTCACACACCCCCCTCCTCTCTCCCAGCTCTCTCCCTTTGTCTCAAAACGCGTGCGGCCCATCTTCGGCACCTACCCGCGGCGCGACGACGCGGAGCCCGGCACCGTCAGCGGTCCGCGCGACCCCGCCGCCTACCTGGCGCGGTGGAAGTCCCAGAACGGGCTGGACTAGATGGAGGCGACCTGCTGCAGCAGAGCACAGGACAGCGTTGTTGCCGTTGTCGGCGGTCTACGTCGACCTTTATGATTTTGGCGTTTGCACAAAAAGACAAAAGAGTGTACATATGTATGAATACGACCAGGAGGCAGGAATAATCGGAATACTTTGCTATCAATGATCCAAACCGGTGTGCGGGTATACGCTATGGGTATTCAAAGCATGCTCAAAACAATGTTCAAAACAATGCATCGGACGGAAAAAAGCGAATCGAGGATGGGATGTAGGGGAGAGGAGAACAAGTCGGTTCGATGCCGGCCCCCTGTTGGCTTTCGACGTTATTCTGGACGGGCTACCAGCTCGCCCGAGTCCAGGGTCAGCATGCTGGCCGTATCGGCTTCCTTGCGGACGGAGAACGGCAGAGCAATGCCTCCGAGGAAGGGCCGCTTGCCGGTGACGCCGGACTTTGCAGATGCGCCGTTGGCGTTCAAAAGACGTCCGTCGCTGAAGTTGGTCTTGTCGTCGGAAGCAGGCACAGAGCTGTTGTCCTCTTCCTGCCCAGCACGGTCTGAGACGACTCTGCTGGCTGAGCTGGCTGGGCTGGCACCGCTACCGTCATTGCCACGGGCATCCTCAACGGCATCCTCGACGGCATCCTCCGCACCATCCCCGCCGCCGCCGCCGCTCCCCTGGGCTCCGCGCCACGCCGTGTTGGCCTGCTCGTTGCCGCCGCTCGCACTGCTGCTCGGCGCCCGGTCGGCCTCCTCTTCCCGCTCCACGGTGTGCTCGTCGTGCCGGGAGCTCCACCTCGACCACAGGGCCAGGCCCAGGCCCCGGCTGCGCTTCGGCGCCTTTTCCGTCAGGTCGGCGCCGATCTTGCGGCGACCGGCAAGAGCCCCTGGCGGCGGATGCTCGCCCGGCCCAAACGACTCAAAGCCCCCGGCAGCGTCCTTGAGCCGCTGCTTGAGCACGTGGTCCCGGTCCTTGGCATACCGGCTGTCCCACTGCTTCCGCGCCTTCATCCACCGGGCGACGGGCCCCTGCTTGTAGACGCCAATCGACTCCGGGGCTATGGTGCACCCAGGCAATTCGGAGGCCGGGGCCAGCGGGAAGATCTCGCCTTGAACGGTTACGCGCTGCCGGATCATGTGGTCCTCGAACGCAGGGAGCTTATCGCCTGCTCTGCCCACCTTTGGTCGGCTGCCGCCCGTCGCGAGCTTGTTGCTGTTGGCAGACGCCGTCACTGCGCTCGCCTGTCCGTTTGTTGTTCCATTCGGGTTGCCGCCCTCGCTCGGAGAGCCCGTGGCAGGGGGCGCTGCTGCGTCGTCGCCGGAGCTCCTGGACGAGATGACCGAGATCGCATCGTCGTTCTCGACCTCGATCTCAGCGTTCTGCGCTCGGGACAGCGCCCAGGCCCCAAACTGCGCAATCGCCCGGTACATGAACTTGGCCGGGCGCGTGAAACTCAGCGTGGGAGCAACGTGGCAGAGGTCGTCCCAGACCTGCAGCTGCACGTCCGTGGGCGGGTACTTGGCAATGGCCGCCTTGTCGGCGTCGCTCAGCCGCTCCGCTGCCGGTGCGTACTTGGTCGGGTTCGCGCATTTGTGGGCGATGTACATCTGCTCGTCCCGCAGGATCTCACCACCCCCGGCCACCACCATCAACGGCGGCAGGCCGCCCAGCGTGGGCTGCATGACGGGGCTGACGAGCGGATGCGTGAGCATGTTGTTGGTCGTGTAGAGCTGAATCTGCTCCTCGACAAAAATGGCCTCGCCTTCTTCCGTCGTCAGAGTCCCCCGGTTCGCTGCAAACATGGCCCGCACTGCCTCCGTCTCCGCGTCTGTCTCGTCAGCGGTGGTGTACGAGGCGTCGGTGCTTGCCGATGCATCGGCCGTGTGCGTAGCGGCCTCTGAGGTCGAGGTCAGGTGCCGGGAGTGGGCCAGGCGGTCCAGCTTGTGCATCTCCTTGAGAATGTCTTCCGTCGGCGGCGGCCACGCCACCGACGGCCGCTGGTGGAAGCCGTAGGGCGGAATGTAGTCCAGCGGGCAGGGAAGGTTGAGGCTGGGAAACGAATGCGTCAGGTCGGCCCAGGGGCTGATGAGGATGGCGCCCGCCGGCAGAGGAAGGCCACAGTCGCGCAGGATCACAAGCATCGACAGCACCATACCGCCTCCGGCCGAGTCGCCCGCCAGCACAATGCTGCTCGGGTCCTGCAACGTGAGCAGGTGCAGGTAGGTGGCGAGACAGTCCTGCAGACCGCAGGGAAAGGGGAACTGCGGCGCCAGGCGGTAGCGCGGGGCCAGGACGCGCGCCTGGAGCTTGCGCGCATGGCGCTGCAGCTGATAGCGGTGCTCGTCCACACTTCCCATGAAGTAGGCGCCGCCGTGGACGTAGAGCATGATGCGGCGGCTGGGGGCATCGCCGGTGCGCTTCCGGGCACTGGCATCAGCGCGCATCTCGATCCACTCAGCCCGGAGAGGACTCTTGGGCTTGCGCCATTGCCACCACTGGCGGCCGCCGACACGGAGCAGGCCCTCGGGACCGAGCTGCTGCTCCAGCACAGAGGCGGCGTCGGCCAGCTTGCTGTCGGGCACAACGATTGGCTCAACCCGAACCCACTGCGGGTGCGGCACCCATTGGCTCATGAAGGCCTGGACCTCCTCAACGGTGTGGTGCGATGCATAGATGAGGAACTGGCGCACCAGATGCAAGCCCTCATCGTAGGACAGGTGGGCCGTTGGCCGGTGGCTCGAGGGCCTCCGATTGAAATACTAGAGGGGGCCGGTCAGCAAGAACACGGGCATGGCCGGCAGCACCGGAGCTCTCGGAACGGATGATTCGGACACTGGACAGGCCGAAAAGTTGTCCTGTCAGCACCGGGAGCACACGCACATGAGAAAACAAGGTCGAGCAGACGGTTGGCGTGATGGCCAGCGACACGGTGGCCGTGTTGAGCACCATGGCGGCGGCGGTGGCACGAAACACGGGCGCAAGGAGGAACCTGGGCTGTAACACCAGCCTCTGCGTAGGTCTGCAGGGTGTCGATCGAGTTCTTGTTCTGGGATTGTTTTGGTTTGGTGCAACCGTTGACTGTTGACTTTGGGGGGGGGGGGGGGCAGCGGACTTGGCCAATAGCCCGTCGTGCCTTCCGCTCCGGCTGCTTGCGGGCAGTGATGTCATGCTAGCCATTTTCGGCCGATCTCCATTGTCAGTATATATCCACTGTATCTTAAGTACTCGTATCAGTACTCGTATTCCACTTTACCCCTGACCGGCATCATGCTCTCTACTCTGTAAGTAAGATAAGATACATGCCGATTCCCCAGATGCTTCCCATTGCATCGCATACCCGGTAAAATTAAACAATGTTGAAGAATGAAAAGAAAATGGATATAGCCCGCATTTCCGTGGTTCAAAGATATCTTACAATGCCCGAGCCGGCCGGTTGCAGCTCGCTACATCAAATGACGATCGCCCCAGATCAGTCCGTTGATGTTGTTCTGGACTTGGTGGAATTTCATGAATCCACACGACTTGCTCTTCAAGTGATTGATAAGCGCCGCCAGGATTGTGAAGTCCTTTCGGCAGCCACCATGTGGGCAATGATGGTAAGATACAGGGCTTGCTGGTCTAGAGGTCCGTTAGCATCAGCAAAAGAACATGGGACAGGATCGGCGGCAAAGAACAACGGAAGTACATGACGGGGGGGGGGGGGGGGGGGGGGGGGGGCACACATACGGACTGCCGAGTTCAGGTGCTGGTTCAAGTCGGCCAGCGAATTGAACACGCGGCTACAAAGATAGCATTCGTAGCTATGGCCGTTCCAGGCCTTTCCCGTGGCCTCATACTGGTCCGATCCGTGGGAATGACACCGCCGGCGTCCTCGGGACTTGATAAAGCGGTACAGCCTGTCGCGGTTCATGTGCTGGGCATACGGACAGCCGCTCCTTTCGATGTGGTGCATTATGCCCGTGCCAGTGGCAAACTTCTTCTTACACGGCGGACAGACCATGTTTTTCCCGACGTGGGCGTGGGATCGAGAATGCTGTCAAGCCGGGGGGGGGGGGGCTGGTCTCAGTCCTGCGTGTGCATTTTCCAGCATTGCAAAGGAAAACGCTTGGTCTGTAGCTCACCATATTCAAGCCAGTCGCCGACTTGAACTCGCGGTTGCAGTCCTTGCAGAAGAACCGGCAGTGAGAGACCCTTTCGTGGTGCTCGCGACCGTCGCACGACGGATAGGTCTCGTAGCACACGTGCACTCGTAGGCATAGTGGTTCTTGTCGTTCATGTGCTGGTCAGCGGCCCTGCCGCTGTTGAACGTGCGCGGGCACCGGGAACACGAGTAAGCCGTTGTTTGCAGAGAGTGCAATGTACCGAACGAGGCAGAGGGCAAGAGGAAAGGGGCGAAAACGACAAGAAAAAAGATCCCAACGAGGTAGAGCGGCCAGCTCAGAGTACGATGGATCAACCAAGGGGCGTGGCCTCAGTTTTCGGTGTTCTGGGGAGGTAAACAAGCTTATCGATCGTCAGAGGAGCCAGTGGTGGGTGCATGAAGGGTTGGTTGTATTGGTCAGAGAAGGGGGTCCTACAAGGGGTATCGAAGAAATCGCCCAACCAGGGGTCACGTCATGTCACGTGAAAGTCCCACTTCTTCTGACAAAGCTCGCTAGCCTAAGCGTACGGTACGTACTTAAAAACTCGCTCCCGGTCGTATAAACGTTTCGCTTACACGTGGTCTTTTTTTTTTTGCTGCCTCAGGCCAAAAGCCGTTCGGGCCGGCGGCCACCTGCTCTTGTCAGCTGGCAAGCTAACATCCCAAAAAAAACCGACGATACTTCCTGTCGAATTAATACTCGTAGTTCCCCCGACGAAGGGCCTAGTTCAAATCTTCCGCCAATTAGAGCAGAAAACTTTTTTACTCGAAGCAGCGGCCTGGCGACTCTCGGCAGGAGAAACACCGCATAATACAGCGTGCCCTAGAACGACCTGTGTTGTACCGAGCTCCCGAAGCCTGGCAGCCATGTCCTCGCGTGCCCTGACTAGGCCCTCGTCCTCCCCCCCTCCCTCCCCTTCCTCCGGCGTCCTTTCCTGCACCCTTGGCTTGTCCGTCCCCCGGCCCTCGCCCGCTCCTCGTATTCGCCGTCCCTCCGGCCCGCCGTCTTATAGCGCCAGGCTGTGCCAGTGCGTCCGCGGCCGCGTTTCCTGCTCCCTCTGCCGGCGAGTGGCCGAGCCACCACCACCACCACCACCACCTCCACCACCACCCTCTTTTCCATTATGGCTCCCGCCGCCACCGCCGGGCAGATGCCGGCCGACCTGGCCGCGACCGACGAGGAGCAGACGCACCGCTGGTTCGTCGGCAGCATCGACCAGGGCACCACGTCGACGCGCTTCATCATCTTTGACGGCCACGGCCAGCCCGTCGCCAGCCACCAGCTCGAGATCCCCAACCTGTACCCCAAGCCGGGCTGGCACGAGCACGACCCGCGCGCGCTGCTGGCGTCGGTGCACACGTGCGTCGACAAGGCCGTGCAGAAGTTCGAGGCTCTCGGCCACGCCGTGCAGAGCATCCGCGCCGTCGGCATCACCAACCAGCGCGAAACGGTCGTCGTCTGGGACGCCGAGACGGGCGAGCCGCTGTGCAATGCCGTCGTCTGGCCGGACACGCGCACCGGCGGCATCGTGCGCGCGCTCAAGGCCCGCGCGCCGGCCGCGGCGACCGGAAACCTGTCCGCCGACGATCTGCCGGCCCTCTGCGGCCTGCCCCTCTCGACCTACCACAGCAGCGTCAAGCTCATGTGGCTGCTCGCGCACGAGCCCGCCGTGCGCGCCGCCGCCACCGCCGGCCGCCTCGCCTTCGGCACCGTCGACTCGTGGCTCATCTACAAGCTCAACGGCGGCCCCAACGGCGGCAGCAGCAGCAACGACGGCATCCACGTCACCGACAGCACCAACGCCAGCCGCACCATGTTCATGAACCTGCGCACCCGCCAGTACGACGACCGCCTGCTCGCCTTCTTCGGCATCGACCGCGCCCAGGTCCGCCTGCCGCGCATCGTGCCGTCCTCCGACGCCGAGGCCTTTGGCGCCATCGCCTCGGGGGCGCTGGCCGGCGTCCGCATCGCCGGCTGTCTGGGCGACCAGTCCAGCGCCCTCGTCGGCCAGTGCGGCTTCCGCCCCGGCCAGGCCAAGAACACCTATGGCACCGGCTGCTTCTTGCTGTACAACGTCGGCACCGAGCCCGTCTTCTCGCGCTCGGGCCTGCTCGCCACCGTCGCCTACGACTTCGGCCAGGGCCACCCGCCCATCTACGCGCTCGAGGGCAACATCGCGGTCGCCGGGTCCGGCGTCAAGTTCCTGACGGACAACCTCGGCTTCGCCAAAGAATCGCACGAAATCACCGCCTTGGCCGAGAGCGTCCCGGACAACGGCGGCGTCTTCTTTGTCACAGCCTTCAGCGGGCTCTTTGCGCCCTACTGGATCGACGATGCGAAAGGCACACTGTGTAGGTACACGAGGGACCACGAACGGACAAGCACGAGCACTAATGAAACCCCCTTCCCCCAGTCGGCATAACACAGTACACCCAAAAGGGCCACATCGCCCGCGCCACCCTCGAGGCCACCTGCTATCAGACCAAGGCCATCCTCGACGCCATGGAGCGCGACTCCGGCCAGCGCCTCGCCAGCCTCGCCGTCGACGGCGGCCTCTCCAGCAGCGACCTGTGCATGCAGACCCAGGCCGATGTCAGCGGCATCCCCGTCGACCGGCCCGCCATGCGCGAGACCACCGCGCTCGGCGCCGCCATTGCCGCCGGCCTCGCCACCGGCGTCTGGAGCCAGCTCGCCGACCTGCGCGACGTCAACCGCACCGGCCGCCGCGTGTTCCAGCCCAGCCCCGACCGTGACCAGCAAGCACGCATGGTGCGCAAGTGGGAGCAGGCCGTCGAGATGAGCCGCGGCTGGGTGCGCAGCAACGAGGCCGACGATGCTGCAGCCGACAAAGCAGCCGACGAAGCAACAGAATGCAAGGCGGCACACGCAAGTATAGAAAAAACCGCGTAGGCGCATTTTTCAAAAGCGACAAACCCCCCCCCTCCCCCCCCCCAAATAAATGAACAAAAAGGAATGCAAGTTAAAGCATTGTGTCTTGTAAAACAAACACCAAAAGCACATATCCCGGAAGCCAAGCAGTAGATCTATTTCGTATGCTTAGTTCATAAGGTAGGTATGCTGTGGAAAGCACGAGGAAAAGCACAAGACAACGGAAAGGCATCACAAGACGAGATGGAAGATCAATTATTTGCTACTCCGACGCCAAGCCAATCCGACATTCTTCTTTTTCTATGCATATCCCGAAAAGAACAAAAAAAAAAAAAAAAGTAAAAAAAGTAAAAAGGAGAAATAGAAAAAGAAAAATAAATTGGAAAATAAGGGACCGGGCCTTCTCTTCAAAATGCTGTAGAGGTGGCAAGACACGAGAACAGAACAGAGGTCGAACACGAAGGGTGTGGGGGGAGAGTGGGGAAGGGTTGTGTCAATAGGACTGGGATTTGGACAAAACACAGTATACCGTAACAAAATAAATGCCCTTCAAGGGGACGGGAGAGAAAGCCAGCAAGTGCCAAAGATCGTTGTAGGTGGTGTGAGATGAGAGGGACGGGAAGAGAGGGTATAGATTTTTATGTTTGTGCGCCTTCGTGTGGAAGATCGTGTTGTGTTGCTGCTCGATCGAGCGAACAAACGGCCGCCTAAATTCCATTTACATGATAATGGCCGGCACATCCACGTTGGCCTTGATGCTCTTATGTGGCAGCACGCTACCGCCGTTGACGTAGATCTCGTCGCCAATGGAGACGTCGTCGCCGAGCACTGTGACATTCTCCAGACGGGCCCAGCGGCCGACAGTGCTGTTCCAGCCGACAATGGTGCTCTTGACCCAGGCGTGGTCCTTCACCTTGGAGCACGACAGCAGCACGCAGCGCTGCAACCGCACGCCGTCGCCGACAACGACATTGGGGCCAATGGTGACGTTGGGGCCTATCCGGCAGTTCTTGCCAATCTTGGCCGTGGGGTCGATCAGCACGTTGCCGCCGTGCACATAGGGTGTCGACGACGGCGTCAGCAGGTTGGAGCCCTTCTTGGTCAGAGACGTCAGGTACAGGCAGGTGCCGGTCAAAAAGTCCTTGGGCTGGCCGACGTCCATCCAGTAGCCCTCGAGGTCAAACGAGTGCAGCTGGTTGTCGCGGACCATGGAGGGGAACGTCTCCTGCTCGATCGAGGTCGGACGCAGCTCAATGCGCTTCAGCACGTCGGTGTTGAGGATGTACAGGCCCGCGTTGATGCGGTTGCCGACGAACTCGACGGGCTTCTCCACAAAGCGGTCGATGCGCGTCGGGTGGTCGGGCTTGTGCACAATGACACCGTACTTGGACGGCTCCTCGACCTTGGTCACGCAGATGGTGCCCTCGTCGCCGTGCGCCTTGTGGAACGCGGCCAGCTCCTTGAAGGGGAACTCGCAGATGACGTCCGAGTTGAGCACAAAGAATGGCGAGTCGTCCTTGAGCAGGGTCTTCTCCGCAAGCTTCAGCGGGCCAGCCGTGCCGAGGGGCTCGGTCTCGATCGAGAAGGTGATGTTGACGCCAAACCGATCTGCCATCTAGAAAAAGGGTATCCAGTCAGTTTCGTCCAATCGCTTGCGGCTCGGCTTCCCGCCCGCCCGACCTCCTCCAGAGGAAGATCCAATAGGGGAGCTGATAAGAAACAAACCTCGGCCAAGCGGTCCTCCATGACCTCGGGACGGTAGTTGACAGCAAGCACGATATCCGTGACTCCTGCGTCGGCGAGCGCTTCGATCTGGTGGAGAATCATGGGCTTGTTGCCGAACTCAACCAGGGGCTTGGGCAGCGTGAGGGTCTGAGACAGAAACACCAGTCAGCGGGTCGTTCCGATCTGCTCGAGGGACACGACGGTGCCATTGTATGGGCAGGATCAGTGAGGGGGGGGGGGGGGGGGGTTGCATACGAGAGGCCGCAGCCGCGTGCCAAAGCCGCCGACGAGAATAAGAGCTGGAGGAGGGGGTTAGCTCAGACCGGCCACCAAAAGGGGGAGCAGCCTGCGAAAGGGGAAGCAAAAGCAGTTCGGTTCGCGTCGAGACACATACCCTTCATTTTAAAAGAGAGAAACTTCGGGTTTGGTTTATTCAGGGAACGGGTCCGGTAGGACAACCAAACTGGTCAATGAGGAGGGGTGGAAAGAGCGGTGGGCAATGGGTAGCCGAAAACGAGCGTCGAGAGAGAAAACGACCCAAAAATATATATATATCAAGGGAAGAAAAGGTGCGCGGTAGATGGGCGTGCTCGGGCGCGAAAGTATACGGATGCTGTGCGAAGATTGAGGGGATTGAAAAAAAAGAAGAAAACGGGGAAACAAGGGGGGGTTTCGAGGAAGAAGAAAGGACACGATGAAGCAAGCACGATACGAGTATGGAGAACAGTGGAAAGTGGGGACAAAAAGGGAAAAAGCGAATCGGTGGGGGTGCTTCGATCGTGTGGGTGGTGTGAGAACGCGCTATGGTCCGCGACAGGGCACGAGGAATGGGGTGCCGGCGTTGGCGCGCAATACAAGTACGAGTTTGCGCCAAAGAAAAGGAGGCGCGACGACCGAGAAACCTCAGGGAGACGACACGATAATTTTTTTTTCTACCCGCGCTCGTCGTGGCTGTGCGAGGGAGGAAAGGGCCCAGTCCCTTGGGGCCCCTTCAGAGAGTAAAATAAGATACAGGGGCCCATTCTGCATTTGCAACACGGGTGGCAAAACAAAGTGATGCGCAGCAAACAGACCATGTGCGCTTTTCGCAGTCGACAAAGAAATAGGGGGTCATGCCCCCCCCGTCCGTCCCCCGTAGCGGAGTTACCCGTAATTGGCACTGTAGTCAGCGCACGACGCACCGTGCTAGGGGCGACCAATGCCAGGCACGGACACCATCACGGACGGATTTTTTTGGTTTATGCCTCACGGTATGTAAGATATCTTACAGCAATGGCGCTGCCGAAAAACGTAATTGAGCTCGTCCAGCGAGGTAGGGGCGAGATTTGGATCGGCTCGGGGCGGTGCTCAGGGGATGGGTGGTTCTTAATTAATGCAATTTCCTGAAAGAAAAGCGAGTGCAGCTGACAAGGCAATAGTAGTCATCACAAAGAAAACAGAAAGGAAAGACAACGAAGCTTCAATAATCATAAAACAACGCTGTGCAACGCAATGACTGTGTCTGTTTAGGTCGTCCGTAGGGCTGTGCTAAAGGAGAACGTATGTAAAGGGAAGGGCCAGAAGGCGGTTGTCCTTGGACCGGAAATGAGGAAATGCGTGACAAAATGAAAGAAAAATAAAGAGGGCCGTGTCTCGTTCGTAAGTCGTCAAGAAAAAATTATTCCGTCGGAAGGGGGGAGGCTTCATAAATCCGTGGTATGTCGTGTAAATGGCTTTTTTTTTGGAAACGTTGTCGCATTTTGGGTAGTCGTGTCTTTTTTTCGCCTCCTTGTGGTTGGGCTTCCCGAGCGAGGAGAGAATCCTTCCACCCGGGCCAACGGGTATGTCTTTTTGCGGAACATGGTCGTAAAAATAAAGGCTGCGAAGCCTCGTGATGGGGAAATTTATCGCTTGGAAGAGCATCGCCAAAGGAAAGAACGGGATCAAGAAAAAAAAGAGAGAGAAAATGAGCGGTCCAGAATCCGGGAAACCCAGGGGGGAGCATCCACGGGGTTATCCGCTCCGCACGGGGTGCATGGAAAACAATGGCCAGGCTGGCCGGCCCACCAGCCTTCACTCTGAGGAAGCCGTCGAGGAGCTGCTCGAGTGGTGTCCGGAACGGCGGCTGCCGTGACTGACCGTGGTGCTCGTGGAGGATGGACGCCCTTTCCGGTGCTTGTGGCTGATGTCGCTGGCCGGTAGGCCCTGGACAATGCCGTTCCGGGCAAGCATGCCCCCGTTGACGGAAAAGTTCCGGCACACCATAAAGGCGCGCATGGCCGCGTTCTCCTGGGCGAGGAAGTCCGAGGCGTAAACAAGATCCGTCTGGTACTCGCGGCCATTGACCAGTACAAGGCACGTGTAGCCTTGATTGGCGCGGCTGCACTCGTACATCGGCTCGTGCCAACCACGGCGCTGGCAAAGGCCTGGGCTGGGTTAGCACAGAGATCTTTTTTTTGTTTGGATACCAAGCCGTCCACCGCCTGCAGATGACCTGCTGGAACGAGCCCATGCCGCCAAGCTGCATGGCAGCCCAACGAACAGAAGCCTTCCCCCGTCGGGCTGAGCCTGGGCTGGTACACTTGAAGACCAACCCGGCACGCGCATCCCAGATCCCACACCCCCCACACGTCAACGTATGTGAAACAATGGCGTATAATGAAAGGTCCGGGGAGATGGAAACTCAAGTGATACAGCACCATGGATAGATCCCGAACCTTACCAGGCCGGACGGACACTAAGCCTCATGATGTCTCTGGCTGAGTGTCGTAGACATTCTGAGACAAAGCTCACATACAACGGTGGCACAGACGACTGCACCATGGGCGAAACGAGAGAATATAGCTTGAAAAAAAAAAAAAGCAAACCCGATGAAGGATACGTCTTTTTCTTTGTCGAAGAAAAACGCAAAGAGGAACTCACTCTGTAGGTACTCCATGTAAAAGCCAAACGTCATTTTGGAATAATGCAGACAGACGTTGCCCGGTAGTTTTGTTATGACCTAAATGGTGAAAAGATGGCGGGAAAGAGTTGGTAGAAGCGGAAACCTTCACCGTAGGATAAAACGGCAGGGGGATGCAAGTGGGGGACAGGCAATGCAGTTGTGCCCAACGCCGAAAGGAGTTAAATAAGAAGCAAAAGAAGGGGAGAGAGTCGCACGCGTGGCGGGAAGTGTTACAGAATCGTGTTGTGAGATCAGCAGTGTGTAAATGTGTGTGTGCTGTGAGCGCGCAATATGTGTAAGCTGTATTATTAGCTCGCGGACGATTGTGTGGCGGGCATGTAGGGTGGTTTTTAAAGTGTTGTGGCAAGGAGGGCGGCAAGCCTGGCTCGGTTTCGACCCGCGGGTCGAACGGCTCGACGACAACGGCGTGTTTTTATTACAAAAACACCGACCGGGATGGTGCGGGGCGGGCATTGTTCCAGATAGCGGCGGGAAGACAGGACGCAGCAGGGTGCAACAGAAAAAAGACGCCAAATAAACAAGAGATGCACGGTCGAAGATGCGGCTCTCAGAGTACGACCCATCTTGATGTGTTGGCGCTGTCGTCGCCAGTTGATGAAAAGCAGACCAGACTAGACGGCTCCACACAATGTACACGCCGTAGTTGGGGGTGGGGAAGAGAGTAATTGAGAAAACTTGTCCAACCTGGTGCGAGGATCGTGTTGATACGCACCTCCTATGAGATACGTTGGATGGCGGAAGGGCCATGGGAGATCCTTGACCTTGGCCAGCGACGCAAATGCGGGACACAATGCTGGGGGGGGGGGGGGGGGTGGGCGGAGGCGTTTGGATCACCGAAGGCCGAGAACAGCAAGAACAAGAACACACACGAATATTTTCAGAAGCAGCCGCCGTCCGCCGTCCGCCGTCCACGGTGAAGTGGCGAAAAGGAACCAATGCATGCATGGCGAGACGCGGATGGCAGAAGAACGTATGAAGGCGAGATGGGGAGCTAGAGAAAACCCACTGCAGATGACCAGTGAGGTTGCGCGTTTTGGCCCAGGCCATGCAGAACAGGCCACCGAAAGGGGGAGGGAGGAGGTTGATCCTCACGGCACCATATAAGCCACACAAGAACCCGTAACAATACGGAGCCAGATGCGCTGGTATTAGTGCGTTTTCTGTTAATGAATTCCTTTCCGCGCATATTTCCGTCAGCAGCAACCAAGAGGGGGCGTTCTTCAAGCAACAGTCGCCATTTTCCCTGCATGAGCGGAGCAGTGTCTCCGTGCGAGTATGCCGCATGCTGTGCAAGTGCATTGGGGCAAACAATGCATGCGGCTGCAGCTGCCCTACACTTGCAGGGAAGACGACGAAAAGGGATGCTGGGGAGGATCAAATGCACCCGCTCAGATTTGGAAAGGCGGCGAGTAAGATACGCTGGAGAAGAGCGGTGGCGGGCGACGCTGGACGCTGTATTACTCCGAATCTTGCTCCGTGAATGATACGGAGTATGGAGTAGGGGGGAAGGAAGGCGTCTAAAATAGAAAAAGAACATCTAGTCGCTGCGACTGGTGGATCCGGCAGGGCTTGACGAAGAGATCGTATCCGCGTAACGCTCGTCGCCATGGGGGCCAAAGACATGCTTCCCGGGCCATTAGAGGATCTGTGGGCCTGCTGGTATCGTATTGTGCTCCATTTTCTTGGCCGGCACGGCAGTTGTGTTTTGTGGTTTGGTTGTTTTGTTATTGTCCTGTCTATCTTGGTGATCAATTTGTTCACGCCTCGTTTTCAGGGGCTGCCGTGCTGGGTCACTCTTGTACCCTGCTCATGTATCGACATTCCATACTGTGTCAGCTTCTCGTCAGCTAACGGCGACATGATCCTCACCGACTTCCGACTTCCACGGCCAGGGACGCCAGCGGAGACACCTGCCGACGACGAGCCAGGTTGTCAAGTGGCGCCAGAATGAGCTGCATAAACCAGTGGCTGGGATACCGTTGGCGCGAATCTCTGCATCTCTAGGTCGCTTAGCGGTCTCCCAGCAGCATTGTGAATGGATGGCGGAGAGACGAAGAGGGGGGGAGAGAAGGCAAGAGGCGAGAAAAAACAGGCCAGCCAGCCAGGGAGGGGCAATCTGCTTGCAGTGTCGCGGATTTACGCGGGTCCTTCCTGATATTTTGCCCACTCTGGTTGCTCTTTCCCACCCGATAACTGATGCTTCAATTATACAGACGATGTAAGATACTCAGCACCTTCCCTTTTCTTTATGAACAGCGCCTTTTCCGCGTCTTTTCCGATGCAAGGGAACAGAAAACTGATCAGTGGTTGTGTGGAGAAGGAGGGGCAAGCGCCCAAGTGGGGGGAAAGAAAAGAACAGAAAAAGAAAGGGAAGGAAAGAAACTGCAGGGCATTGGCAGCAGCAGCAGCAGCAGCAGCAGCAGCAACAGCAGCAGTGACCACACGATACAAAATACATACATACGTACGCAATTCTCGTAAGATACACCTACATACCCGCCAGGATGGATTTGTCGGAGAAATGGCTCGCTGGCCGTCCCGGGGCGACCAGACAGCGACGAGACAGGTGCATCCCGCACGTCAAAAGACAGTGCGAGTGATATAAGACTATGGCCGTGCGTTCTGGCAGCGTAGCATTGACCTGGCGGTGACGGCCGAAGCAGTAAATTTTATTTTATTTTATATATATATATATATATGGCGAGATATGCTTGATTTTTGATTTCATTGCGCTTTTACGTGACAGCAGTAGCATGCATGCGACGAGAAACGGCAGAGGACGGATGTACACAGCACCGTCCCATGGGTGCATGTGGACCGGGCGCGACACCGCCATTCCCCTCCGTCTGCACTTTCTGGGAACAAATGTGCGTATACGCCGGCCAGGGTTGAATAGATTGGGGCTACTGCCATGCGACTGGGGGCTGCAACAGGGCGAGCCTGCACATCTCCCGCCAAGATGGGAGTAAGTAAGATACGTTATGAGTACATGCGCTGGCACGGCCAGCGCATGTACAGATAATATGGAGTTCGTGCGTCCCTGTGCCAAGGCAGGCAGGAAAGAACGTTGTTTTTCTCGTTCATGTACTTCCAGTTCTGGTCTTCCTGGTCTGACCTTGCCACATGGCCGCAGAAACGGCCGCTTAACGTTTCTTTTGTATTTATGTACTTACTTGTACTTAAAATAGAATCCCAGCTGGCCGCACTGCAGTGGCACCAGGGTTTATGCAGGATAAACAAGCACGAAACCGTTGAGCCAGACCTGCCTGTTTGATTTGCATTGATCATCAAAACACCAAAAGAGATAAACAAAACCGTCCAATAGCACATACCGCCTCCTCTTGATCCCTTGGCTGTCCGTTCGCGGATTTGCCTTCCGACCACTGGTCGGCAATGCACCACTGCTCACTTCCATGTGAGGTCATTCCGACATGCTCCTTGTCAAGCTTAAAAAGAGCCCTTAGCTTTGAAGTACGCCTGGATCTGCTCCACGCGATCGGCCGCAATGGTGTACACGGGATGAACCGGCTTCACGCGGTCCTGCTCATCAAAAACTTGAAGGCCATCGTCTTCCCTAAACGGAAAAACTTTCCAGGCCGTGGTGCTATCGGCCCCCGGCACGTCTGTGCCACGGCCCTCGCCGCTTCCCACACCGCCGCTGCCGCCGTCCTCGCCGTCGGTGTTGCTGTCCACCAGCTCCCATTTGTGCTGGGCCGAGCTCAGACCCGACAAGACGTAGCAAGTATGGTACGGGTCCGACATTCTGCAGTGGCGAAAAGGGTACAATATCAGTGATTTGTGTAGAGAGGGATTTCAAAAAGGGGTCAAAAAATGCGGAACATCTTAAAAAAAAAAACTCACTTGCCGGGTTTGTCCCGAAGGCCACCCCGCTTGGTCTGATCCTGGCAGCAGCACAGGATGTACCGAATCAGCCCTTCGCGACTGAACAGAGACGCCGGCGCCGGTGCATGGACAGCCTTGCTGCTGCCCGCCTTCTTCTTGTTCTGCCGCGCGAGGCAGACCTCGACCAGCGGCCAACAGTCCCCGACCCAGTGGCTGTAGCAGCCATCGACCAGCTTGTTCGTGCGACCCGAAAAGCCGCCCTCCGGGGCGTATTGACGGGACGAGAGCCACGAAACAAGTTGCGGAACATCAAGGTATCTAAAGGGGTTAGTGGGAGTGAACACAAGCAAATGGAATAAGCAAAAGAACCACCGCCGATACCACACCCCTCCTATTGTCGCGTTCGCCGGACGTGGTTTACCAGCATGCAAGGCTTGTTGTCACTCTGTGAGTGGCCAGTCGCGGGTACGAGGGTGTGTGGTCACAAACACCCCGTGGAAAGCCTTGGAAAGATAAAGAAAACAAAGCAAAGGAGACAAATGGGGCGAAAAAAAAAAAACCCCGTACCGAGTCATAGAGCAGTCCGGTGAGTCCAAAATCGACAGACACGCGAGCGCACAGAATGCATAGCCACCATGGGCCTCTGTGCCCGGCTGCGACGAGATGCCTCCTTCGTAGGTTTGGCCTGGATGCCGTTGAATCAGCGGCAAGGTCAAAGCAAGAGAGGGTTCGCGCAGAGAAGGGACTCAGCCCCGACGGACGCCACGTAGCCATCCCCTCTTTTCCCGACTGTGCCGAAAGAGCAGAGGAAAAGGACAGAAGCAAGCACTCACATTTCTGCACATAGTCCGCAAGGCCCGTGAAGAGCGTCGGCCCCTCGGGCGTCCAGGCGGGCGAGTCCGGGCTCAGGTTCAGGGGCAGATCCAGGATGGAGATGATGGAGGCAGCGCAGTAGGCGCCGCGCACGTCTTCCTCGCCGCCCGACGCGATCTGGAAGCCGCCGTCCGGCTGCTTGAGCGAGCCCAGCCAGCGCCACAGCGCGCGCCGGTCGATGGCCTCGTAGCACGCCTCGCCACCAACGAGGGCCAGTGCCATCACGACGGCGTAAGACGTGGCCAGGTGCGACGCCTGGCCGTGGCCGCCGCCGAAGCCGCCGCTCGCGTTCTGCATCGACTGCGCCGTCGCCACCAGCGGCGCCCGGTACGCCGACACGTCCTCACCCAGCAGCGCCAGGCCGTTGAGACACCAGAACAGCAGCCACGGCCGACTGGCGTCGTAGCCCACAAAGCCACCGGGCAGCCGCTCAAGGCTGCGCTGCAGGAAGCGCACGTGGCGCGCCCGGTCGAGGTGCGGCACGCCGTACGCGTTGTAGTCCAGGGGCACCACCCCGCCGCCGTCGGTGTCGTTAGCCTGCGCCAGCAGGTACGGCAGGCACAGCGCAACGGTCTCGTCCTGCATCTCGGACGTGTCGGTCACGAGCGCATCGCGGACCGGCGGCGCATGCTTGAAGAAATCGGGGATCATGGCGGTGGTGGCGGTGATGTTGGAAAAGGACTGCAGTGTGGCCGAACGGTCGTGCAGCGTAAACTCCTCGTCAACCGTGGTGTCGTCTACGTCGGATGCGGATCTTGTTACGGGCCACTGCTGGTGCTGGTGCTGGTGCTGGTGCTGGTGCTGGTGTCTGGGAAGAGACGAGGTTGACAACGAAGGCGACGTCGCCGGCATGGCAGGCCGTCGCTTTGTGGTCCTTATAAACACCGCGCGGCGGCGATATCGAGCAGTGCCAGCACCGGCTCTATCCCGCACCATGTGTAGAAGACGACGGCGTCGTGAATGCGAACAATAGCAACTGGCGCGCAAGGAGGGGGGGGGGGGGGTCGCTTGCTTGCTATTGTGCAAGCTTTCTGCATCCGGCATAAAAATATATCACGTGAAATATATGGGCCATTTGTAAGATAGAACGGCGTAACTAAAGGGGTTGCGCGCATCCGCGTCTTTGCTGCTAAAGCTACTGCCTCACCCACCTCTGCTGGCTCTACTGCCGCCGCTAATTTGGTCATGGAGGAAGAAATTTCCAGACAGCGGAAGGGGCTTTGCGAGGAAAAGGCTGCGAGGGTTTCATCAGACGTGCGAGCAGAAGAGGCCGAGGCCAAATTAGAGAGATGGATTGAAAAGGAGGCAGATGTGGCTGCAGTTATGGCTGCTATGGCTTCCATGGAGGAAAAGGAAGCGGCACAATCGCGGCGTGTTAGCAGTATGCGACAAATACTGCCACCACCTCCTGTCTACTAACAAGTGCAGGGCAACAAATCGACGGCTACCTTGCTGCCGTCACCCGCCTAAATTTTGTGATGCCGCGACTCACACCTCCTCCTCGGACCGTTGTGACATTGAGTCAATGACAGCTGGCCGCACAACTGCCACGAAAAAATGCCACCCGCTGAAGATGCGAGCATGGCCCGTCCCAGAAGTGCCGAAACGCATTTTCCATGTCTATAAGGTTATCGGCGCGCGGAACTGTTTCCGTCGATAAACGACATGGACTTTGAACGCCCAAAGCCCCTGAAAAACTCCCCCACGCTCTTCCTCGGATCCGAGTTCTTTATCAACGAGATGGAAACCTCACATTATCTGCACGGAAGCCTACAGACCCACGCGCAGGAAACCGTTAACGCCTACCTTTATTTTAAGCGGCAGGGAGGAACAGATTTGTTCCGATACTAAGTCGACCGGGTGGATGTCTAGCAGCCGGCATGATGGCGACACGGCGAATAACGACGTTGCTAGAAATTGAACTGCGGTGGTGAGAGCCTGAACATCGGCGGATGTTCTAGGAAAGACCACAGCCAGACTGTATGGTCCCGCGTACGCATGTTTCCACTGTTTCGGACAAGGAAAATGTCGCCGGAATGAATCGTGTATTCCGCGCAACTATCAGCGAACACAAGACAGTCCTACCGCTTCCGCGCGCCTGTTGCAGCCCGCTATACTAAAAGTCCCCTACGTGAAGACTTCATGATACAGCTGGCTAGATGCACACTCTCCAACAGGGCGGCTGCAAATCAGAGAAACACTAACCCAGATGCACCTCTCGAAGTGCTAGCATCCGACATAGAATGTGCCCTGGGCCAGATCTATCATGCCCGTGCACTCTGCCCGGCATTCCACCACAGCTGCCCCAGTGCTATTTTGCATTTGTGAGCTCTTAGTGGCTACGGCCACGGCCACTGCCACGGCCACGGTCACGGAAACGGGCTATCCGGAGCCACACACGCCATCGATCTTACTGAACTGTACGGACTGGTACTTAACAGCTCCTGGGCAATATTGAACAAGACTGCGAGTGCCTATTAAGCCAGGGGAAATCGGGTGCCGCCGGGTGCCTGTTCAAGATCCAGTGACCGGCTGTGGTTACACATTTGTGGTCAAGGGTGTGTAGTCGTTTGATTACGCCCTGCTGCGGCACGAAGCGTGCGTGTACGACCGTCTGCCTGACCAGCAAGGCTTTTTGACCCCGGTGTGCCTAGGCATTGTGCGGCTGCTACAGCCATACCCTATGGATAACCGGACACGTTGGTTACACGCATGATGTTGATGTCGTATGTAGGCCAGCCGCTGTACTCGCCGCAAGTACGCAGCCAGCTGGCGCTGCAAACGGTGGCCCTGGAAAGCGAGGCGCGCCGTACGGTCCGGGAGCTGCTTATGGCTGGGCTTGTGGACGAAGACGATGAAAGTGAGGCCAATCGGGGCCGTGTGATGCGCATTGATTTTGACCAGGCGGCAGTGTATCCGAGACCGAATGGCGAGCGCGAGCAGCGACCGCACGGGACAGTGCATGGACGAAGCCAGACGAAGCCAGACGAAGCCCGACGAAGCCAGGACGACGGTGGAGTGTGGCTGCCGTGTCGGAAGCGCAGCGGACACTCGGCTGTAGAGAGCCTCTCGCTGGTCTAGGTGTCCAGTAGACATCATGATGGACACGAACAACGCCTGTAGACGAGATGTGTGTGAAGTTACACAAATGCACAGTGTTTGTTTATTTCATACACAGCAAACAGACTGTGCCTTGCATGCGCCACAGCGCCACAGCGCCACAATGGCACAGCGCACACTCAACTTAAAATGTCCCCACACAAAACTCGACCTCTCGCGATCCATCATCCACGCCGGCACGCCGCGACATCACCACCCACGTCGAGGTCTTTTACTCTGTGTCCCCCGCATTTTCCACGTTGTCTACCCGGCCTTTTCTTTTTGGTTTTTGTTCGCGATCCAATGAGTCCATTGCCGGCCGCTTTGATGACCGCAGCGCTCCTTCACGCCTCCCGCTCTGGAGCAGACACCACCGACAACGACCATCCGCACCTCAGACGCTTTGTGTACTCCCTGCGATCTCGCTATGGCCAGCACTGCGTATGCTTTTGTGAACCACAAACTGCATGAGCACAGGTAGTTCTGTCTGGTAGCTGTTCCTGAACGGGCTGTCTGCCCCCCCCCCC
>PCDN01000008.1:750511-766656 GCA_002778105.1 Ceratocystiopsis brevicomis
CCCTCCCCTCCCCCCTCCTCCCCCCCTTCTTCTGCTGTCTGCCCCTCTTGTTTGCAGCGATTTGCAGACCGGCCCATTGTCGGACTCTCCTCCCTCGCAGCCTTCACTGGCCGCTTTGACTTGACTCTCTGCGCGTTTCTACCCGTGTTGTATTCAAGTGCTGCTGCGCCGCGCCGCGTTGCGCAGCCTTCCCGTTTGTTACCATGGCCACCACACAGGAGCCCACGCAGGCCGAGCAGCATTGGCTGTGAGTTTTTCTGCCCATTTCCTTGCTTTGGGAATGCCAGGGAATGCCAGGCACGGCGCACGAAAACCGTTAGACTGACACCCGTCACAGAGAAGCCAAGAAAATTGCGCATGCCATGCAGAAGAAACTGGAGCGCATATCCAAGGATGAGAACGGCAGCAAGAAGCTCCTGACCGATCTCGAGGCGATGGAGCACATGCTTGAGACGTAAGCGCTCTGCTCGCTGACCTTGGCCGCTCTGGCCGCGCATTGTTCCTGCCAACTAACCACTGGTACAGCCTCCGCCTTGCGTGCATGGCCACCACCTTTACCGACTTCAAATTTGCGCACAAGAACCGCGTGCTCGACCGGCTCTGGAGTCTTCACACGGCCATCAACGCCGAGTACAAGAAGGGCCTGCAGCGCCACCGCAGCCACAACCAGTTCGTGCAGCTGCGCAACGTGGAGCGGCAGTATGCCAAACATCTCAAGACCGCCCAGTACTTCTACCGCGGCTTTATCGAGCGGCTCTCTGCGCGCTACCAACTGCGCGCCCTGCAGCGCGTTGCGCACACCCTGCAGGCGGACGGCAGCGCCACGGGCCTGCAAGTCGACCAGGTCATCGACGCCGAGCAGGCCGATCTCGGCGTCGAGCTGACGACCGCCTGCTACCGCACCATCCTGCACATGGGCGACCTGTCGCGCTACCGGATGAACGCCGCGCGCCAGAAGAGCCACGGCCGACACAACCCGGACATGGCGATGACGTACTACGCCCTCGCGCAGGATCTGATGCCGCAGGAGGGCGATGCGCACCACCAGATGGCCGTCGTCATGGCCGAGCAGCGCAAGGATTTCGACGTTGTCTACCACTTTCTGCGGGCCTGGTCGGTACAGCATCCCTTTGCCCTGGCGCCCACGAACCTGGCCTCGGAGTTCAAGAAGCTGCTGCAGGCGCCGTCGGCGGGGGCGCGGAAAAACGGCGCGGCACCGCCCAGCCTGTGCGACACGTTTGGCTCGTGGACTGTGCGTCTGCACGCCAACTACTTCCGCGGCGAGGCGTTCTCGTCGCAGGGCGAGCTGGAGCGCGAGGTCCTGCATCGCTGGGAGGCTCTCCTTAAGACGGCCGAGCAGCCCCAGTACCTGCAGAAGGCCGTGCTCATGAACTTTGCTCTCTACGACATTGTGTCGAAGAAGGTGGCCGGTATGTTGCTTTCTCTCTTTCTTCTTCCCTCCCTGTCCCTGGCATCCGGACTATCTAACAAAGACAAGACGAATGGACCGAGAACGGCTCTCGATCGTGCCACTTTGCGCTTCTATTTATCGTGCGTTCGTTTTTGGCTCTCGGCCGTGTGTTCGAACCGGAGATCGATCGCCTGCTGCTGGACGTGTCCGACGTGGACGAACGGGAAGTATCGTCTCCCGGCCAGGCAGCCACTGCGGCTACAGCTGCGACGCCCGCTGCGGCTCCGTCCACCGCCTCTGAGAGCAACGGCAAGCAGCCCCCAAAGACGAACGGAAAAGACGGAAGGGCCAAGCCGAACGAGGGCAACAGCAGAAACAACCGCCGGAACAGCAGCCGGCGACATGGATCGGCCGCCGAAACGAAAAGCTCGCCGCCGGGCTGCTGTCTGGCCTTGTTCCGCATCTACATGGCATGGATGTCCCTTCACTACGCCGACCTCGTCAAGTTCGAGGAGCATCTGCAGCCGTATGCCACAGACATGCACCGGACGGTGACGCGGTGCCTGACGCGTTGCATTGCTCTTGTCGCCAACACCGATGCGGCTTCGGCGCCCTACCTCCTCCCCGAAGATGTGGAGATTGTCGGGCTCACCCCTCTGCAGGACTGGACGACGCTGCGGGTGGCCCAGGACGGCGGCAGCAGTGTTTACAAGCCACGGTTCGACGAAGCCTGTGTTGCGCGGCTGGATGCCGCCCACGAAACCCTGGCCCGGGTCTACGATGTTGTGGACGTGGCCGTCCGGCTCCTTGGCGTGAATTCCCTACCGTGGGTCACGGCGAAAGAGCACGACGGAAAACGCGATATTCCGCGGATCTATTACAACCAGGACTACGAGCCGCCCGAGGTCTCATCTCCACCACCGTTCGCTGCCTCGCATCCCGGTCCCGTGGCGGCCGATGTGGTGCCAGCGGCATCGCCGCTGAAAATCCAGGATCACGGCAGCGGACAGCTTTCTTCGCCGGCTGCGCGGGCGCAGGCCTCGCCGGCGGCCGGCGCCCAGGCGGCGGATCCCTGGGATTATGGCGTTTCCGGCATGGGCACAACGGCCGGGTCTGCCGGGTCTGTCCCAGCCGACACGGCCCAGCCGACCACGGCGGGCATGGCGCCGCCGCCGCCGCCGCTGCCGGCACAAGCGCAGCAGTGGCAGACGCCGGTGGCCCCGTCCGTGGACTACAAGGAAATGGACGATCTGGATGCCTTTTTGCCCGGATCGATGAAGGAGCCGCTGGCGCGGACGGGTGGGAACATCCAGACGGCGGCGCCCGATGCCGGCACGGACCCGGAACTGGACCAGATGGGCGCCGAAACGCTGAAGCGGATTCAGAATTTCTTGAACCCGCCCGAGGCACGTGTCACGCGGGCTCCGGAGAACAATGCGTACCTGCAGTCGACGCCGTCGTACGGCATGCACTCGACGACGGCCGACTCGGTGTTTGGTCCGCTGCAGACTCCGAGTCCTGCGGCCGTGTACTACGCGCCGACATCCGGCACGCCGATCCCCGACCACCACCACCACCACCACCACCACCATCACCACCACCACAACAACAACAACAAGAACAACAACAGCAGCAACAGCAACAGCGGCGGCGGAAGCGGCGGCATTGCAGCCTCAGCCACGGGAATCCCGAGCTCGCCGTGGAACCGGGTGTACACGCCGTCGTCGCCGTCCTACTATCGGAACCTGCAGGTGCCCTACGGCGTGGGCATGGAGGCCGCGGACAAGACGGGCGGGCATTTCCCGCCGTCGGCGCCCGGGTCGGGTCGGCTGCTGGGCGCACCGGGTGGCGGCCATCTGGGGGCGGCAGTCTCCGCGGCCTGGCAGCCGGCCAACATCGAAGAGCAGCTGGCCTTTCTGACCCTGGCCAAGCAGCAGCAGCGCGCGTTCTCTGCTGCTGCACCGGCTGCCTCGGCGACGACGGCGACGACGGCGGCGGCGGCGGCGGCGGCGGCAGCACGGCCCAGCACGTCGTCTGCGGCGATGGATCCGTTTGGCACGGAGCCTCATGGTGGTCTGCCGTCCTTCCGCGGCTTCCCCAGCGCGCTGTCGCCGGTCGGAGCGGCCAAGGTGGCTGCCAGTCCGCCTGGCGGCAGCGGTGGCGGCGGCGGCGGCTTCCGGAATCCCTGGGGCAGTCCCAGCGGTGCGCCGAGCAGTGGTGGTGGTGGTGGTGGTGGTGGTGGAGGCCAGATCAGCAGCTCGGCGCCACAGCGGCTGTTACCGCAGCAGCTGCAGCAGGCGCAAGCCGCGTCGCTGGGCCTGCTCGGCCCCTCGTCGAGCGGTGGCGGCGGTGGTGGCGGCACAGGCGCGAGTCCGCTGTTCGGGTCGAGCAACTTTGGCACGATGTCGAGCATGCCGTCGGTGCAGAGCCCGCGGGGTCTTCCCGGACAGCAGCAGCAGCAGACCTCGCCACTGCGCGGGTACAGCAGCCAGGACGCGTTTGGCGGGCAATACGCGCAGGCGTACGCGATGCAGACGGGCCTCTTGTCCGGGTCGCTGGGCGACGCCGCGGCGATGGCGGGCCGTGTGCCGTCGCGGCCGTGGGACGAGGCAGCGGCGGCGGCGGCAGCGTCTGGCGGCTGGGGCGGCGTTGGTGTCGGTGTCGGCGGCCGGGGCGATGCGCTGGGCCGGGACGAGTCGATGCTGTTCCGCACAGCGGTGCGGCAGACGGGGTTTATGGAGGACACGAACACGTACGACCGCAATGCGCTGCTCAGCGCGCTGTACGACGATGGACGCGGCAGTGCGCCGGGAGGGCGGTGATGGGCGATGGCGATGGCGAGCAGAGGAGCCCGTTTTCGACGACAGGACAGAGCACATGTGGTTTCGTTTCCGCTGGCACCGGAGACGATCCTAAGTTGAATTGTTCTACGTTTTCCTGCCCCCCCCCACAAAGCATGCAGAAATATTCCGTTGTATATGTGTGCCTGGTCGTCCGTCATATGGTGTGTGCCGTTGTTGAAACCGAACCGTTTTCCTAAAAGGCATTTTGAAAAACCACGCAAATGACCCCAATGAAAACGCCTGAATGTCTGTGTTTGTGGTGTGGCGTGGTGTGTCTACGCCGAGTAGGTCTGCTTCGGGAACGGGTACGACGCGCCCAGCTGGGTCAGCGACAGGCGGGCCAGCCACTGGCCCTGGTCGATGCTGGTCTCGAGCGACTTGCCCTCGACGAGGCCGGCGGTCAGGCCGGCGGCAAAGGCGTCGCCGGCGCCGATGGGGTCGACAATGGCGGCGGCGTCGATGGGCTTGACGGGGAACTCGCGCACGGCGGACTCGCCCTGGATGGCGACGAGCGTGGGCTGGCTGCCGTGGGTGACGATGGCGATGCGCTTGCGGGCGGCGTTGGCCTTGGGCTGGTCGGCGAGCAGGCGGGCGACGGCCTTGAGGTCGTCGGTCGACAGGGTGGCGTCGACGCGGGCGAGGTCGACGCCGGCGCACAGGCCGTGGACGGACCCGAAGGCGGCGGCCTCGGCCTCGTTGCCGATGACGACGTCGAGGTACGGCAGCGTCGCGTCCAGCGCGTCCTTGAACGCCAGCGGCAGGAAGGGCGCCGAGATGGACAGCACAAACGTCTTGTTCTTGGCCGCGGCCTCGCGCGCCAGCGCCATGATCGCGGCCGGGCTGACCGTCAGGTGGTAGCCGCCAATGTAGAACAGCTCGGCCGCCTCGACCAGGCGCCAGATCGCCGGCGACTGCAGGTGCGCCAGGTCGTAGTGGTTCGCCGCGCCCAGCTCCGTCACCATCGACCGGTTGCCCGGCGTGACCACGACGGCGCAGCGGCCCGTGCCCACCGTCTCGTCCACGCGGTACTCCACCCGCAGCCCGGCCTTGGCCGCCGTCTCGCGCAGAATGTCCGCGTACCGGTCCTTGCCGACGCCGCCCAGGAACACCACGCTGTCGGCCGGCAGCATGTACTGCGCGCCGCGGGCCGTGTTCTGCGCAGCCCCGCCCGCGCTCAGCACCGCGTTGCGGTTGTTGAGGAAGTCCTCATAGATCGGCAGGTGCTGCGGCTCGGCCAGGATGGCATCGTTGGCCTTGATGTTGTACTTGTCCAGCAGAGCCTGGTCGCCGTCGGCGATGATGTCTGCACGTCAGCCGGGGGAACGTACACAGGGCATCGCAAACGGGAATGCATCCTTACCCAGCAGAGGGTTCTCCAGAGCCAGGAGGCGGTACTTCTTTTCGGCAGCCATCGTGTGTGTGAGGGAGAGAGAAGAGCGAGATGTGGTCAGGTCCGTTGCGAAAAAAAGGGCGGTCGTGGTTGTCGTCGTTTGGTGTTGGGCCGGAAGAACGTGAGAGAGGATTTTGGCGGGGGCAGCCCGAGCTGCCCGCTGTAGCAAGCCCAGCCCAGCAGGGTTTTCGCAGGTGGGGTAACCAAGATGGATTACTTGACCAACGTATCTTGCCTTCCCTTACCGGCCACGACCTGCAAACAGAGAGATTTGCCTTCTTTTATTTGGAACAGAGCAGATCAACAGAACGAACAGCTCCAGGCAGCGTCCCCCCACCCCCTCCCCCTCCCCGCAAACTGCCTCTCCCGTACCCTGTCTCACTCTCTCCCTTCCAAGCACGATGCAGTCCGTTGATACCCGAACCCCGGTGTTCGACGATGAGAAAAAGAAAAAAAGAAGAAGAAAAGGAGAAAAAAAAAAAAAGAGAAAGAGACGACCCGTCGACAAAGAACAAACAAGAGTGAATTGATTTTTATATCCCCGCCGTGTCCCCGTGGCAGCGCCGTCAGACCCCTTAATCCTTGGTCTTCTGCGTACCGCGCAGCAGACCCGTTCTCCTCGCAGCAATAAGACCAGCCTTCTGACCCGCCGAGGCGTATCTGGAGATGGTCGACGCCTTACCAATATGTTGGTGGTTACCACCACCGTGGGGATGGTCGACAGGGTTCATGGCAACACCACGGGTCTTGGGCCAGCTGTTGCGCTTGACGGCGAACTTGTGCTTGGCACGCGAGGCCTCTGCGAGAGGGCGTTAGTCTGGAAACAAAAAACACAAAACAACACAAAACAACACAAAAAAAAACACAAAAAAAAACACAAGTCACTGGGACAAACGTACTCAGCAGCGGCTTGTCCGTCCGGCCACCGCCGGCCACAATGCCAATCATGCCGCGGGCCTGGCTGCTGACAATCTTCTTGGCACCCGACGGCAGCTTGATGCGCGTCTTGCCCTCGTCGACGTTGTGGCCAACCACCGTGATGTAGTTGCCCGACGTGCGGCCCAGCGCACCGCGGTCACCGGCACGCTCCTCCACGTTCGTCACCACCGTACCCTCCGGCATGACGCCCAGCGGCAGGATGTTGCCCACCGTCAGCGCGGCGTTCTTGCCCGCGTAGATGAACTGGCCCGTGTACATGCCCTCGTTGGCAATCAGCGTCTCCTGGCGCAGCTTGAAGCGGTACGGGTCGCGGAACGCAACCCGCGCCAGCGGTGCACCCCGGCCGGGGTCGTGGATGATGTCGCGCACCACACCGCGGATGTAGCCGTGGCGTTCGGCATAGTCGAGCGTCCGGAACTTGGCGGGGTTCTTCCGGAGGCGGGTGATCTGCGCAGTGTCAGTGTTTGGTCCAAGAACACCGAGTCCGATCTCGTCCATCCAGCTCCGCTTCCAGAGCTCGTCATCGCCCTTCATCTGTCCTCAATCGCCCCCCTTTCCCCCCCTCTTCGGATCGGAAACACGTACGGATTTGAAGATGCCGCCCGCACCCTTGCGCTGATTGCGAATAACGCGACCCATGGCTCCGGAATTTCAGTGGAAATCGGGAAATCGGAGTCCTGTACAGTCGAGAAAGAGAGAGATGTTTAGCAGGGGCTCGTCGAAGAGGGAGAAAAACGTGGCCGCAAGGATCGAGTTTCGTTGTCGAGGTGCCGCTGCTGTCTCGTGGGGGGAAGAGGTGAAAAGACACAGGAAAACGCCGTCGCTCCGAATCTCTCTCGCAATCGGCAGCAAGCGCAATAAGGACAGGCACTGATGGGAGGGGGGGGGGGGTTGCTTACCGTCAATGATGGGGGATGTTGAGAAAAAGTGCAAAATTTCGAGATGCACCCACTTCGCCTCGCTTTTCTCTGTCTGCGGGCAGGAAGGGCACACCAAAATAATAATTTTTTTCCGGTCGGGTTAGTTAGTCCGTGTCAGGGTTTTTAGCCCGCCCTAAAAGACCTACCCGCGGAAACCAGCACGTGACCCGGATTGTGCCGTTTTGCCCAAGAGTGGGGCAACCAAAAGTCCGCTACTTAGGCGGGATTATGTCAGGAACGCGGGCTGTCGAGTCCACTTTAACCCCCATCGGGGGATTCACCCCCAACCGCCGCCCTTCAAGCAGCGCGCCGCGGACGGGTTTCTGCGCGTGTTCTCTGGCTGCCGACCTCCCGACGCCTTCTCAGCTCTGGCAACGCATTGTGCGCCGCAATCGTCAGCCTTTCTCGGCCAGGTCACCGCCCGCACGACAGGCGCATCCATCTCGGTTTTCCTTTCTGCTCTACGCCCCCTTTTCGCCATCTTTGTTGACTGTCGTCCTTTGGCAGCTCGTTTTTTTTCTTTTCTTTTCTGTTTTCTTTTCTTCGCTCGCGCGAACCCGTACAGCGCTGAGCGCGCGTTTCGGTCCATTCGCGGGTGCCCTCTTGCATCAGCATGGCCGACGACTCTTCGTCCGAGCTGTCGGACGTGGACTCGCTCTCGTCGCTGTCGCAGGCGCCGTCGTCTGACGAGTCGGACATCCAATTGCGCCAGGACAAGGGCATCCTCAAGTTCTTTCACAAGGTGCCCCAGGGCAAGCAAGCGGCCACGGGCGCAAAGGGCGGCCAGGGCGCCGCAAAGAACAGCAAAGGCGCAAAGAAGGCAAAAAGCGCGACCAAGGCGGCAGCAGCAGCAGCAGCGGCGGCGGCGGCGGCGGCGGCGAAGCCGAGCGCCAAGGCCCAGACCAAGATCACGATCAAGAGCAAGGGCAAGATTGTCGCGAAGCGGGAGACCGATGGCGCCAATGGCAGCGGTGACGAGGGCGACGAGCCTGTGTCGCCGTCGGTGACAAGGCGCGAGCGCGCGCCCTCGCCACCGCACGATTACGTGCTGGCCGACAACCCAGACATTGCTGTGCGTGGATTGGAGCAGCATCGGAGCAGAGCGCGCGCATCAGGGGCAGACGGAGCTAACAAATGCGGGATCACAGTTCATCGTTATGTTTCGAAACCGCCTGGCCGACGCGTTCCCCCGGAATCTGACCCCATTCGGCCCGCAAGAGCTGGAGAACGACGTGTCGGACAGCATCCCGGGCGAACGCGTGGAATACTTTCTGTGTGCTCTGCTGAAGCTGCTGCTCAACCGGCAGCAGGACGTCAAGTAGGTTGTCCCCCTGGGTTTTCTCTCCTGCGACGCGACGCCATGGCAACGGTCTTCTAACGAACACCAGGCCTGGTCACTACCACCGTGCGCTCGAAGAAGCCGTCCAACAGCACAAGAACCAATGGGTCTCGGGTTGGACCGAGAGTCCCTTGGTAGAGGGCAAGACCTTTGCAACGATGACGCCAACCGAGCGGGTGCGTTGACAGAAAAGAAGGGGACGAAAAGCAGAGGCAGAGTCCACTGACAGGCACAGCTCACCCTCCTACGCGCTCTCGTTCTCTGGGCCATGTCGTCGTCCAAGATTGTGCACGATCTGATCGACAGCGTCTACAAAGGCAAGCGGAAAGACGACGACAGCAACATCCACCTCTCCGTGCAGCCCTGGGGTGCCGACAGCGACCGGCGCCGCTACTATCTGATTGAAGGGCGCGATGACACGGCCTTTCGCGTGTACCGGGAGAGCAACCCGGCCGGGTTTGTGAGCCGGACATGGTGGAGCGTGGCTGGCTCCATCGAGGAGACCAAGGCGCTGATTGAGCGGCTCGAGACGGTGGACGGCGGTCCGAAGGCGAGAAAGCTGGCCAAGCGGTTGAGCGAGGAGGTCCCCCGATTTGAGGCTGGCGAAGAGGTACGTTGAGAAGACGGAGCATTGCCGTGCGCCTGCCATGGCGCTAACAACACAGAAACGGCGCCGGAGAGAGTACCGCCAGATGCGGCGGGACCAGTTCAAGCGGCCGGAGCCGGGCTTCTCGGTGTACGAGGGCCGCACGCGCGGGAAGCGGATAAAGTACACGTACTCGGACGACGAAGACTTCTTGACCGATTCGACGGGGCCCCGGCGGTCGACGCGCCAAACGACGGGCACACATACGCCGACAGAGCCTGTGACAACGGCCAGCGGGCGGCAAATAAGGGCGCCGAACCGGATGAGCGGAGCCGGCAACATGGCGGCGTTTGGGCCGGGTGTGGTGGGTGTGGTGGTGGACAGCGCCCACGAGGACGGCGAGACGGAGCCGGAGCTGGGCCCGACCGGGCGGCCGCGGCGGTCTGCGGCCATCCACCACGGCACGAACGGGTGGTCGGGCCGGGGGCAGCGGCAGCGGCAGCGGCAGCAGGAGGAAGAGTACGAGGAGTACGACTCGCAAGCGGAAGACGAAGACGACGACGCGAGCGAGCCGGAGCTGGGCGACGACGAGGACGAGCACGTGCCGGACGAGGAGGAGGAGGAGGAGGACGACGACGACGACGACGAGGCGGGCGGAGACGGGGACGAGGAGAGCGACGATGTGATGCACTTGGAGGCAGAGGACGCGGCCCCGGCGTTGGGCCGCAGCAGCGACGGTGCAGACGGGGCCAGCGACAGTCCGCGTGGCAGCCGTGCGGCGCGCCGTGTGGTGACGATGCCGGTGCATGCGGTGCTCGACAAGGCGACGGGCAAGTGGTCCAAGGTCAAAGAGCACACGGAGGCGGCGGCGGCGGCGGCGGCGGCGGTGGCAGGCGATGCTTCCGCCGCAGGCGGAACTGGGGAGCCCAAGGACGACGGCGACGTAACCATGGCGGACGCAGCGCCAGGGCCGGCGGGCAGCGTCGTGGCGGCGACCGCGGAGCCGGAGATGACTCCGGCGCAGACGGGCGACGAGAGCGCCGCGGCGAGCAGCAGCACACCCACGACGGGCAGGGTGGACAAGACGGCGCCTGTGCGGCTGAACACGCCCGGGAAGGAGAACAGCGAGCCGGTCGGGGACACGGCGGCGGCAGCGGCGGCGGCAGCGGCGGCGGCGGCTGAAAAGGACGAGGCGCGGGCGCTGGCGTACCGGAGCAGTCCGGAAAAGACGCAGGCGCCGTGGCCGATGGATGTCGGGGCAGGGAACTAGATAGAGCAGCTGGGGAGAGGGAGGAGGCGGTGGAGGGGGATGGCCTGCTTTGTCTTGTTTATACTCTTTTTGTATTTCTTTGGCAGTGGGTATAGGGGCCTTTGCTGTGTTGGCCAAGCATGCCCAGGGCGTGTCCGATGCGGTATTCTGGATCTTGCGCGTGCTGTGTTTTTTTTGTTTTCCTGTTTCGTGGGATTTCGTGGCATGTACATGTATATACAGAAAGCGCCTGTTTTCCTTTTGCCTCCCCCCTTAGTACCGCCTCCGCGGCGGCGCACCGGTCGTCGTCACGCCCGCCGGCAGCGGCCAGTTGTTGACGCCGTACCACCAGCGCCGCACGCGGGCGCCGACGGACCGGCCGCTGAGCACGGCGTTGCGGTTCCAGTGCTGCCAGCCGAGCACGGCCAGGTTGTAGACGACGCCCTGCACGAGCGGCATCAGCAGCTGGTCGCGCGTGGTGATCAGCGCAGCCTTCCACCAGACGTTGTCGGCGGCGGCGAGGCTGTGCAGGTAGCTCTGCTCGAAGCGCAGGTCCGGCAGGGGGGGCAGCTGGTAGGGGGTGCGGGCGCGGGCGCGGGCGCGGGCGCGGGCGCGGGCGCGGGCCGGGGTCCCGGGCTTGGCCCCGGTTCCGGCGACCGGCCGGCTGTGGGGGTTGCCGTCGCAGAGCGGGTTCCACTCGCGGATGACGCTGTACTGGGCCTCGTTTTCGTCGTTGTCGTCGTCGTCGTCGTCGTCGTCCAGCGCCTCCAGGACGATGGGCTCGCGAAAGTCGGCCGCCGTCGACGGCGCCACGTCGCGTGTGGCCGACGGGTTGTGGCGGATGTGGGCCGTCTGGACCGTCTCGGCCAGCTGCAGGGGAATGGACGAGGCCATGGCGCGCGGTCGGGGGGACGAAGGGGAGGGGGGGAGAAAAGCAGCCGTCCGTTTGCGGCGCCGTCTTGGTTGGTGTCGAGGAGCCACGCGAAACTGACCAGGCCAATTCGGACCAATGAGGGGAAAGGCCCGTGCACTCCCAAGTCGTATCTTTTCCTCTACTTGTACTGCGTATCTTACGGCCCCCCCCCCCCCCCCGCTGCAAAAATTCTGAAAGAACCCCGCCATCGCACCGCTCCTTCCTTCCCGCGTCTCCTTAGCATTGTTTGAATTAAGGGTTTTCTTTTTTTCTTTTTTCTTTTTCTTTTTCTTTTTTCCCTTGCGGGCAGCAGCGTCGTGGCTTCCCTAAGAGCGGTACATCTGGTTTTTTTTTACGGGGCCCTCGTGTCCTGTCGTTTTGCAAACCCTCTCTCCCACTCTCCCTCTTCTCTCTCTCTTCCGCCCTCGCCTTTACCTCGTCGTCGTCTTCGTTGCAGCTCATTCGGTCTTTTTTCGCTGCCTTTCGTCCCGTCTGCATCTCGATTTCCAGAACCCGGGTTGCTTGCTGCCTGCACGCACCGCACGCTTCCGAGACCGAATTCCTGTGTTACCGTTTTTTTTTCCCCTTTTCCTTTCTCCTTTTTCCTTTTCCTTTCTCCTTTCTCCTTTCCTTTTCTTCATTTTTCGTTTCTCCTTTCAGCCGCCAAGATGAGCGACCCAAATGGCGCAGAGGCGGAGAAGAACGTCAGTCAGGGCTCTCCTCTGCTCCTCGCCTTGGACTCTTGCTGATCGACCCAGATTGAGATGTGGAAGGTGAAGAAGCTGATCAAGCGTCTTGAATCGGCTCGCGGCAACGGCACCAGCATGATCTCGCTGATCATTCGTGAGTCCCCGGCATCTCGAAGCCCAAGGCTCTCGCTTCTTGTACGCAGAGAGAGGCTCATGCTAATGTGGTTCCAGCGCCCAAGGATCAGATCTCGCGGATCGCCAAGATGTTGGCTGAAGAATACGTACGTCTGCTCTTCCTCCTGTCCCTGTGTGTCTTGTTTTGGCCTAACCTCCCCAGGGCACCGCATCGAACATCAAGTCCCGCGTCAACCGCCAGTCGGTCTTGTCGGCCATCACGTCCACGCAGCAACGCCTCAAGCTCTACAACAAGGTGCCGCCCAACGGCCTGGTGGTGTACTGTGGCGAAATCTTGACGTCGGAGGGCAAGGAGCGCAAGGTCAACATTGACTTTGAGCCGTTCAAGCCGGTCAACACGTCGCTGTACCTGTGCGACAACAAGTTCCACACGGAGGCGCTGGCAGAGCTGCTCGAGTCGGACCAGAAGTTTGGCTTCATCGTGATGGACGGCAACGGCACGCTCTTCGGCACGCTGAGCGGCAACACGCGCGAGGTGATCCACAAGTTCACGGTCGATCTGCCCAAGAAGCACGGGCGTGGTGGTCAGTCGGCGCTGCGTTTCTCGCGTCTGCGTGACGAGAAGCGGCACAACTACGTGCGCAAGGTGGCGGAGCTGGCGGTGCAGAACTTTATCACCAACGACAAGGTCAACGTGGCCGGGCTGATCCTGGCGGGTTCGGCCGACTTCAAGAACGACCTGAACGGGTCGGACATGTTTGACAACCGCCTGCAGGTCAAGGTGATCAAGGTTGTGGACGTGTCGTATGGCGGCGAGAACGGCTTCAACCAGGCGATCGAGCTGTCGTCGGAGACGCTGGGCAACGTCAAGTTCATCCAGGAGAAGAAGCTGATTGGCAAGTACTTTGAGGAGATCAGCCAGGACACGGGGCGGGTGTGCTACGGGATCGAGGACACGCTCAAGGCGCTGGAGCTGGGCGCGGTGGAGACGCTGATTGTGTTTGAGAACCTGGAGATTACGCGGTGGAAGCTCAAGGACAGCAACGGCAGCGAGGTGCTGCTGCACACGACCAAGCAGCAGGAGGCGGGGGACCGGGCCGCGTTTATGGACAAGGCGACGGGGCAGGAGATGGAGGTGGTGTCGCAGGAGGCCTTCCTGGAGTGGATTGCGGAGCACTACAAGGACTTTGGCACGGCGCTGGAGTTTGTGTCGGACCGGTCGACGGAGGGCAATCAGTTTGTCAAGGGCTTTGGTGGCATTGGCGGGCTGCTGCGCTACAAGGTCAACTTTGAGCAGCTGGCGGACTTTGAGGACGACGACGACGACTACTACGACGATTGACAAGTTGACAGCTCCCTCGCGGCGCCGGCAGCCGCGTCTGCGTCTGCGTCTGCGTCTGCGTCTGCGTCTGCGTGCGGCGAGGGACCCGTGGCTCAACTGTTTGCGACGAGCACCGCCCAGGACCAGGACGACTGGTCGGCGTCGTCGTGGCCGTCCGCGGCGCGAAGCGAGGCTGCCGGGCACGCCAGCGACACCACCTCCGAAGGGGGGGCGCTGGCTGGCACACCGCCAGCGCCGATGCTGCCACCGCCGCGGCTGCCGCCACCGCCACCGCCACCGCTTCCGCCGCGGCCGTCGTCGTCCACCGGGCACCGCCCTCGGCGTCGGCCGGGGACCGCGTCACCGGGGCCGGCACAGTATCCAGGCAACAGAAGCCACCAGGTGACACGGCCCAGCCCACTCCGGTCGGTGATGCAGGCGACGTGAGATGGATGAGGAGAGGGTGGGGGGAAGGGAATTGGGCCGGGTGGACGGCGAACGGGGACGGCGGTCAATTGGCCGGGTTTGGGATGAAGTTTGATTTTCGTTCTTACTCAGTAACACGCTCGTTATCTTCAGTCATTAAGGCTACCGCTCGTTACCTTCAGTGCATTTAACCTACTACTGTTCGTCACCTTCAGTGCATCAAGGCCTGTAATACCGCTCGTTCCAAGATCCTTTGTAGTGCCGTAGTCAAGAAGACGCCCCACTTTTCGAGCAGAGGGTTTTGCAGTATCTTACGAGTATTACTCCCAAGGCCAGTTTTTTTCGTCTGACCGAACCAGAAAGTAGCGGGCGCAGACCGACGCAGACCGTTTGCCGTGCTGCTTGTGTTTCTGTGCCCCTGTGCCCTTGTGCCCTTGTGCCCTTGTGCCCTTGTGCCCTTGTGCCCTTGTGCCCTTGCGCCCTTGCGCCCTTGTGCCCTTGCGCCCTTGTGCCCTTGCGTGCAGCATGGCCAGCCAGCAGCAGGCGGCAGGGCCGCGGCGGGCGGTGGCGTTTCTGGGGCCGGCGGCGTCGTACACGCATCAGGTAGGGACGGGTCTGTTCTTTTGGCCCCTTTGGGCCTTTGTTCCCTGTGCTGACTTGCGCCGCAGGCGGCCAGGAAGCTTTTCGCCGGCCCGGAATGGGACCTTGTGCCGGTGGGCACGATCACGGGTAAGCACGCTGTTTTCTGACCGACCTTGTTTCCCCCCCCTCGCTGACGGGCAGACGTCTTTGACACGGTGGCGGGCGGCCGGGCGGTGTTTGGCGTGGTGCCGTTTGAGAACTCGACGCACGGGCCGGTGGTGGCGGCGCTGGCGGGGCTGGCGGACCGGGACGGCGCGTACGCGGCGCTGGGCGTGTGCGGCGAGACGTCGCTGGCGGTGCACCACTGTCTGTTGGGGCGGGTGGTGGCGGCAGAGGGGGCACGGACAGAGGCGGTGGCGGACGGCGTCGGCCTCCCCCTGGTCCCGTCGCTGGACCACGTGGCGCGCGTGTACTCGCACCCGCAGGCGTTTGGGCAGACGGCGGCGTGGGTGCGGCGGCACCTCCGGCCGACGACGGAGACGATCGAGACCAGCTCGACGAGCCGGGCGGCCGCGCTGGCGGCGGCGGACGCGACGGGCACGAGCGGCGCGATTGCCGGGGCGCTGGCGGCGGAGACGAGCGGGCTGGCGGTGCTGGCGCACAGCATCGAGGACCGGCCGGACAACACGACGCGGTTTCTGGTGCTGAGGGGGACGCCGCCGCCGCAGGGCACTGCCGCCGCCGCCGCCGCCGCCAGACACGCCCCCCCCCGCAAACACCTCGTCTCGTTCACCGTGCCGCACCGCAGCCCCGGGGCGCTGGCGGACGTGCTGGCGTGCTTCCGGCGCGGCGGGCTGCACCTGACGAGCATCAACAGCGTGCCGAGCCTGGCGCATCCGTTCCAGTATGTGTTTGTCGTCGAGTTTGAGGAGGACGAGGACGAGGACGAGGACGCGGGCACGGTGCCGGGCACGGTGCCGGGCGCGAACGAGGACGCCCCCGTCCGGGTGCAGCGGGTGCTGGCCGAGGTGGCACAGGTCGCGCAGACGCTGCGGCTGCTGGGGACATGGACGAAGCCGGGAGACGCAGACGCATGAAGAACACAAGGAGAGAAAGAAAAAACGAAAGCAAGAAAAGAAGCCCACGGAAAGGTTGCTGCGTACGGAGGAGTTGTTTTGTAAGCTCGCCCCGCTTTCGCCCTACAAACCGACGGCCGGCCCGTGACTCTCTTCTTTTTCCCTTCGTTTTCCCCTCTGCAACCACAAACGACCGACAGCATGCCACCGCCTCTCCGCGCGTCCAGGACCGTCGTCGGCCAGTGGCGGAGCACGGCCTGCCGGTCCCTGTCCGGCTGCTGCTGCCGCCGCCCCCCGCCCTGCCGGCCCTTCTCCTCCTCCTCCAC
>PCDN01000008.1:767016-786902 GCA_002778105.1 Ceratocystiopsis brevicomis
CCGGCACGGCCGCCGCAGCCGGCACGCACCTGCGGCTGGACAACCGGCGGGCCGTGTGCGTGGAGCGCGTGGGCGGCACCGCGGGGGCGGCAGACCACGGCATCAAGGTCGTCGGCCCGCCCGGCCAGGAAAAGGTGTTTGTCGACGTGTGGCGGCGGTACGGGCCCGTGCCCGACCTGGGCGACCCGACCGACCCGGCCGACCCGGCCGACAAGTACGCCCCCTTCCTGGCCGCCGTCGAGGCCGACCCGGCCATCGAGGAGCGGCGCACCCTCGTTTTTATGCGGGAGCCGAACCCAACCGACCCGGCGGATGAGGAGACCCCTGCGCACGTGACACCCCGCGTGACCCCCCGCGTGCCCCCCCGCGTCGTCCGCTGCCCCTACCCCCCCGACGACGCCTTCGCCCTCACGCCCACGCCCACGCTGCTCTTCCACTTCAGCGCCCTCTCCTTCAACGCCCACGCCATCCACCTCGACCCGGACTACTGCCGCCGCGTCGAGCACCACCGCAACATCCTCGTCCACGGGCCCCTGCTGCTCGTCCTGCTGCTGGCCGCCGTGCGCAAGCAGCTGCCCACCCCGCATGGCGCAGCCGCCGCCGGCGACGCCGCCATCCGCAGCATCGAGTACCGCAACCTGGCCCCGCTCTACGCCGCCGAGACCCTGCGCGTCTGCGTCCGCCGCAGCCCCCGGCCCGGCCCCGCGCCCGCCGCATGGGACGTCTGGGTCGAGGGCCCGGACGGCGGCCTGGCCGTGCGCGGCCTGGTCGTCACCGACGCACCATGAGAAAGAAAGCAACCATTCCGTATTTCCAAATGCCAAAAATGCCAAAAATGCCAAAAATGCCAGACGCCGCTTTTCTATAATGCCCTGCTATGCCAAATGCCAGATCCAGATCCCCAAAACCCGAGAAAAAAAACAAGAAAAGAACGAGAAAAAGAAAAGAAAAAAAAGAAAAGAAAAAAAAGAAAAGAAAAAAAGAAAAGAAAAACACACATCGTACAAAACACGCCCCCCCCTACACCTGCACCACAACCGGCCCCGGCTCGTTGCACAGATACAGCTCTGACCCGTCCTCCAGCGTCAGCCGCTGCACCATCCCCTGCAGCTCCGACTCGTCCAGCCCCTTGCGCACCCCAAACAGCCCGCCCGCGTCCACCACGCTCCGCAGCCGGCTCTCCTCCGACGAAATGCTTGGCGTCGACGACAGGCCCCAGCTCGGCGTCGTCCCCTCAATCGGGCTGTTCAGCGCCTCGTCGTCCTGCGACACCCGGTACGGCATCGCCGCCATCGCCGACGCCCGCGCTTGCCCCGAGTGCACCACCGCTGCGTGCCCTTCGCCCCCGCCCGCCATCCCGTCCGCCTCCTTCTCTGCATCCTCTTGCTCCTCCTCCAGCGGCGTCGTCGTAAACATGCCAAACATGCCACCCATGTCGCCCATGCCGCTCATCGGCATCTGCAGCTGCAGGCTCGGCCACCCACGCTCCCCGCACGTGTCCAGCGCCTCGCCCACGTCCACCAGGCACCCCGTCGCCCGCTGCACCTGGTCCACGTTCCGCGCCATGTACGCCGCAATCTCCGCTGCCGATCGTTCCACGTCCGCCCGCAGCAGCGCCAGCGGCTGCCCCAGGTCCGCCGGACCCGTCCCAGACTTGCGCCGCTGCTTGGCCCCGCTGCCCGTCACTGCCGCCGGCGTGTTTTTGAGCGACTGCGCCAGCACCTGCTCCACGTCCTCCGCCGCAATCGGATGCATCAGGAGCGTCGTGTTGGTCTTCAGCCGCTTGGCCATGTGGTGGAAACTCGTCGCACTGAACCCGTTGTCGCCGCAGTCCAGGTAGAGCAAGGCTGTGTTCGCCTGCACCGCCACACCCAGCGCATCCATGCTGTCGTGCAGCTTCTGGTTGCGCACCCGCAGGTGCGTCAGCACCTTGTTCTGCGCCAACCCGCTGAGCGCCCGCCCAAAGCCCTTGCCCAGCTGCCCGTCGTCCAGCTTGCTGCTGACGCCCGACAGATCCAGATACCGCACCGACTGGTTCTCCGCAAAGAAATGCGCGAGCGCCGCCACCGTCTTGCTGCTGCATGTGTCGTCGTTGGTCGGCACCGGTGCCGTGCCAACCAGGCTCAGGTAGTCGATGCAGCGATTGGCCGCCAGAGCCCGCACCAGCTGCACATAGCTGGCCTCCTCTTGGAACTCAACCATATTCACGTGCAGCCCAATGCGTCCGCTCCAGCCCTGCTCGATCGCGTGCACAAGCCCCGCGATCCCCGTCTCCAGTGGGTTGCTGCTGAGATGGAGATGCACGTCGTAAAGGCCGTTCATCGCCGTGAGAATTCGGCCGGCATCGCGGCCCGTGAGACCACAGTTGGCCAGAACGAGCCGGCGAAGAGCGTATGCGTAGCCTTCGCCCTGCATCGCAACCTGACGCGAGGCAAGTGTCGAAAGGTATCGCTCCAGAGCGTCCACAGAACGTGCATTTAACTAAAAACGAGTCAGCGCTTGGTCCCCACAATGCGTGCTGGGGGGTAGCTAGGGGGTTAAGTGTATACCTGAAAGTTGGAGATGTCCAGTGCCTCGAGATGCTCGAGACGATCAAGAACCTCGAGCGGGAGAATCGCGCCGTCATACGTGCCCGCCATGCTGCCGGCCAGGTTGAGTTCGCGCAGATTCCCAACAGAGCCCATAAAGTCTTGCACCAGCGTCGCCGGCACGCGGCCAAAGTTTTGCGACACGTCCAGTGACACAAGCGTCCAGGCCGACTGGCAAAGGGCCTGGAACAGCGTCTTCATCGACTCGTCCGAGAGTCCGCAGTTGGCCACATCCAGCGCCTCGAGACTGACGGCTTCCTGCGAAACGATCATGTTGCTGTCCGAGTTGATGTTGGGGGCGATATAGCCGGCGAGACTGTCAATGTCTGCGTCGCCAAGAGCGCAGCCACGGAGAAAAAGGCGGTTGCAGCGCGTCAGGCCGGCAGCCAACAGGTTCAGGATGGGCACCAGAAACTGGACACTCTCCTTGACCCCGTTGCGTGCTGGTAAGCAGTTCGTAAAATCCATCTGCCGAACGGTGCCCGAGGCAAAGGCAAGCGCATGGAACTCCTGGTGGAGGAGGGTGGCTCGCTGCACCAAGGACGCCTCGTGCGAGGTCAGGCAAACACCTGCGGCAAATGTTAGCATGTGCGATCAGAAATGTGTCGAAGAGGAGCGGCACGTACCATTGCGGCTCATGTACGCAACGTTGTTTCCCTGCGTGCTGTCGTACCTGTCCAAAAGACTCGACAGGTCCACGTCGCCGAAGGACAGCGACTTGAAGTAGTCGTTGTATCGCAGGGCGCGCAGCACGGCCAGCAGCTGCACATCCGTGTAAGCCGTGCAATTGGGCGACGGCAGCACGCGGAATTCGGGCGCGTGCGCGGTGCGCCAGTTGATCTCCCAGTCCACCGGCTCGCAGTGGTACGCCGCACAGAAAGCGGTCAGGGTCCGTTGCAGACCACCAAAGTCTTCGCCGGCAACAATATGCTGCGGCGTGGGCATGCCGGCCACGTGGAAGATCTCCTGCGTCTGCCAGGTGGTGGGCCAGGAGGGCTTGAGGTATTTGTCGGCCCTGGTCAGGGTCAGGATGATGCGGCGGTAGTGGCGGCTTGCCAGCTCCAGACCGATGGCGCTCTTGAACGGGTCGCGGAATCGGATGGAGAAGCGCTCGTCGCGCGAGGACCAGTCGGCGGTAAAGGACTCGATCGTCACCAGACCACAGGCCTGGTAGCGCATGTCGAGAGCGGTCGACTGGACGGCGGAAGCGCGGCCAATCTCGATAAAGAAGCAGAGGTTGATACCAACGACCAGGAAGTAGGACGAGGAGGCGCCCTCCAGCTGCTGGGCGCGCTTGAGCTTGTCGTCGGAGCGGGACGACTTGCCGCGATCGGGCGCATTGCGGTAGACCACGGGGAAGATCTCCGGTATGCTGGTCAGAAAATTGGGCTCTTCGGCACGAACCACCTTGCGGATACACTCCTCGACCTCGTGGCCGATACGCGGCGGATCCGGCTGTTCGCGGGTCTTTATCTTGACCATGGCGGCAAGGGCGTCCAGGTAGTTTTCGCGGTCGCGCGGATCCCTGACATAGATCGTGACGCCGCAGGTGGCAATCGCAGGATAGGCGAGCCGCCACCAGATGTCCATGGCGAAGGGCGGGCGCAGGGTCTCGGCGCGGTAGACGGAGATGATGGCGTGCAGGGGGATGACATGGATGGGGTCGGCGGGCGGCAGCAGAGACGAGAATGGCTTTGCGGCGGTCGTGGGCGACATGCCGTCGGGGTTCGCGGGGGCGGCGACGGTGGTGTCGGCCAGCTGGGGGAGGGCGGTGAATGCGTCGGCCTTGGTGCGGAACAGCAGAAGAAAGTCGGCGGTCAGCGCCAGGTAGCCGATGCGGGCCTTGGGAGAAAGCGACTCGGGAGAGTCCAGAGGGGTGTGCATCTCGACGGGCTGGGCATGCCAATCGGCCGCAACGTTGCTCGAGGCACTGCCGGTGACGGTGTGGGAGGAGCGGGACATGCGGCGGAAGAGGTCTGAGCCGGAGGAGCCACGACGGACGTGCATCTCGGAGCTGGATAGACGGGTGTGCGACTTGCGCAGGACCTTGCGCGGGCCATGGGCCATGAAGAGTGCCTGCGACGAGTTGGAGGCCGAGGGCGAGTTGGGCTGCTGCTGCTGTTGCTGCTGCTGCTGCTGTTGCTGCTGGCTGTTGGAGGCCGGGCTCGAGGCGGGCGAGACGGACGAGGCTGCAGTGGATGCAGACGACGCGGAGCCGGTGGCCGAGGGCCGGACGGAGGAGGTTGAGCTGCGGCTGAGCGAGCGCATGGCGCGGGGCATGTAGGACTGGAAGAAGCCGCTTTTGCCGCCGTCAAAGGAGCTCGCGCGGGGGGCGGAGGCGAGTGTGGCCATGTCGGAGTGCGATTTGGACTTGCCAAAGGGGACAGAGGCCGCGGTCGCAGAAGATCCGGTAGCGGCGGTGGTGTGAGACGCGGGGAGAGTGCTGGAGTCGGATGAGGTAGGCGAGGAGGCCCGGACTGCTGCGCCGGGCGAGGAGGGCGAGATTGGTGAGACGGGGACAGCCCCCGTCATGGGTGTCAGCGAGAGGACCACCGGCGTGGGTGGAGCCGCTGGCTTTTGTCGGTGGCTTCTTTTCCAGCGCAAGACGTCCATTGTGGAAGTATGTGCGGCGGCAGGACGAAGCCTTTCAGAAGAAAGGCTTTCAGAAGAAAGGCTTTCAGAAGAAAGGAGGAGGAAGAAGAGAGGTGGGGAGGGGGGGGGGGAGGAAAAAAGAAAACAAATGGAAAGGCGGAGGGAAAAGAAGAAGCTCAAGCCAGAGGAAGGAAATGGACAAATGTGCTTTCGGAGAAGCAAGAGCTTGGGCTCGGAGGGTCTATACTCGTAGGAGCCCAAAAACAGAGTCTTGGCGGGCCGATGATGTGTTACTCGGCGGGCTCGGACGGCTGCGGCGACGACATCGATGGCGATGACGTTTGGGTTAGAGACAATGGAGAGAACTTGCAAGACAGGCCGGTTCTGGGGCAAGATCGGCACGCAACAAATCCTTCAGCCGCGCCCTATAGCCAAGGGAATAAGAGCAGGGCGAGACGGAAACGCTGGACAAGAAGGACAGCGCGGACGGACGAAAAACGCGGCCGGCAAACGAGGATCAATTCTGTCTCAGACGCATTGCGGTGTGCGACATTCCCCAGCGAGCAAGTGAGACAAGGCCAGCTGAAAACAGAGCCGGCGGTGGGGATTGGCGTGGGTCAGAACAAAAGGCAAGCGACCAGGGTATGTGGCGTATCTTACTCCGTAAGATACAAAAGAGAGAAGAAGACCGATACGAGCACAGAAAAAATGCAAAAGGGGGGAGAGAGAATTCCAAAGAGGCTATTCCAGACAGAGAAAAAACCGTCTGCACACAAGACGGGGGCTCTTTCCCTATCAGGAGGCGCAACCCTCGGTGTGTGCTACTGTTTTTTTCTTTTTTTTTTCTTCTTTTCTTTCTTTAGTTTTCTTGTTTTCGGATTGTTTCTAGTTTCTAGCCAGTAGTGCGGGGGTTCGGCGTGTTGATGCAGTAAGTAATACGCGGGCCATACACGGCTGACCCGGCTGCATGGACAGAGCACAGAGCATGGTCTATATGCTGCTACCTATGACGTGCGAGCTTACGCGATGATAAATAAGGAAGGAGCAGCTGTTGGGGCAGCCGACAAGGAAGTGGTTGCCGTGTGATGCTACGAGGAGGATACATGACATCGACAAAGGAATCCTTGGGGGCCAAGGGAGAGCAGAACAAAGGAAGCCAGCGACAGCAAAAAAAAAAAAAAAAAAAAAGCGCGGAGCCGTCCGTGGTGATCGACGATTGGCAGAGAGACAGGGCATTGGCCAATGGCGGCGGCGGACGGACAAGGCGCTGGCTGGCAGCCAATCCGAGACGGGCTGGGCTATCTGGAGATACGGGAAAGCAGCTAGAACGTGCTCCATATATACGCCCCCACCCGACTCCGTACGAAGTCGTGCTACGAAGGATACGACTCCGTATTAATGCTCGTAGAATCGTGCCACCTGCTGCAAATGGCCCTCCAGTGGGGCCTTTCTAAAGTTGGATGTCCCGATTGCTGTAGCATCGCCAGATTGGGTGACGGCCACAGAAATTGTGCCGTCGTCATGCCACGAGAACCAACAACGGTCTCGTTATAAGGGCCGTGGGTGGCCATTTTCTGGATGTCTGTCATCGCCGTCTTTGCTCGCGTGGTGATCACGTGGCATTCTTCTGTGCAACACGAGAGAAGAAAAGGAAAAAAAAAGGAAAAAAAGAAGAAAAAATGTCAAATAGCAAATAAATCCTCCCGTTGGCCTGTTTGACTTGCATCCTCCTTGACGTCGATCCGATCCGCACCACCCCGTTGACAACATCGCGTCGAGACCTCGGGCTGACGGCGACATGCCCGGCTTCTACGAAAACGCAGTGTCCTGGACACGATGGATCCCTCGCGGGAGTCGGCAGCCGGTGCAATCAACCCGCCCACGCCTCTGGCCGCTATAAACAGCAGCGCAGCAGAGCCGGCTACGAAGAGCAGCACTACAGACAACAGTGCTGGCACCACAGAGCAGGTGCCGGACGTGCCCAGTTCGCCGCTATTGATGCAGCAGCGCTGCAGGCGACCGGCCGCAAAACGCGGCTGTTGTTCTTGGCCGAGGAGAAACACCTCGTCATCACGGTGCCCAACGCACCGCACGAGCACCTCCATAAAACCCTCGACGTCAGCATTGCCGAAAGCGTAGGCGCCATGGGACTGAAGCACCAATGGGTCCAAGGAGGCGCCGGACATATCCCAGCCCCGGGGATGGCGGACGAGCCGGGCTCGCAAGGCGAGGGCGACTCCAGCGGCGGGCCCTTGGCGGGGCGGGGGGTGATTGGAGGATGCTGGCCGACCCTCGTGATCGAGGCCGGCTTTTCCCAGTCACTGCCCTCCTTGCGCCGTAAGATGCGTTTTTGGTTCGACAAGGCCAATCACGATGTGACAATTGTGATCCTAGCCAAGGTCTTCCCTGGCGACGGCGAGCAGTAAGCAAGAGGAGGGAGCACGTCGCGGCGGCGGCCTCGAGCGGCTTGGGCGTGGTGACCCGTCGCGCAACTGCCTTGGCCACACGTCTGGAGCCAGTTTGTGTCCAGACCATCAACGTCGTGTGGGCCGCCGGGTCAAACGAAAAGACCCAAACGACTTCGTGGTGACCAGTGGGCCACTACGATTGGAATTTGCGCGTCTGTTCTTTCGGCCCCCCCCCCGACGGAAGGCAATCTGGTCGTTCCAGATATCGAATGCAGTATTTAGCGGCTTTTGGCATGGACTTAATTAAGCCTGCATATGAACACATGGCAGAGCATTCTCCTGCAGTTCCTGCAAGCTGGCTTCGTCTGTTTGTTCTGGCTTCGCTGCCTCCCTGGGATTGTTTTCTGCCATATTCGCCTGTGTTATATAGAGCCTTTTCTTTCTCGTTCACGATTCGAAGTGGAGAATGGCCGGGGAAAAAACCCGGGAACGGCCCCAGAAGCTTGGTCTGCAGCGTTTTTTTTTTCTTCAGGCCAACACCGCACCGGCGTCTCTTTCGGCTGGGACCTTGGCGGCCTCTTTTGCGTGTGCGAGACGGTTGTCATTTAGTCGACACAGAGATTTCGCTTGGCAGCAAAGCGCTGGGCAGCACCAGCACCAAGCTCTTGTTAACGAACAACCGAGCAATACCAAGAAAAACATCTTCCAGTTTTGACAGCTTGGCCAGTGCTTGGCTGTCATCCCGACCATCACCGCCCCGGACAAGCTATGGCCTCCGTGTTGAAACGCATGGAGATCAAAGGAGCAGTCCGGGCACAAGCCTCATGTTTCCTCACAGACGTAAGATACGGCAACGGCGCTGTCGAAACAGGGCGGGTTTCGGGTTGCCGCCCTTCCCCCCCCCCGCTGATGTGGCTGCCGGGCGTCAGCCACTGCTCTGCGCTCGTAAGATCCTCTGTAATCGCGATGGCTTCTTTTGTCCCACCCACCAATCGTCGGGCACACCGTCTCCCCTTCAACACGCCCTGGCCACGCAACGACCACGGCGCACGGCGAGCAAAAGGCAGCAAACGCATCCTGCTCATTCCTTCTCCTGCTCCTTTTTCTGCTCGTGTTTCGTGTTCGTCCGTTCGTGCGCGCTGTCCCCCCCCGTCGCCTTTCTTCTGCCTCGCCGTCCCCGGGAGCGCCACCTCTGCTGTCGGTCACCACCAAACCCGTGTTTCATGTGAGCGCCAATGACGTGCTACCGCTACCCCCTGGGCCGTGTTGGGACAGCTTCCGGCCACAGAGGCTCTCTTGGGCCTAAAAATACACCAAGAAGCACATTGTGGCCCGTGCCAGTGCTTGTTTCACATTGCTCCAGCCAATGGAAAGCCGCGCATGGACTTGTACCCAGTACGCGCCGAGCGCCTGGTCGGCTCGCCTTTGGTCCACTCGCCAAGCGCCGCACCGCTGCGTACCCAGTACACCAAGACCCGTTTTTGCGTATTTTTGCGTGTTCCAACTCCGGACACAAGGGGAAGAAGGCGCGCTGCGTCTCAGGGGAAAACACCGTCCCCACCGCCCGCGCACTCTCACGAGAGAGCTCCCTTTGGCCCTCCTCTATCGTCTTTTGCCTCTCCCCCGCCAAAGACGAACGACTGCGTTGCTGTCTGTCCACAGGACGCGCTGTCCGTCTGTCGTTGCCGCCAGCCGCAGTGTACCTCATCCCTTAATCCCCCGACTTGCATTTCTCCTGTTTGTTTCCTTGTTTCCTTGTTTCTTTGTTTCGTCGTTTCTCTTCATTTCTCTTTTCTTCTTATTTGATCTGCCTGATCCTTGCTGCGTCCACGCCTCTCTGGCCAGCCCGCTCTTTGGTCTGTCTGTTCTTAGACTACAACCTTCTCGATCAGGCCGTGGACGGGCCCTTTCACCACACCTCTCTTCTTCCACATCCCCCCACCATGGCCATGCTTGCTGCAAAATCGCCCTTCCCGCCGTCGCTTGGCGTTCAGTCGTCGGCCGGCGTGGGCTCCAATATGCCCTCGCCTCCCACTTCGCACACGCCGTCGTCCCGCCGCGCCCTCGTCGCCTCGGCAGCTACCGGCGGCCAGTCCTTTGCCAGCCCGACCAATTCCGAGTTCTCCGACACCGACAGCCCGGATGCCGTCAAGAACTGGGACGAGGACCGCGTGTGCGAGTACCTGCGCTCGGTCAAGTGTGGCGAGTACGAGAAGATGTTCCGCAAAAACAACATCACGGGCGAGAACCTGCTCGAGCTCGACAAGGACGTGCTCCGCGAGATGGGCGTCGAGAAGGTCGGCGACCGCGTGCGGCTCTTTCTCAGCATTAAGAAGCTGCGCACCAAGACGTTTGCAAACCAGAAGAAGCGGCATAGGGTTGGTCATCCTTTCTCTTCCTGTCTCTTCCGATCTTGTCTTCGCCTCTGACCTCCAGGACTCCTTTGGCGGGTTGGGCGTCCAGTATGCACCCTACGCCGGCTCGCCACGGCTGCCCGGCACCGCCCGCGCCATGCCGTCGCCCTCGGCCAACAAGCGCTACTCGCGCCAAGTCGACCTGTCGTCTTTTGCCCTCGAGAACATTGCTAAGACGTCGCGCCCCAGCTCGCCCCAGTCCGGTGCCGATCCGCTACGCTCTGCCCGCCCCAGCCGCTACCCGACCCCCAGCCCGGCCTATCCGCCGCCGCCCGGACTTGCGGCCCAGCAGCCGGCGCGGCTGGTCGCAGCCGCCCACACGCGCAACAACTCGAGCATGGACGGGTCCATGATGGCTGCGCTGCCGCAGAACCAGGACGTGATCCGCGTCATCTCGACCGGCGGCGTGACCAAGGTTGTCAAGATTGCCGACTGCAAGACGTGCGAGGAGGTCATGCGTGTCACGCTCCGCAAGTTTGCGCTGCGCGAAGACCACGAGCGCAACTACTGTTTCTGGGTGCTGACAGGCACGGAGCCGGAGCCCAGTCAGTGCATCCGCCTTGGCGACACGGAGCTGTGGCGCATCATCAAGGACCAGGCGCGCCGCGAGCGCAATCGCCTGATTCTGCGGCGCGTCCCCGCCGGCAAGCCGGGCCAGCCCGAGCTGGAGCGTTCGGCCACGATTGCGCTGGAGGAGAAGCAGCAACAGCAGCAGCTGCAGCAGCAGCAGCAGATGGGCGGGATCGACAAGCGCAGCCAGCTCAAGGTGCAAAAGGTGCTGGGCGAGTCGTGGGACAACCTGCAGCAGCACCAGGCGCCGCTGTCGCCTGCGACGTACCAGGACCGCGAGCGCAACATCAACAACACGGCGCGCGACCTCGAACGGCCGACGGACACGCTGCGGCCGCCGGTGCGGCGCAAGGGTGTGCTGCGGCAGTTTGGCGGGCTGCGGCCGCCGAGCGAGCTGATCGCGTCGGACCTGACGACGTACTTCCCCGACCACCCGCGCGAGGACATTGACCGGACGGCACGGCTGTCGATGCGACGGTCGGCGCGGCTGAGCCGGGTCAACAGCCGGCTGAGCGTGGCGAGCACGCTCAGCTTCGCGTCGACGATCCAGGACGCGCCGCCGATCCCGACGATTGCGGACAGCTGGCTCAGCGCGGCGGGCGCGCAGCCGGCCAAGCTTGCGCTGCCGCGGGACCAGCGCAGCATCCGCGTGCCGCACAGCTTCCGGGACTCGGTGGCGTCGTCGATGCTGGACACGCTGCAGGAGGAAGAGCCGAACCGCAAGTCGTACGTGTCGTACGCGGACAGCGGGTCGGACACGGCGACGCCCAACATCTCGGAGACGGACGAAGCCGGCGCCAGCGTCGGCGGCAGCAGCGGCAGCAGCGGCATGGTGGGGATGGGCGGTGGCAGCAGCACGGCGGGCAGCACGGTGCGCAGCAGCTTCTTTGACGAGACGGGGCCGGAGTCGACGTCGAGCTCGCTGAAGGAGATTGGCGAGGCGCTGGACGCGGACGGCGAGGGCGCCGACGAGGAGCTGCAGAGCTTCCTGGCGGGCGAGTCGTGGGACGAGAGCAAGTGGATGAAGGGGGCGCTGATCGGGCAGGGGTCGTTTGGGTGCGTGTACCTGGCGCTGCACGCGGTGACGGGGGAGCTGCTGGCGGTCAAGCAGGTGGAGAGCGCCAACAGCCAGACGGACGCGCGCAAGAAGAGCATGATCGACGCGCTGAAGCGGGAGATCAGCCTGCTGCGGGACCTGCGGCACCCGAACATTGTGCAGTACCTGGGGTGCGGGACGTCGGCGGAGTTCCTCAACATTTTCCTGGAGTACGTGCCGGGCGGGTCGGTGCAGACGATGCTGAACTCGTACGGGGCGCTGCCGGAGCCGCTGGTGCGCAGCTTTGTGCGGCAGATCCTGCACGGGCTGTCGTACCTGCACAACCGCGACATCATCCACCGCGACATCAAGGGGGCCAACATCCTGGTGGACAACAAGGGCACGATCAAGATCTCGGACTTTGGCATCAGCAAGAAGGTCGAGGCGACCAACATCCTGAGCGGCAGCAACAACAGCAAGAACCGGCCGTCGCTGCAGGGCTCGGTCTTCTGGATGGCGCCCGAGGTGGTCAAGCAGACGAGCTACACGCGCAAGGCCGACATCTGGTCGCTGGGCTGCCTGGTGGTGGAGATGATGACGGGCACGCACCCGTACCCGGACTGCTCGCAGCTGCAGGCCATCTTCAAGATTGGCGGCGGCAAGGCGGCGCCGACGATCCCGGACTCGGCGAGCGCCGAGGCGAAGCTGTTCCTGAGCCAGACGTTTGAGATGGACCACACGAAGCGCCCGAGCGCGGACGAGCTGCTGGCCAGTCCGTTCCTGGCGCCGATTACGTGAGGGTGGATGTGTGTGCAGGTGTGCAGCCGTTCATCTTGATCCGTCGTTTCTTTTTTTCTTTTTTTCTTTTTTTTTTCTTCTTCTTTCGTTCGGCGCCGGACGCGACGCGTGATGATGCATTGTGGTGGTGATGGATAGAAATACGATGGGTAGAAGATAATGAACCGTCCCTTGATTCCACCACAAGCACGATCACACGGCCCACTCGGTCGTGTCCTCGCCCGGCCGCACAAAGGGCTCGTCAATCTGCTTGATGGCGACGTCGCTGCACAGGATGCAGGCGGAGGCGACGAGGGCGTCCAGCTCGGCCACCATGTGGTCCTTGTGGGCGCCGCGGCCGGCCAGCCCGCGGGTGATGTGCAGCTGCAGGTCGCGGATGCGGCGGGCCTGGGCGGGGCCGGCGTGGTCGAGGACGGCGCGGCCGAGGCAGTCGGAGTGGAAGGCGTGCTGGCAGGGGAAGACGAAGAACTGGCGGCTGAGCAGGGGCAGGCCGCAGGCGGAGCAGGCCTCGCCGGGGGCGACGATGGCGAAGCGGTGGTCGAGGGCGGCGACGGCGCGCTGGATGTGGGCGGCGGTGTGGGCGCTGTCGTCCATTTCGCGGCGCAGGCCGTCGATGGCGCGGCTGTAGTCCTCGAGGGCGGCGCAGATGTCGTCCTTGAAGTCGTCGATGACGACAAAGTCGGGGAAGAAGGGGATCAGGTCCTCGATCCGCAGCAGCTCACAGCGCTTGAGAAAGGCAATGGCCGTCTTGATGCCGCCGCTGCCCTGCTGGGCAATGACCTTGCGCGCGACGGCGAGCCACAGGCGCTTGCGCAGCGCGGCCGGCGCGGCGCCCGGCCCCGTCGGCCGGTCGGCGACGACGGCCGCCAGGTCGACCGCGTCGTGCGCCAGCGCCAGGTCGACCGCCTGGCCGTACTGGCCCATGCTCGTGTAGATGTGCACGCACGACAGCACGCGCCCGTGCTGGATGCACAGCCGCAGCGCAAAGTCCGGGTCGTAGCGCGGCTCGTCGCCCTGCGCCTCCAGGTACGCCAGCAGCGCCGCCTCGTCCCGCCGCGCCGGCGCGTGCGCCGCGTACAGCGCCACCAGCGTGTTGTGCACGGCCGCGTCCGTCGCGCCCAGCCGGTCCACCGCGTACTGCAGGTACCGCACCGCCTGGTTGCCCGCCAGCGGCCCGTCGCCGTACTGCTCGGCGTACTCCAGCAGCGCCGGGATCAGCAGCCGCGCCTGCAGCCGCGTCCCCTGCCGCATCAGCACGTCCACCAGCGCCGTCGCCGCGTGCGCCATCAGCACCCCGCTGTACCGGTAGAACACCTCCGCCTCCGTCTGCCGCTGCAGCACCGCCAGCGCCGCCGCCCACCGCTCCCGCTGCACCCAGTACGACAGCACGTAGTGGCAGTCGCCCACCGCGTCCGCAAAGAACAGCAGCTCCTCCTCGCGCCCGTGGCTGCTGATCGTGTCGTACACCGTCTTGCGGTCCAGGTCCGCCTTGTGCTTGACCACAAACGCCTGGAACTCCTCCCGCACCGTTGCCAGCGCCCCCGTCGCCCGGGCCGCGTCGTCGCCGTTGTCATCGTCGTTGCCGTTGCCGTTGCTGTTGCCGTTGCCGTTGCCGTTGCCGTTGCCGTCACCGTCGCCGTCGCCGTCGCCGTTGCCGTCGCCGTCGTCGCCGCCATTGCCGTTTTCTCTGTTCTCCGTCGTCGTCTCCCCTCTTGTTTCTGCCGCCGCCGCCGCCGCCGCCGCCCGCGTCACAATCGTGTCGTCCAGCGCGTTCAGCTTGGCCATGAACAGCTCCACCAGCCAGCTCGCCAGCATCGTGCGCTGCATCACCCCCGGCTTGCGGTACGTGCTCAGCTTCGTCAGCAGGTACTTGCGCAGCGCGTCCGCCTGCTGCCGGTCCAGCAGCGCCAACGCCACCTCCTCAAACGGCTTGCTGCTCTTGCCGTAGATCCCCGCCGCCTCGTCAAACAGGCCCTGGCCCATCAGGTAGTCGCCCGACGCCGTCGCCACCGCGTCGCGCTGCGCCGCCGTCCGCGCGTACTGCATCGCCGCGTCAAACTGCTGCAGCTGCAGCATCACCCGCCACACGTCGCGCGCCTCGTCCCGCACCACCACCTCGAAGATCTCGTCCGCCGTGAACAGCCAGAACGTCGCCTTTTGCTGGTCCACGCACAGGCCCACCACCTTGGGCGGCGGCGGCGCCGCCGCCGCCGCTGCCGCCGCCACCACGTCCGTGTTGTGCTCGTCTCCGTCCCCCTCCTCCAGGATCGCCTGGTCAAACACCACCGCGCCCGTCAGCCGGTTCGCCGCCACCACCCGCCCGCCCAGCAGGCCCACCACGTGCCACTGCGTCAGCGCCACGCCCTCGATCGCCAGCGGCGGCGGCGGGCCCGCGGCCAGCTGCGCCCGCGTCAGCAGCTTCGCCTCAGCAAACACCTTGGTGCCCAGCTCGGGCCGCGGCGGCGCCATCAGCAACCGGCCGTGGTACACGCCCTGCGGCGACAGCCAGGCAAACGCGCGGTCGGGGGGGCTAACCGCTTCGTTCGGCGACGACGTCGACGTCGACGACGAGCCATCGTCCGGGTCGGGCGACACCACAAGGGCCGACGAGCAAGTCGGCGACGACGACGACGAGGACGACGACGACGACGACGACGGCGACGACAACGGTGCGAGGTCGTGCACGACGGGTTGCTCCGTGTCGAACAGCCGCGCGTACACGGAACCGCCGTCCTGAGCCCGGCCCACGCGCCCAACCCAGTGCAGCAGCCGCGTGGGCGTGCTGACGAGCACGCGGCGCACACTGTCCGATCGGTTGCCGCCGCCGCCGCCGCCGCCGCCGCCGCCGGGCAGCGCGTCCACCCAGAGCCCCGTCACGGCGCCGTCCGGCACGCGCACCAGCGTCTTGACGTATTTTTCTTCTTTGCGGTAGAACTCGGTCGCCGGCTCCACAAACGTCTCGTACAGGTGCCCGTCGGCCGCGCCCACCAGGATCTCGCGCGTCGACGCCGTCGGCAGCGCCGGGTTCCACGCCACGCTCTGCACCGCCACGCCGCGCAGCCGCGGCAGCGCCCGCGGCTGCCGCGACTGCGAGTGCAGGTAGTACGTCTCGCCCAGCGCCGTGCACACCAGCAGGTGCGACGCCGTCGGGTCCAGGAACATGCGCTGGATCACGCCCACCTCGGACGGGCGCTTGGGAAGGTCGATGTCTGGGAATCAGCAACAGGAGCTTTGGTGAACCAATCGCCTAGCACAGCACCCACCGTCAATGTCCTCCGGTCGGTTCAGATCAATCCGCAGGATGCGGCCGTTCGACAGCGCCAGCACAAGCACGTTGTTGGCGACCTGGGCCGCCACGAAATTGGCCGCAATCGAAAACTGCAGCTGCACGCGCTGCACGTCAAAGATCGGAAGGCCATTGTCGTTGTCTAGGCCGGCCGACGCCGAGAAGCCGGTTGACGGGTCCTGAGCCATTGGAAAGATGCTGTGCTTCGCATGGCCGTCCGTCCAGGGGGTTTGGGTTGGCTTGCCTGCCAGCGAAGGCGGAGATGGCTGGAGCTATTCGCTCACCAAGGCGGTGAGCTCCGGCAGTTCGGAATTGTGGGCCCCAAGCTACTCCTAATCCTCCTCATCCGAATCACCGCTACAGATCACCGCTTCTTACTCCGTACGGAGTAGACTTTACCGATGCGTATCTTACTTGTTTGATTTTCTATAGACCAAAGAACCGCTGCTCTGTCGCGAGCCCTAAACCCAACTCCATGATCAGATGAGACGTCCCGTATACCAAAACGGGACGGAAACAAAAAAACATAAAATAAAAATAAAAAAAAATTCCAACAGAAAGAATAAAAACATGTAAAAGAATTATGAAGACAAAATTCAGGAAGAAAAAAAGATCCCAAATCGGGAAGAATATAGAGCCAGTACTCGCGAGTGGTCGTCGTAACATGCCGCAAGGCTGAATCGTGTCGTCCAATGCCTTCTCCTAGTGGGAGCAGGCCTCTTAATTTCTAGCAGCAGCCTTTTGCTTCTCCTTGATCATGACATACGAGTACCTAGTTGTCGTTAGAAAGCGCCAAGTAGACAGGAAATGATGGGAACGTACGCCATGATGCCGCCGACAGCAATGAAAACACCCAACACAGACTTATCGCCGACTGACCGGCCCGACGTCGCCCAGCCAAGGGCAATGATCGTGCAGGTCTTGAGATGGCCAACGACCGTGCTGGACACGGGACCGGTCTGGGCAATGATGAAGAACTGGGAGATGTTGATGAGGGAAGCAAAGCAGCCGGACTAGACGGGGTTGGCATTAGGCAAGCAAGGTCTGTGAGCACTGGGCAGAAAGCAGGAAATACGCACCATCAGAATCAGCATCCAGCGGCTAAAGGCCACGTCGCTCCACGTCGGGAAGGTGTCGACAAAGGGAATGACGTAGAGCAGCAGAAAGGCCGAGACGGGGGCCTGGTTAAAGAGCAGCTGCATGCTGGACATTTGCAGCTTGCGGTGGTAGCTGGCGATCCAGACGGTGTAGAGCGAAGAGGCAAAGATGCCGCTAAAGGCAAAGAAGATGCCGAGCGTGGACGTGGTCTTGACCTTGGCGTCGGCGGCGGGCAGCGAGTCGTAGTAGGAGACGATGCCGACGCCGGCACAGGCGGGAACGAGGGCGGCGAGGGCGGCGCGCGGCAGGGTGGCGCGGTAGAGGATGTAGTTCATGGCGGCAACGGTGGGGGTCAGCAGGATGCGGGCGACCTGATAGAAGGTGACCGAGGAGAAGGCCAGCGACAGGTTCGGCAGGATGACGTTGAGGGCCATGGCGATGGACAGGGGGAAGATCTCGCGAATGGTGGCGCGGCGCGGGACGAAGAAGGCGAAGCGCTGGCGCGAGAGCACGTAGAGGGTGAACCAGGTGATGGTGAAGTGGAAGGCGGCAAAGGTGAGCTGGGCCAGCTTGAGGGACGGTTCGGAGAAGATGGCTTTGTTGGTGAAGACCTGGGGCCGTTAGGACATGCGGGACAGACACAACAGCAAACAAGGGGGACACAACGTACAATGCCAATGGTGGCCAGCGTGTTGATGCTGGTCCAGAGGATGGTGCCGAACCATGACGATTTTGGCGGCTCGGCCTTCACAGGAGGCTGCGGAAGCAGCTCGGCACTCTCTTCGTCGGCGATCTCCAGGGGCTCCGAGATCTTGGGGAGTGACTCGTCGCTGTGGCCGGCGCGGTTGTGGTCGAGGCGCGCCAGCTTCTCGGTCTCCTCACGCTTCTCGACTTCCGTGACGGAGGACGAAGCCGAAGCCGAGCCCTCGGCGCGATCGTGGTCGGCCATCGGGACGATGTGGTATCAGGACAGGGGGTGGGGGTGTGTCGTGGAAGAGGGCAGGAAAGCAGACGTCGTGTTGTCGTCTGACCGCAATTGCAAGATGATTTAACGAGGGAAGAGGCAAAAAATAAAGTAAAAAAAAAAAAAAAAAGTACAATTCGGGTAAAATAACAAAACCAGGAAAAGAGCAAATAAATGGCTGGCCTTGCACCTCCGAGTTGGACGAAGGGTCAGGAGAAGAAAAGGCGAAGAAAAAAATTCAAGCCGGATGGGACAAACGAAGGCTTGCAAAGAACAAAGGGCGAGGAATGCGAAAAGGAGGCGATGGGGAAGGAGCAGGATCTCGACAGTTCCGTCCTGGCTTAAGATACGTGTACTTACTTACTCACAATGAACAGGGATGGGAAAAAGGGGTGGAGCACTGTGCTGCGCGTCCCGGCTCCTGAGGAAGTACTTATAGCGGTTTACGCAGGCAAGTCCCAGCACTGTTAGAGCCGGTTCCAGCGATATTCCGGCACCCACAGCCCCCGCTCTAGGCTGCATTGGTGCTAGCGTCCGCCTGTCTACGAAGACGGGGCTTTGTTTGTGGCCGTCAAGGGCTTGGCACCAAGCAAACTCGTAATACTCCGTAAAGCTCGCTTGTAAAAAATAAAAATAAAAATAAAAATAAAAAATAAAAAATAAAAATAAAAAATAAAAAATAAAAGATTTGCGCTGTTCAGTATCACTTGTACGAGTAAGACTTTACGAGTTTCGACAGGCCCCATCACGATGAACACGAAAAATGCCGTATTTCCCAAAACGTGACTCTGTGGCGGCGGCGGCCGGCCGTACCGGTTCGTATCGCATGCAGTAGTAACGGCGACTGGATCAACACGAAAACAGGGCATAAGGCAGACCGGGGGGGGTCCTTGTCGACAGGAATGCTTGTGTCTTCGCCTGCAATGAATCGCGAAGAACGTGGCCGAGTTTTTCTACGCACCCGGCCAATCTTTCTTCTTCTTTTTCCTTTTCGCTTCCTTTTCCCTTTGGTCCTACGCAAGTCAAGACGGAAGCATCTTATCGGTTATACGTGTTCTTGTATACTAAGCTCATACTATGTGGGCTCGTCTCATTCCACTACTGGAAACGAAAAAAGGGGCACCCTTTGTTAGACATGCATGCCTTTCGCAAGACCAACAGTAAGCGAAAGCTTCGTATCTGAACTTAGCATGTCTCGCTATCTGCGGGCAGGACGCCGTGCAGGACGCGAGAGCCCCCTTTCCCCTTGTCATCCCCCACTCGCGCCTTCCTCGTTTTACACGGCTGCTGCCCTCTTCCTTCCTAAACCGACACGTTTTCAGAGGGCCGTGACCGCACCACTCCTTCCCGCCCCGCCCCGCCCGCCGTGACGTGATTGCGATACTTTGTAAGATACATCCTTTTAAGAAAAAGATATCTTACACTGTAATCCTTTTGGTATCTTACGAGTACTCCGTAGATGTCACTGTGGCTCGTCTCATTTAACATTTATCCCTTCTGTGCCTATAAAGCCCCCCCACCCACAAATCCACGCCGACAAATTTCAGCGCGTCCCTCCCCCCCCACCCCGCCCTTCCCCTGTGTCTTGACAGGCGCATCGCCGTGCGGTCCCCCCCTCCCTTCTTTTCTCTCCTTCACCACGCCCTCATAATTCGTCGTCTGTACTCTTCTGCTTCTCCCGCTCGTCCTCTGCGCACCTCTCGGCATCCCAGCTCCTCGCAACAGTTTACTCCTAGTACAATATGGCTTCTCTGTACCACAATGGCCAGGACGGTGAGTTTTGCTTGGCTCCTGGGTCTACACCGCTGCTCTGCTCTGGCGGCCCCAGGCGGCCCCGGCGGTGCTGCGACGCCCCCATTGCCCTCGCACGTCCCGCAATCGGTGTATTAACTCGCTAATTCGTGCAGCTGGCCGTCGTGTCAACTTCTTTGAGGAGTTTGGCGTCTGGAAGGACGCTCCTGTCCTGACCGGCAGCACCAAGTTCGAGCCTCTTCCCGAGGTGAAGAACATTATGATCACGGGCGGTGCGGGTTTTATGTACGTCTTCTCGTGTTGGCGTCTCTTCAATCTCTCTTTGTGTGCGCACACGTCACACACAAATGGAAATCTCTCCCCTGACCACCACCCCCCCC
>PCDN01000008.1:795109-822346 GCA_002778105.1 Ceratocystiopsis brevicomis
CTCCCCCCCCTCCCCCCTAGAAAACGCCCGCTGTCGTCCGCCGTGGGTTTGCAGTTTCATCCCCACGCGTGCCGTGGTCGCTTTCCGCTGCGTCTTTCTTGACCGCCTTTGCCGACCCCGTCTCCCCAAATGCTGGCTGGCCTCACACGCGCGTTGATACTGCAGCAAAAAACCCGCTGAATAGCAGCAGGAGACTCAATACCCACCACAGCCCGCTGTCAAGAGCCGCCCGATTGTCGCCAATAGTCGAACGCTCCCCACCCCTGGTTGTTGGTCCGCCCAACTGCTGAGAAAAAGAAAGAAAAGAAGGCGCGCCTATCTTGCGTCTTTGTGCGTCTTTGTTCTTTTCCCGGCCTTTTTTTTTTTCTTTTTTCTTTTGACGAACCTCCCTCACATCCCCTCCTGCCGCGACGCCGCATCGGACGAGGTCTGCCTCCTCGCCCGTCCCTGCTCTCCGACTTCTCCTTTTGCCAAGTCAACTAACCCTCGCGTTTTCCCCTTGGCAGCCCCTCGTCTTCTTCTCGGCGTTCTCTGCGCCTGCACGCCGAAAGCTGAAAGCGTAAGGAAGGGCCTGTGACCTTTCTTTCTTTCTTGAAACTTCCCGGGTTTCTTCCGCGTCATCTTCCACCATGGCCACCAAAAAGTACGTTTCTTCAGCAAGGCCCCAAACCGGACCCCTCTTCGCCTGACTGACGCTTTCCGTCCCAGCCTCTACACCTCGGAGCAGTTCATGAACCCGGGGCCTGCGCCCCGGCCGCCGACCGACCGGCCGCGCCTCAATTTGACCCCCACCGCTAGTATGCGCACCGACATGTCGAACCTTAGCATCAGCTCCCCTATCCAGCGCACCGCCGCCTCCACCTACTCCGGCGCTACCATTGCCCTGCCGGTGAACCGCCAGAACTCCGACGTCGATGGCCAAGGCGGTCTGGCCATTATCAAGGAGGGCTCTGCTTCTGTCAAGGAGAGCAAAAACTTTATCCAGCCTTGGAAGCAGAAGTACCTGGTGCTGAGAAAGGAGGCCCTCGACTTCCACAAGGTCGAGGGCGGCAAGCTGTCCTACACGCTGTACCTCAAAGACGTCGTTAATGTCGGCCGTGTTGAGGCCGCCGGCACCATCTTCGAGATTAAACGCCACTCCAGCGGCTCCTCCACAAGCCCTGGCGACGACGATGGCTCGGTCAGAACGCTGCAGATCCGCGTCAAGGGCGACGACGATCTCTACGAGTGGATCGACTACATCTATGCTCGCTGTCCCGGCATGGGTGGTGTCAGCAACCCGACCAACTTCTCCCACGCCGTCCACGTCGGTTTTGATCCCAAGACCGGCGAGTTTGTTGGCCTGCCGCCCGAGTGGTCCAAGCTGCTGAACTCCTCTGCCATCACCAAGGAGGACTACGAGCGCGATCCGCAGGCCGTCTTCGAGGTCCTGGACTTCTACTCTGATCTCACCAAGCACGCCGAGAACCCCAACCAATACTCCAGTATGACGCCCACGCCACCCGGGAGCAACGCGCAGAGCAAGCAGCTTGGGTACTCGGGCGGTGCATCGGTCGCCCCGCCCCGCCCCGCCATGGCGCCGCCCCTGCAGCAGGCACGCCAGCCCAGCAACAACAACAACTTCCCGTCACCGGCGCCGTCACCGTCGGCTTCTTCTCTTGCTGGTGCACCCCGCCGACCGTCGCCGACGGAAGCGCAGCAGCAGCGCCAGCAGATGCAGGGCATGGCCCCCAATTATGTGAGCAGCAACGGGGCATCCCAAGAAGAAGTTCTCCGCCAAAAGCAACTACAGCAGCAGCAACAGCAGTTACAGCAACAGCAACAAATGCAGCAGCAGCAGCAGCAGCAGCAACAGCAGCAACAGTATGAGGCTGCGCAGCGGCAACGTATGGCCGAGATGGAAGAGCAGAATCGTCGTGAGCTGGAGGCGTACAATGCGTCCCTGCCAAAGACCAAGACGCCCATGGCGCAGCAAGAGATTGGAGGCGGGTATTCCGCACAGCCCGATCGCTACAACCCTAGCCGCGCAGCCCCCCCTGCGCCCAAATCTGGGGCGGCTGCGAGTCTCCGTGCCCAGCGACCAGCCCCAGCACCCCCATCGAGTGCGAATGGCGCTGCTGGTGCATCGCGCCCAGGACAGTCAAGCGCATCGGCGGCGAGAGACGCGGCGGCGGCCCAGGCTGCGCGCATGCAGACCCGGGCTGATCAGCAACAGAGTGCCTCCGCTGCACAGCGCTACCCGAACGGTGGCCAGTCGGCTGCCAGCGCCTCCCGTGCCAATGGCCCAGCGCAGGGTCAGCCGCCGTCTCGCCTGCCGGCACCGGTGAAGCCGCTCAACGTCGGGCCCAAGGCGACGCGGCCAAACGACGGCGTCAAGGCGGCGGAGGCTGCCCTGGTGGCCAAGCCGCCCCCCTCGGAGCGGAAGCAGGACGTGCGCATGTCTACGATGACGGAAAGCGAGGTCATGGCGAAGCTGCGCGAGGCCGTCTCCAAGGACGACCCGAACCTGTCGTACTCCAAGCAGAAGAAGATCGGCCAGGGCGCATCTGGCTCCGTGTACGTGGCCAAGGTGCGGGAGACCGCGGTGTCGCCAATCGCGCGCACGATCCTCCGGGAGCAGGGAAGCCGGGCACAGGTTGCGATCAAGCAAATGGACCTGGCCCACCAACCCCGGAAGGAGCTGATTGTCAACGAGATCATGGTTATGAAGGACAGCAAGCATCCGAACATAGTCAACTTCCTGGATGCCTTCCTCCGCAACAACTTCTCGGAGCTCTGGGTCGTTATGGAGTACATGGAGGGTGGTGCCCTGACGGATGTGATTGACAACAACCAGGTCATCACGGAAGACCAGATTTCGACCATTTGTCTCGAGGTACGTTTATCTTGGTGGCAGCTGGATGATTGAACACCCGTGGCTAACAACATGCAATAGACCTGCCGTGGCCTGCAACACCTGCACTCGCAGAAAATCATCCACCGTGATATCAAGAGCGACAACGTGCTTCTGGATGCTCGTGGAAACGTCAAGATCAGTAAGTGGCCCCGAACGGCCCCCTCGCCGGAGAAAACTGCTGACTCCCAACGCAGCCGATTTCGGCTTCTGCGCCAAGCTCACCGATGCCAAGTCCAAGCGTGCCACGATGGTGGGCACGCCGTACTGGATGGCTCCGGAGGTGGTGAAGCAGAAGGAGTACGGCCCCAAGGTGGACATCTGGTCGTTGGGCATTATGGCGATTGAGATGATCGAGTCGGAGCCGCCGTACCTGAACGAGGAGCCGCTAAAGGCGCTGTATCTGATTGCGACGAACGGGACGCCGCGGCTCAAGAAGCCCGAGAAGCTCAGCAAGGAGCTCAAGGCGTTCCTGTCGGTGTGCCTGTGCGTGGACGTCAAGAGCCGTGCATCGGCGCTGGAGTTGCTGGAGCACGACTTCCTGAAGCACGGCTGCCCGCTGGGCAGCCTGTCCGAGCTGCTTGCTTTCAAGAAGCATGGGAAGTGAGCAGGCCAGGGAGGTCAACCTTGTCTCTGTTCTTTCTCCCCGTCCCGTCCTGTCCCGTCCCCACCCCTACTCTCCCCTTTCATTCTTTGCCGGGAACGGCTGCCGTGTTCATGCTGTTTTCGAATACGTGCGCCCATGCATCGCAGGGGTGTTTTGCTCTGCGCCTCTTCTCATGCCGTTTTGTCGTTTTGTCGTTTTGTCGTTTGTTGTTTGTCGTTTGTCGATCTTTTTGCTTTCTACGGTATGTATGTCCTCGCGGCTCTGTTTGTCATGTCTGCCCCAAGACACGAAATCTTCTTTTTTGGATGGAAAGCGGCGTTTATCGGATTTGTCGAGGTCGTTGCAGTTTCGCTGTTCCATATATCCAGTCAAAATTGAAAACGAATTCAAGCATCAATCAATCATCAGTGCTGTGTGGCGGCGGCGAGAGCCCGTTCACCGTTTGATTGGCTAGTGCCGTCAGGAAGAATACCGTTAGGCTCTCCCGTAGCAACCAGACAGGCTGCTGGCGGTGATTTCTATGGGCTTCTACCGTTAGGGAGGGGCTGAAGAGGGGTCAATTTTGCTCCTCTAATTTTTGCCCCAGACAACCACCAACGACAACAAGTCCCGAAGCGAGAAAAAAGGAGCTTGCGAAAAAGGACAGAACCAACGTCCGACATACACAACGCCGGGCAGAATCAGCACTCTGCACGCCGCCAACGCTTCGAGCTGACATTGTTCTTCAGACAACCGCCTCTACAGCAACAACAACACCGCCACCATGTCGAGCGCAGACGCAAAGGAGGCCACCGGGGCGGCCGAGGAGAAGCCGGTGACCGCATCGGCCGTGTTCTCCATGTTTGGCGGCGGCGCCAAGAAGGAGAAGAAGGACGATGCCGAGGACCGCGGCGACAACTCGGGCAGCAACAAGGCGCAGCGGGAGGCGGCGGCAGCAGCAGCGGCGGCCGACGAAGACGGGGTTGGTTATTTTATTTTATTTTATTTTATTTTTGCCTTGGGTCTTTGATGTCTTTTGCTAACTCGTCTCCCAGGCCGAGGCGGAAGAGGAGTACGATCCACACTTTGAGCCCGTGATCAAGCTCACGGAGAAGGTGGAGACCAAGACGAACGAGGAGGACGAGGACACGACCTTCAAGATGCGGGCCAAGCTGTTCCGCTTTGACGCGGGCGGCAGCGAGTGGCGGGAGCGCGGGACAGGCGACGTGCGGCTGCTGCAGCACAAGGAGACGAAGAAGGTGCGGCTGGTGATGCGCCGGGACAAGACGCTGAAAGTGTGCGCGAACCACTACAGTACGTACCGTCCCTTTTTCTTCCCCCCCCCTCTACGACGACTCCTGCTGACCCTACAGTTTCGCCGGACTTGTCTCTGCAGCCCAACATCGGCTCCGACCGCAGCTGGGTCTGGAAGGTGGCCGCCGATTACAGCGAGTCGCCGCCGACGTCCGAGACGCTGGCCATCCGGTTCGCCAACGCGGACAGTACGTTGACCGTGTGACTTGTCTTTGCTCTCTGTGCGCATTTTGCTAACTCTTCTCCATGGCAGATGCCAGCCTTTTCAAGGAGGCGTTTGAGAAGGCGCAAAAAACGAACACCGCGTTGCTGAAGACGACAAAGGCGGGGGCGGAGGAGGAGGAGAAGAAGGAGGAGAAGAAGGAGGAGAAGGAGGAGGCATAGACGCATGCGTCCCCTCTTCTCTTCTCCTCGTCGCTCATTTTCTTTGGGTTGTAGAGAACAGTTCTACACAGCTAGCTACGCACCCTTTCCGCCCTTTTTTTTTTTTGATAGTATCCCTGCGTTGCTTTTGGTCAGCCCCCCCTCCCCCACCTACAAACATGCTTCTCAACCGTGAAACAAAGAAGACCAAGATGGACAAGAAAGAAAGAAAAAAAGAAGAAGAAAAAAAAGAATCCCCCATATCCCGGCTCAGCATGGAGTAATACAGCATAGAACGTGACGTGAAGACAGGAGGCTCCGGTTCCGAAGAGGGCCCGAGTATAATGGAGAGAAGGAAAACGATGGCAGACTTGGGACGTTTGTTCCACCATTCAGGTCGTGGCTTCTCTGCAGATTCTGTCGCTTGCAAACGCTCACAAACAACGTCGTGAACGACGACGCCTGAAACGAGGAAGCGAAACTCTGCTGTAAAGAGAAGAAATCGTGCCTATATTACAGCACTAAAACAGCCGACAAACCCCCCCCCGCCCCGGCATGGGTCTTGGGAAACAGCACCGCGCCAAGGGCCTGCTAGGGCTGCCAGCCCAGCGGGTCCTTTCCAGGGGCGCGCCTGGCGGCGGCGGCGGTGGCAGCAGCAGTGGCGACGGCCGCGCAGCGGGCAGTGTGGGCGCGCGCAAGTCGACTCGCACCCGCTCTCTCGCGCATCACGGCCACGACCACGACCACGACCACGACCACGACGCGGCCGACGACCACCACCACCCCGACGACAATTTTGCTGCCCACAATCGGAACGGCCAGCACCTCGACAACAACAGCAGCCAGCGGAAGCCCGACAAGCCGAAACCGACGCCAACGCCGACGAAGCGCAGGGAGTCGTCGCTGCGACCAAAGTCCATCGCGCCGCATCTTGGCAATCCTCTTTGCGGTGCGTTTTTGGGGATTTCGGTTCTTCTTTTGCGTGCTTTGTCCCATGTTCTCGCTTGCCATTGCTGCTGTTCTTGTTGTTGTTGTTGTTCGTGGCCTTGGTCGTGCATGCTGTCGCGTCTGTCTTTTGGCCCGTCACGTCGGCAACGGTGGCTGGCGAACGAGAGGAGGCAGAACGAGCGGTCGCGCACGGGGCGAGAAAAAACGAGAACAGGAGTTTTGCATTGGGCCATTTTACTGACGGGACCCTCGTAGACGCCGATTCTAGCATTCGCCTCGCGTCTGCCTTCCAACCGCACACAATGATTATCGAAGTGAGAAAGCCCTTTTTTTCTTTCTTTTTTTCTCGCAGATAGACCAGAGAAGCTGGACTGGAGGAGAGCGAGTAAATGGGCTGGAGAGAGATTGCTGACGTCGGTTGCTTTTTCTTTCTGCAGCGCAAGATCAAGCTCGTCACCGAGCAGCACAACATGTTCGTCACTCTTACCACGGGGCGCACAGACGAGAGAAGGAGTGCTTGCTAACCAGCTCTCTGCAGCAACAAGCCGCCACAGGCGGAAGGCTTCCCTATGAAGGAATGGACCGTAGAGCTCTACATCCTTGACGAGGCCGGCAAGGAGCGTCCGGCGCGGTGCTTCCAAAAGGTTGTCTACAACCTGCATCCGTCGTTTGAGAACCCGGTTCAGAGTGCGTCCTCGTCCTGTGCCTTCGATCAATCGTTTGCTGTTTACACCGACTAACAAAGAAACAATACAAAACAGCCTTCCACGAACCGCCCTTTACCTGCCGGAACGAGGGCTGGGGCGAGTTCGAGATGACCATTGACTGCTTCACCACCGAAAAAGGCGGCAAGCAGACCATTGCCCACGATCTCAACTTCCTCAAGGCCAGCTACGAGAACATCCAAACTGTCCAGTTCAAGAACCCCTCCCAGGCCCTGCAGGCCATCCTGCGCGAGACCGGGTCCGTGCCGACCGACGACGACCGCCGCGTCCGCAAGGCCCACGACCAGGTCGTCAAGAAGCGCAAGGCCTTTGACCTCGAGAAGATGGCTGACGCCATCCACAAGCTCGGTGAGGACGACCTGCTGCACGTCATCCAGCTGATCCACGACAACAAGAGCGACGACACGTACATTGTGAACAACCCGGACGGTGAGCTTTTTTTCTTTTTCTTTTTCTTTTTTTCCCCTCGTTTCTTTTGCCGCTCCCGTCTATCCGCAGCTGACCGTTTCCGCAGCGGGCGAGTTCTCCATTGATCTCTACACGATGCCGGACAACCTCTGCCGCCTCATGTGGGATTTCTTGGTATGTCCTGGTGTGCTCGGGGAAACCATACGCTGTGTTGTGACCTCTCTAACCAACAAACAACATCAGCTCCAAACACAGGAAGGACACCGTCTCAAGTAGAGATGAAGTCGTTGTGGCTGCAACCTGAGTCTCGGATTTCTTCGATGCTCTCTCGCTCTGCGAGCATCTGTGCAAACTGTATTGCCATTCTGTCTGTCTGCCATACCGGAGTCGGAAGGCGTCTCTGCACGAGGGGGGGGGGCCCCGGGGGGGGTTCTGCGTTTCTTGTTTTTCATGTGTTCTGGTGTCTTGGGCCATTCCTATTGCCTTTCTTTGCGGCAGGACGAGCAGACCCAGGCGCCCTCTGCCCTCCGTGTTGGTGGTCGCCGTGGATGCTGGTCCCTCGTTCGCAGTGTTTTGCTAGGTCGGTCGGGATTTGCGTTTTATTTGATGATTTAGGGATTAGGGGAACCAAATATAAGTTGTTCAAGACGCAACATGGCCCAACGCGTGTGCTACGTGGTCGGGACGGGTCCTGTGACGTGTCCTGCAGCAGACGGGTCGCTGTTGCTCAGATATCTGGACATCTGGGCGCTGCTCTGTTAGGAAGGAGCGTCCCCGAGACTTGAGTTTTTCCTCCAGGCCAACAGCGACCGTTTCCTCCTTCCTAGAAAACACGCGGCCCAGTATTCCCAGCACAGACCGCTTTCTCTTTCCGCATCGCTCCTCTTCTTCGCGATTGTTTCTTTCTCGCCCGTTTCTACACATCGTCAAGCTTCGTCTTGCGTCGGACGCCCAGTATTACTAGCGTAGACCGCCCCGGTCTTATCCCATCCCCCGTCGTTTTCCGCCCAGCTCCCTTGACCCACCGGCTTTACGGAGTACGGCCGTCCTAACGATCATTTTGCCCCCTTTTTTCTCACCTTCTGTCCCCCAAGCCGACCGCTTTTCTCGCCAAACCCGTCGCAAACCGACAGAAACCATCGCCAATCCCGACAGAACCCAGTCGCCACGCCACGAATCCTACGCACAATCGTCCTTCCGTTGCCCAGCGACAGCGCCACCCGCCCACNCTCCCAAAACGACGACGTCTGGCTTGGCTGTGCTGGTTGGGGCGGCCATGGCCAATTTCGGCGGCAGCTTTGCCGGCGGCGGCACCCACCTGCCAACTTCGCCGTCTGTCCGATCCCCATCCCATTTGACGCAAGCGCAGGCGCAGGCATCGCAGCAGGGGCAGCAGCTCAGCGGCCAAGGCCACAAGCGGGTGTACCAAGCATGCATCCCGTGTCGGCGCCGCAAGGTGCGCTGCATTCTGGGTCCCGTCGACAACCCCCACGACCCGCCCTGCGATCGCTGCCGGCGCGAAAGCAAGGAGTGCTACTTCAGCGCGACACGGCGCAAGCGCAAGGCCGAGGAAGACGATCCGGAGCTCGAAGTCGATGACTACGTCCTGCGCAATGGCCGCCGGAAGCTGCAGTCCGATGACTCGTCCTTGGCCGGCTCGCTCGACCGGAGCCACCACTTTACAAGTAGTGAGACTGTCCCCGCCGTTGTCGCCGCCGCCCCTGGACATGTGCGGACGCACCCCCTCCGGCGCCCCCGGTCCGACGATGTCCCCTACGACGGGTCGCGCTCCAGCAGCGTTGCGCCGCGGAAAGCGGGCGACAGCGAAACGGCCGCCGCCACGGACGAGTCGAACACGCCCCTCGAGAACCTGGAGGCACAATCGGTCATGCGCCAAGAGGTGTACGGACCGCATGATGCGCTGGATCTGCTCTACAAGGCCGCTACTGACGGGTGCGTTGTGGTCCTGTCTGTTCTGTTCGTTCTGGTCGTTCTGTTCTGCATCTCCCCTGTCTAACGTGGCCTCTGCAGCCGGCACACGAAACACGACGAGTTGAGCAATGGCGCATCCGCCAGCGACCTATCGCAGAACCGATTTGCCGCTTCGCACGAGCGGACCACTCTAAACACAGCTCGCATCCCCCCGGCCACCAGCACCTACAGTACCTCGCAGCCTGCGCGTCCCACTGCCGCGAGCGCCCACCAGCCGGTCGACCCCAGCATTGACCGTCCAGACCCGGCGACGCTGCCAGGTTATGCAGATGCGATCAAGCTTTGGACCCGTTTCCGCTTTGTCCGGGCCGGCTGGTTCACGGCCCAGGAGGCGATCGAGTACATTGACTACTACTACATATACCTATCGCCCTTGACGCCCATCTCGCCGCCCACCTTCGACAACCCCGCATCCCACCACACGCTCCTGGCCGAAGAGCCGATCTTGGCCGTCACCCTGCTGACCATCGCGTCGCGGTACAAGATCCTGTCTGGCACCGGCGCCACCTGCCGCGCACATGCCATCCACGAGCAGCTGTGGACCTATCTGCGGGGCATGATCGAGCGCGTTGTCTGGGGTCAAGAAGCGTTTGGCGGCGGCTTCTGCGGTTCGGGCGCCGACGAATCGCAGACATCAAGCACCGCACCCTGGCGGGGCCTCCGCAAGGGCAGTCTGCGCACGCTGGGCACCATTGAATCGTTCATGATCTTGACCGAGTGGCATCCGCGTGCTCTCCACTTCCCCCCCGCCGAAGTCACGGACGAGCTGTTGCTGCCGGTTGCCGATCGCGATCAGCCACCAATGGTCGGCGTGGGGGACGATGACATGCCGCGTCCGCTCGGCGTTGGCGGGAAGCGGATTGACGGCTGGCTGGAGCCGGCTTGGCGAAGCGACCGCATGTGCTGGATGCTCCTTAGCACAGCTATGGGGTTGGCGTACGAGCTCGGCGTCTTCGACGATGTGGACGAGCTGCTGGCCGCCGATGCGATCACGCGCCCTGAGTACGAAGACGAGGCATACCGTCTGCGTGCCTCCCGCATCAAGCGCCTGCTTCTCATTTACCTGTCGCAGCTGGCTGGCCGCCTCGGGTGGACAAATATGGTCTCGGACCAATTGCGGAAAAAGGACGCGGCCACCTCGCGGAAGCGGCCCTCTTCGTTTGGCGACGGCCAGACACCCGGTACAAACCTCTCAGCCGCTTCGGGCTCGTTCAACTACATCCCCGATCTGGAGCTGGACGACCAGATCATCCATTGCTGGGCCGGCATCAGCAATGCCATGAACGCCGGCAACGAGCGCATCTTCCGCTCGCGGCAGCACACCTCCGACATTATTCAGAGCGGCAAGTACATTGAGCTTCTGCGGGATTTCCAGCCGCTTCTGCGCGACTGGTACAAGGAGTTTGAGCGCTTCAAACTGCCCACCTTCACCCGCCACATCCTCACCATCGAGTACGAGTACGTGCGCATCTACGTCAATTCGCTGTCCCTGCAAGCCGTGGTAGAGCGGTGCACGAGCAATGCGGGAAACACCGCGTCGGCCGGCAGCAACTCGTCGGGCAACGCGGTGCCGCAGCTGTCGCCTCAGACGCAAAACTACTACGGCAAACTGCCGCTGGGCCAGCTCGGTGGCTTCGGCGCGGCTGACCGCGAGTGTGTCAAGGAAGTCGTCGACGGCTGCCGCAACCTGCTGCGGACCGTGGTGGACGGGCTTCTGCCGGGCGGTTACCTCAAGCACGCGCCGGTGCGGACGTACTTCCGCATCATCAGCGGCGCTCTGTTTTTGCTCAAGACCTTTGCGCTCGGCGCCCCCAAGGCCGACGTTGAAATGTCCATTTCGCTGATGGACCGAACTGTTGATGCGCTGCGCAACTGCATTGTCGACGACGTGCACCTCGGCATTCGCTTTGCTGATCTGCTAGAGTCCCTGACAAGCCGACTGCGCAACCGCTTTATCCACGCGCCGCCCGGTTCGACCAACACGATCCCGTCGGTCGAGGGCCAGAGCCTAGGCGTGCACGCGGAGACTGGCGCCAGCGGCGGCCTGGGCGTTGTCAACGGACAGGTGCCGTTGTCCGGAACTCGCGACAGACTCGAACATATGGAAAGCGGACGGGGAACGCATGCGGCGACATCCTCGGCGGCACCAGCATTCAATTCGGGCGAGCCGGGTTGGGGCAAAATGGGGGGCTTTTCTGGTGAGTTTTTTTTTCTTTTTTTTTTTTTCTCTCTCTCTCTCTATCTTACGCGCTACTGCTTATTCCATTGATGTTCTCGGCTAATGAGTTTTTCTCAGACTTGGAAAATTCTGGCATGCCGGCGGCCAACATCTCGGCGACCGCCTTTGACCCGGCGGCCGGCAGCTTTCCGTACACGCCGGGGCTGCCGTCGACGCTGAACCCGTCAACGCCGCTGGCCTCTGGGGTCGGTATGGACCACGGCGCCACAGCGCTCGGTGGTGGCAGTGGTGCAGACAGCAGCGGCATGTTTGCACCGGACGGCATGGACTGGGACGACCGGGAGATGTGGTATCTCCCGACAGGGCCGGCGTTCTTCCAGAACGTCGGCGACGCGAACACAGTAGCGATGACGTCTGAGGGCGTCAATGTGGCGGGTCTGGACCTTCTTGATTTCATGACAATGGACAGTACGGGGTACTGATTGGGGGGGGTTGGTTTTACGTTATGTCTTAGACGATTGTGCTTTGCTTCTTTTTTTCTCCGAGAGGGCTTTTTTTTTATCCTACTGTGGATTTTTCCTGAGCTAGGCACTGTAGAAGGATGCAGAAGCCAGGCAGCAAAAAAAAGGACGTCCCAACTCATCCCAGCCTCGGCTATGCATGATCTTTCCACTATTGGTCTATGGTGTGGTTATCTTCAAGCATCATCGCAGCCGAATCTCGCATAAACCCACAGTGTAAATGCACAGTGCAGATAAGCAATATGCATAAATGCACTAAACCCTAAGAAGATTTCACCCTAAAATCGTTCAGGGGTACCTGACCCTGCGCTAGAACTGACCCCTTTCCGAAACCTGCCAGTCAATTGCTTCTTCGTTCTTTCCTTTATCGTCCCCCTCCTGTCTATCGTGGTTCTGAGACGCGTCTCGCCCTTTTCGGATTTTCTAACCTCGATTTGGGGTTTGCGTCCCCCCCCCCCCCTCCCATCCCAATTTGTCTTTTGTTTTTCTTTTAGTTTGGGCGTTCTTTGTTCCATAAAGTTGTCAACCACTTGCATTCTTTATCCAGCCGCCTGCCAGCTTGCACAGGAATGTGACTGAAGTGTCATTGTGTTGCCCCTGGAGGTGCTTCCAGCAGCCGTTGATAGACGAGTCAGACAAAGAAACAAAGGCTAGGAAGAACAAGCTTTTTTGTTTTTTTGTTTTTGCCGCACGCCAACGGCCACGCCCCGACAAGCATTGCTCTCCGCTTTCCGACGCCCCCTTGCGTTGTCCTTGTGCCCGCCAGGACATGCAACCCTCACCCTCGCGGACGCCGCAGCCTCCCATCTCCTGGCGCTTTTCTCGGTCTTGCATTTTATCGCCTCTCGCCGCAGCCGACAGACCTTTCGACTTTTGCCCCTGACCGTTCGTTCGCTTTTTGTTTTGTCGATCCCTTCGCGCGCCGTCGACCTGTTGGCCTGTCTTTTCGCCGGCGGCTGTCGCAAAGGACACTCTCCCAGCAAGCCATGTCGCTCAACGGCTTGGATAGCGCGGCCATCCAGGAAGCGCACGCGGCTGCCGTCTCGGAGCCGGGAGGATGGTACGTGGACGACTGCACTGGCAAAGGAACGGACGAACTGACTTTTTCTCTAGGTTTCTGCTACAGTACGCCAGCCGTGATGAGATCAGCCTTCTTGGCCGCGGTGGCGGCGGCATCGTCGAAATGCGCAACAGCATAGCCCAGTACGAGGCGGCGACCCCGCTGTACGGCTTCCTGCGCTACAGAAGGAGGAACGTTATTATCAAGTACCTACCTGAGAACTGCTCCAGGCTGGTCCAAGGTTTGTTCTTCTCCGTGTCTTCCGAGTCTCGTCTGCATGTGGCACACTCGCTAATTTGCGCTTCTGCCCCCCCACCAGCGCGTGTCACTGTTCACTTCAATGCTGTCTGCGAGCGGTTCACGCCGTACAACACCACCTTCTCCATTGCGACTGCGAAAGACCTTAAGGACACTAAGCTGTCCGCCGCCTGCTCACTGCACACGGCGTCCAGCTCAACATCGTCCTCCACCAGCTCGCTACGGAGGAGGCGCTTGATGGAAATCGCCGAGGAGGAGGAGGAGGAAGAGCGCGCTTCTAAGCGCCAGTCTATCGGAAAGGATGACTACCCCACGGCTCCGCCCGTCACGCTCGACGCGAAGCTGGCCGCAGCGCCGGACGCGTCGCAGTTTGCCGGTACTGCCGAGGTGCCGTCGTTCACTGGCGTGGACCGCCCTTTGTCTCCGTCGGCACAGTACGATGGTGACGGTCACCGCCTTTCCGCCCAGCTGTCGCGCTCGGAAGTCTACTCCTCCCAGTACGGAAAGCCAAAAGTGAAGCTGGCGCCCCGCCCAACGACAACGGACGTGTCTGGCCGGCCGCGCACGTCTGGGAGCATCGGAAACCAAAGGCCTGTGTCGTCGATTCCAGCCGGGTTCAAGCTCTTTTCCAAGGGCTCCCGACGCGGACGGGACGACAACAGCAAACTAGCAGGCGATCGCCCGTCGCTGCCGATCGAAGAAGAAGAGAAAGCAGCGGAGCCCTCCGAGCCCGGCCCAACCGTGGCTCCAGCGACCGCCGTGGTCGACGATCTTAGGGCGTTCCCCGTCCCACCGAGCCCGCCTCCAAATGCGTTGAATTTCAAGCGGCCACACACGAGCTCAGGAAGACCGGCGTCCAGCTCTGGTATCTCTGTCAAATCTGTGGCCACGACCACGGCAGCTGCGTCCAAAACGGGCACGAGCATGGAGAAGGCCCGCCTCCTCAAAGCCATGAAGCTGCGAGAAAAGCGGAGGAAGATCAATGACTCACCCCCGGTCCCCATCCCCACCGTGGGCGTGGTTGAGTCCCCCCCTTCGGGGATGGTAGACGACCAGCCGGCCGAGGACCCGTCAGACAGCGCTTCCGTTGCTGCCGGGTCTGTTGTCGGCAGCTTGGACGACCGGCCTGGCACAAGCGATGAGCCGGAGCAAAGCAGCGCCTTCGCCCCTCCCTATGCCGTCCCGGCAGATTCTGCAGTTGATGTTGGCCTCGGTGCCGCTGACCAGGCCTCTGTGGACACGCACACCACGGACTCACATCCCGCCTCCCCATTGGCCATGTCGTCGGAAATTGGTGATTCGACCAAGGCCTCGTCCCTTTCGGAGTCTACAGACGAGACCGTCCAGCCTCTGGAGAAAGAGGCCAAGGGGGGCTCCGATGCGGATGAGCCCAAAGATCTGCCACTTGAGTCAGCGAGCAGTGCCGTCCCCGAAACTCTAGATGCGACCGGCGATGACAAGCTGCGTGATGCTCAAGAAGAGATGGACGAAATGGGCGGGAGCAACGCTGCTGTTGAGCAGCTGCCTCATACAGAGCCAACTACGTTGGATGGCAGCCTTGTGCCGGAGTCGCATCTGGAGGCCCGACGGGAGCCGAAGCTGCACCCAGAATCACCAAGTCCCAATCCGGATGAGACTACTAGCGACCACGAGGCCCCAGCCTCGGATGGGAAGAACGAGGACTTGCCCTCTTCGCCGGAGACGGAAACACCCGCCAATGCCGAGGCTGGTTTAGAAATCCCCCAAACGGACGCCCACGCTGCGAGTCGTTTAGCCAACTCGACCACGGCTGCGTCAAATTTTTCAACCGATATAGAACCCATCGTGGCGCCGACACCAATGGTTCCTTCCATTGCTTTGCCGGACCGCTCGCGGGACAGCCAGTCCACCATTGTGCCGGAATCCGTCGAGGCTATGTCTGCTGAGGCGAAGCGTGCGAAGCGAAGGGCAATGGTGGATCCTATTCGCACAGACCTGGACAATGCATTGCCCTCAGAGGCGGACCTGTCCGACGACGAGAGCCTGATGGAGGAGCTGCACTCTGCCACCGTGGAAGAGGCGAAGCCGGTCACCGTGTCCAAGTCCCCCTCCAAGACGGGGAGCGCTGGCCGCGGCGTCCGCACAGTCTCCAACCCGATCCGCGGAAACCTGCTGGGCCCCGGGGACGTCACGACCAGCTCGGCGCGGTCGGTCTCGTCTGGTGCCGTGTTCCTACATAAGATGGCCCAGCAGGCACCGCCACAGCTGACCCAGAAAAAGTCTAACATTGGCTCCAGCATTTCCCAGCGAATCAAGGCTCTGGAGAAGCTTTCAGCAAACACAGCTAGCGTGGTAGTGCCCGAGTCGCCGGCGCGCACGGAGCGGCCGACCTCTACCTTTTTCGCGGTGCGGAGGACTGCCGGGCGTGATGCGTCCAAATCGCCGTCTGTTATCGACCAAGCCTCGCCTAGAGATAAGTCACCCTCTCGGCCAGGGACCCAGGAATCGTCGCCAGAAGCTAGAATGCTGCTGCCGCGCGATCGATCTGGCTCAGTGGCCAGCCGGCTGACCGTGTTTGAGGGAGGCGCCATGCCCCGCGGCCGGCCCGAGTCCATCCAAGTGCGAGCGCGGATCATTCGCGATCCAACACAGCCCTTCTCCAAGGCGCGCGACCACAGCATGGATCCGTCCGAGGCCGGACAAGTAGACTTTAGGCAGTCTCCCCTCGTTGTGGACCACAGGAGAGCAATCCGATCGTCACCGGCGGAGGCGCCAAGTCCTCAGGATGCGGCGCTGGAGCCGATGCCTAGGCGAGAGAGCATCCAGGAGCGGCGGATGTCGAGGGAGAAGCGACGGTCGCAGTCGCAGGACCGGTCTACCATCGGCGACGACTATGACGGGTCACGGCGGCAGAGGCGGTCGTCCTTGTCCATTGTTAAGGACTTTATCAAGGACCGACGCGAGTCGATCCGTGGAGGCCGGTCGCCGTCACAGGACAGCCTGGTGGTGGCCAGCCTCAACTCTCCGGTGACGGGTGGCACAGCTTCGAAGGCACAGCCACGGCCGCCGTCAGTGCACACCAACTCGGGTCTGGCGCGGCGGCTGAGCATCTCGAGCCGACGGTCGTCGGTGAGCAAAGACCGGGACGCGAGCACGCCGCTGTCGCCGTCGCGGATGACGGAAACGAGCGGCTCGGGCGACGACAGCAAGTCGACGCGCAGCGAGTTCAGCCACACGAAGGCGGGGTCGGGGAGCAAGAGCCGCACGTCGCGGTTCATGCGGCGGCTGTCGAGCTCGCTCAGCTCGACGCGCAAGACGGCGCCGACGATCTCGCCGACGCTCGCGGAGGAGGAGGAGGGCTTTGGCGCGCTGCCGCCGTCGTCGAGCGACAGCTTTGCGATCGCGCAGCCGAGCACGGTGTCGTACCTGGGGGACGTCAATGTGCAGTTCCCGGACAATCTCCTGTGGAAGCGGCGGACCATGTTCCTGGACTCACAGGGCTTCCTGCTTCTCAGCACGGCCAACGGGGTGTCAGCGGCGGCGGCGGCGAGCGCGCTGGCCAGTGGCGACCGGGCCGCCGGCACGGTCAAGCGGTACCATCTCAGCGACTTCCGGCTGCCGTACATCCCCGAGATGGAGGTCCAGGAGCTGCCCAACAGCGTGTGCTTGGATTTCGTCGAAGGGCCCGGCCTGCAGCTTGCCTGCGAAGACCGCGCCGGCCAGATGAATGTCCTGCAGGGTATGTTTTTTTCTTTGCATTGTGTTATGATCTATGGTCGTGTTGCTAACTACGGCCATCTCTGCAGTCCTCCAGGAAGCCCACCAGAGCCACACCACCTTTGGGCAGTAGACAACTACAGCCCGCCTAATGCCTTCTCGTTTCATTCCTTTCTCTCACACAATACTTCTTTTCCTTTGTATACCCCATCCCCTTTTTCCTTACCGCGCCGCAGCTCTGCGGACTGCTTGTCTCAACGACACATTATCTCTTTTCTTTTTTCTTATATTTCCGCTCGACTGCTTAACGGCAGCGTTTTGGCCCGCTCTCTAGGATATTTTCGGTGTTTGATCTACTGGGTGGAGTCCTCTGCTTTAAGAGTGTGCAAAGCAAAAAAAGGGGCTGGGTAAACAGAACCATATCGTGTCTATAGCAAGTTCTTCTTTTTCTTTTCTTTTCTTTTCTTTTCTTTTCCTTTCTTTATATATAATTATGTGTTTTGTCAAAGACATCCCTGTCTCGATGGGTCTTGTTACGATGCCAATCCGCAAGCTTTTTTGGTCATCTATCTTACTATTCGATCTCGAAGCCATTTACTATGGCCGACCCGGAACTGAATATACTGTTCTAGTATATTATGACTAGCCGTGATAGTGTCGAACGGAGGTTCCTCGAACCTTTGGAAGCCCACAGAGAAGACAGTATAGAGTAAAGTCCTATTTTAGGCCTTTTTATTTTATTCTTTCTGCTTAGACATTCAGTGAGATAGCCACTCTCTGCCGCCCAACGGCGGTATATGGCGCCTAGATGTCGCTGCTCTCGGGAGAAAGGAGTGCTCGCACCTGCATTCTCGCATAAAATGTCCACGTCTGACTCCTATATCTAGACGCCCATGCCAAATTGCCCGTCGCATCAAAGATCAGCCCATTGGCCTGCTTAGCCGCCGCCCGCATTTGACGCACCAGCACCGTCGGGCGTGACTTCGACCAGGGCGGCGTGCCCTTTGCCGCTTTTTTGGCTGCGCGCTTTGCCATAGCCCCTGAATTCTCGACGTATTCCGATATTATGAGCAGGGGATGAGCCGCATCGATAGTCAGCTGCCAAAGTTTCTCCGCGATTTCCACCACCGTTTCCGACGAAGGGACCTGTGGAAGCGTGCGCAGGGCATTGCGAAGAAGCGTCCGGGCTGCCGTCATTGTATTCTCGGCATTCTGGACCAGGTTGAGCAGTGGCGAGACATAATTCTTTCCCGGTTGGCCCAGCTTCATGTTTCCCCTGAGCACCTTTGCGGCAGCGTACCGTGCATCTGCGCAACACGGCCGCCGATGGTGGCCCAGGGATCCTCTCCTGTGGCAGGTGTCGGTTGTCCAGCTTGTTTTTCTTGCATCGGCTGTCCGCGGGCTACGACGGCGAGCTTGTTGTGCACGGCCGCCGACAAATCCAGCACCAGCTGCGTGCACGCCAAGCCCATGTGCACGGCAGCGGACCAGAACTGAACACGTGTGGCGCTGTGCGTGCCCCGGATGGCTGCCGCATACGTGGGGCTGCTGACTGTTTCTTTCAAATAGGTATCGATGCGTCTCTGTGTCGCCTTGAAATGGGCGAGCAGAGCGACTGTCTTTGCCGTTGCGGCCATTGTCGATTCGACCAGGGCGGCTGTGTTGGTGGTTAGCTGCCCGGACGTCTCTGCTGTTAACATGTTCGTCGTCGACAGGCTGACGGTGCTTGGCGAGCACATCGTCGATGCCATCGAGGCTGCAGTGGACTCGCTCATGATGGATGGAGGGCTATGCGGATAATCTTGTCGAGTGTGTAGCAAGGAAGATGAAGAGAAAAGAGACTGGGGATAAGAATGACGGAGTTTTATTCTGCAAATACCGCCGCCATGAGGGCGAAGACGAAAACGTGTGCACGGTAGCAACCAAAGTATACAGTGCAAAACTCAAAGACGACGGCACACCAACTCGATCCTTTTCCGACCATCAACACGCTCCTTCCGTCCCGTCCCGCCATAGGGGGTGTCGACGCGACGCGCCCCGGGGAGGGAAGGAACGAAGGGCTTTATGCTTGCGAAGGGAGGCAGGAGCCAAAGAGGTGTTTTTAAGAGCTGAGAAGTCCCCCGGCCAGGAAAATTCTGCCTTCTTCTTCTTCTCCTCTTCATCACCGTTCATCCAATCCAGCCCTACAAACTTTCTCGTCATACTCGTGATGACGACTTTCCTGTCTACCAATGTCTGGTAAGCGAAAGCCTCATTCCTGCCTATTTTCTGCCTCTTTTCATTTGTTTTCCATTCTTCTTTCTAGAATGCCAAACGCACATTAGCAGCACGTTTTCACGGCCGTCCCCGGCGACATGGCCGTCGCCGTGGTTACAGGCACCACCGTCGCCGTGCTATATGACCGCCAGTCCAATTATAACAGCGAAGCGGCTGAGGCAACGGCCGTACATACTGCGGGCCCTGGAGGCCAGACTGGAATTGACGCCCAGTCAGCTGTGTCGCGTATACTAGCCGGCAGCCCGTGAACGTGGTGCAGCAAACCGGGAGTCTGTATGACGACGGCCTGAGCGGAAAGGACAGCATCGTCGCCGTTGTCTGAACACGCGATAAAGCGCGGGCTCTGGGGCCGGCTGTAGTACGGCCGGCAGCCCGAGAACGTTTGGGAGAGCTCAACTTTTCAAAGTAGCTTCAGAGTTTCTCTTCTCGAAAAGAATGTGGATTACACATTTTTTCTGGTGTGTTTTATTTTGTTTACTTTTTCAGGGGATGGCGCAGGCAGTGAGCAAGCTACCAGTTTTGACTTGTGGAACCAGAAACTACAAGTAGGACCACCGCGAAGGAACGACGAGAATCCCAGCCAAAGACAACGCGATTGCACTGACAGCCGTTGCACACAATAGGACTGCATTTTCCTAAGAACTCGTTACAGAACGTCGATGCCAAGAACTACAGATAAACGAAAAAAAAAATAAAGAATGCAACACGTGAAACATACGGCCGGTCCCGTTCAGCAAGCCTCGGCAGCCATCATGACTTCGTGTCCACCACTGCCGACGTCGTCGTCGTCATCGTTGTCGCCGTGCTGGCCGTCTGCACCGACGCGCTGTCGTCGTCGCTCGTGACGCTGCCGCTGGTGGTGGTACTGCCGGCTGCCGGTTCTTCCTGCACTGACTCCCTGATGGCCGTGCGCTGGAACGGCTCCTCGTCAGGGACGGCAGCAGGGGCACTGGCAGCCGTTCGGGTCGTTGTCGGCGACGGCACCGGGTCATGCCCACGGCCGCTGTTGCTCGCCGACACGCCGACAGCCGGTACGGCGCCCGTGGCAATCTTCTGGCGCGCACTGCGCACAATCGCGTCGGCCTCGCTAGGGCGGCGAGTGCGAGTGGCGGTGCTGGCGGTGCTGGAGGCGGGGATCTCGGTCTCACCGTCGCCCTCGACGCCCAGCTGCCGCGCCCTGTCCGTCTGGACGGCCGCCATGGCTGCCTGGTCGAAGCGCACAATCATGCACGACAGGTTGTCCGTGCTCATGCAGTCCAGTGCGTGGTCGACGAGCATCTTGGCCGCCGTGTGCGGGTCCTGCACGCCGCGGACGAGATCGACCGCCTCCTGGTCGGAGCAGACGTCCCAGAGCTGGGTGGTTGTCAGAAAAAGAGACGAAAAAGAAAAAAAATAAAACGAAAGAGGGAAGAGAACCTACCCCGTCGCACGCCACAATCAGAAACTCGTCCGTCTCCGGCTGGATGACCGTCTCGGTCGTGTACGGCCGCCCCGTCACCAGCCCCTTGATGTACGTGTCGCCGAGCGCCCGCGTCACCGCCAGCACGCCGTTGACCCGGTTGTTGAGGATCAGCCCGCCCGCGCTCGTCACCCGCCGGCCCTCGTTCTCGTCGCTGCCCTTGTGGTCGTACGACAGCCGCAGCGCCGTGCCCGCCCGGCACAGGATGATGCGCGCGTCGCCCACGTTGGCCGTGTACAGCACGCGCTGCCGGGAATGGGCAGCCGACACAACCGGTACGGTAGCAGCAGCAGCAGCACCGCCGACGCTGCTGGCGACACTGGTGCGTTTCCGTTCCGTCGAGGCGGGGGGTGCCGTCTCGTCCGGCTTTGCGGTCTCGGTTTTTGTGGCCGTTTTGGCCGCCGTCGCCGCCTCTTCGGCCACCGCCGCCGCCGCCACCGCTGCCGCCGCCGCTGCGGCATCCACCGCCAGGTTCTGCGACCCCGTCGCTGACTGGCTGCTCGGCACGCGATCCTCCCAGCGCAGCACGGCAATGGCCGCCGTGCACCCGCTGTTCTTGAGAGGCAGCTTCTCCAGCTGCGCGTCCACCGACGTGAACGTCTGGTCCAGCAGCTCCGGCACGGGCGTGCCCGGGTTCTTGCGCAGGGTGTCCTCCAGAATTAGGTGCACCTTCTTGCCGCACCAGTCGGCCGCAAACGTGCCGGCGTGCCCGTCGAAGATGGCAAAGTAGCCGTTATCCGTCTCGAGCGGCGGCCCGTCTGCTACTGCGCGGTCGTCGACGCTGCTGCTGCTGCTGCTCGCCGACACGGCCACGTCGCTGGTGGTGGCGCTGTTGGCCGACAGCTTGGTCGGCGACGACGGCGGCGGCAGCAGCGAGGCACTGTCTTTCCGGTCTTTCCGGCTGGCGGCCGCTGCTGCGGCGGCCGTCGTCGGCGACGGCGTGCGCAGGAAGTTGTACAGGAACGCGTGCGTGTCCTCCATGGTGCGGCGGCACTTCTTGTTGCGGTCCTCCCACACGCCCACGCGGAACGTCGACTGCGGGCCCGGCACCGACTCGCCCGCCGAGTTGTTGTGTTGGCCCTGCGGCACCGCCAGCGCTGCGTCCTGCTTGCCCAGCTTCTGCAGCGGCGTCTGGTTGGCCACCGCCGCGTCGCTGAGCGCCCGCCCGACCTGGCCGAAGCTCAGGGAGTTCTTGGCCGACGCCAGAAGGCTGCTGGCCCGCCCGCCCACGCCGCTGCTGCGGCGCCTCTTCTCCGTGCCGGCGTCGGTCGCCGACGCCGGCGGGCTGTGGTTGCCGCCACCGCTACTGCTGCTCGATCCCTTTCGCCGGTCAAAGGTGGGGACCGCGGCCGTCAGCGAGGGTCCGCCGCCCTTTTTCGCGTCGGGCAGCGACGTCGACGGCGAGGCCGGAGGGGCGTTCGTGTTCTTGCTGGGTTTCCTCGCATGGCTGCTGCTGCTGCTGCCGGTGGTTGTGGTTGTGGTTGTGGTGGAGGTGGTCGTGGTGGTTCCGGGCTCGCTGGGAAGCACACTGCCGCCGCTGTCCACCTCGTCCTCAATCGCGCTCTCGGGCCGCAGACTGGTCGCCGGCGCCGAGCTCCCACCAAACATCCTGTTCAGCAGGCCCCCCTGCGAGGAGAGGCTGCGGCGCTTGTTGCCTGCCAGCTTGGTTGACGGATGGTCCGGGGTCGGGGGGTTGGGAGTGAAGTGCGGACGCTGCGGATGTCCGGAAGAAGAGCGTGTGCCGCGGTCTGGACACTGCACACGTGTAAAGGGCGAAAGAATGGAACAACGGACAGCCGTTGCAGTCGGGACCCAAGATTTCGGAAGGGGGAATAGGGGGGCAGGGGGAGGGAGGGGGGGTGTTGTCGCGACGAGGAGAATGTAGAAAGAGAAGGTGGGAAAGTCGAGGCGAACACGATAATCGGGCAAGATGGCCGGCGCCCGATGCGGTGGCGTCTCTCAATTTGCTGCCGACGTGATGCAGGCGTGGGCGGATGTTGATCTGTCGCTTTCGCTGGCCGTTGTGGGCGTGTGCTGGGCAAAGAGTGGTTATACGTCGGCCGGCTGGGCTCGTTCGGCGGCTGTGGAAGACAGCGGGGAAGGGGGGCCAGGGCGGATCGGGGGCAGGGGCGAGGGGTGCTATGACGGGGGGGGGGCCACAGGGGTGGCCCTGTGGATGATGTAATTTTTTTTGGTGCTGTATCAGATTGTTTTAGGGTGCTGTAGGCGCCGGGCCTGTGCTTTTTGGGGGTGCTGTATTCTCGTAAGATACAGGCGAGCGCGACGGCGCTAAGCTCTGGCGGCACGAGCGGAAAGGACGGCACGCGGCACCCTCCTCGGCACAGGCGGACGCGCGAGGGGAGGGGACATTGCAAGCGAGGAGGCATACGATGGCTGTGTGAGGTTATGCAGTGTATAGGTGGACGGGTACGACGAGAAGTGGGAAGAGACAAGGAGGAAGAGGAGGGCGAGGAGAGAGAGGAGAGAGGAGAGAGAGGAGAGAGAGGAGAGAGAGGAGAGAGAGGAGAGAGAGGAGAGAGAGAAGAGACAGGAGAGGGAGAATAGAGAGAAGAGAGAGAGGAGAGAGAAGGGAGAGGAGAGAGAAGGGAGAGGAGAGAGAGAGAAGACAGAGGAGAAAGAGACCAGAACTGGATTCAAGACGACAGCACTCGGATAAAGACACTGGTGCTGACAGACTGCAAGGCTAGATGGAATACTTTGTAGAAAAGAAAAGGGAAAAGGGGGGAAACGTGGGAGCAAAAGCGTCCCGTGACAGAACCGCAACAACCACAACCACGACCCTGCTCAACTACCGTCGTAAACTGTCCAGACGGGCCTGGAGGTCGTCGTCGCCCGGGTCGCCGCCGCCACCACCGCCGCCGCTGCCACCGCCGCCCACGGCCTGTGCGACTCTTCCTTCGGGCACCGCGGCCGACTGCAGACCCTTGGGGGCGTCGCCGAGCTGGGTTTGTTAGCAGGTGAGGGGGGAAGGGAGCGAGAGAGAGAAAGAGAGAGCAAAAAAAAAAAAAAAAGGAGGAATGCACCCACCGCCTGCGTCAGGTCGACGCCAATCTCCTCCAGCACCTGTTCCACCACCTCGTCGCCCTCCTCCTCCTCGCCCACGTCCATGGCGTCGTCGACGGCGTCGTCCATCATCTCCTGCCGCTGCTCCATGATGTCGTTCTCGCGCTCAAACTCCATGGCGATCCGCTGCAGCGACGGCAGGTTCATTGTCCGGTTCATGCTGCCCAGCGCCATCGTCGCGCCCTTCATGGCCTGCATCATCTGCTCGTTGGTGCGGTACGTCTGCAGCCGCAGCGAGATCTTCTGCAGCTGGCTGCGCATCCCGTAGAACTTCTCAATGTACCGCCGCGTGCGCACCAGGTCCTTGGCCTGGATCTTGCACGCGCCCATCTGGCCCTTCTGCGCGCTCTGCTTGATCTGCATCACCAGCGTCTTCTCCTGCTTCTCCAGCTTGACGCGCTGCTGGTCCAGTTCGCGGATGGCCTTGTCCAGCATGCGCTGGTTCTTGCGCAGCCGCTCGGCCGGCGTCATACGCTTGCCAAACGCCCACTCGAGGATCTGGAAAGTCAGAGTTGGTGATTCCAAGCTGGTGATGCCTGGTGATGCCTGGTGATGCCTGGTGATCCGGCGCTGGGCCGGGCCAAAAGCTGAAAAGGACTCACATTCATCGTGTCGGCTGGTGGTGCCTGGCCTGGAGAGCAGGTCTTTCTCGCTTCAGTCCGATGGCCTTGCTGTCCTCTCGGTGTGCGCCTTTATCGCTCGTCTCGTGCTGTCGTCGCCGCGGCGTCGTGTTCTGCGATAACGGCAGCCTGCTGACGCTCAGGAGCAAGGCTACGTAGGCGGTTTAGCGCACGCCAAGCTCCGTTCCAAAAAACGGAAGAGCCTAAACGGACAGTGTCCCACCGTCCAACTGTGGCTGGCCAAATCACGCGCCACATACGAGCGGTGTGGCGCTCTTCCCACATCAGGCGAGAAAATTGCCTTCTCCCCCCCCCCCCCCCCCCCCCTGTCTTCATCAGGCTATAGTCGGAGCCCAACCCAACAAAACGTCTTCTCTTTCTTTCCTGCATCAAACACACATCCATGGAAGCCGAATCCACGCTATGAGCCAGAAACAGCTACCCAACAAGAGCAAGGGGCGCGTCTGGGACGACCCAGCCTCGCCCGCGGGCCCCGGCCCCGACGCCGCCATCGACGCCGATGCCGGCGCCACGGACGACGCGGCCGTGCTGCCGCCGCCGGCGAGCAGCGTGACGCGTCCGGGGTACATGACCATGGGCGCCGGGTCGACGTCGGAGCATGCGGCCCACCTCAAGTCGCTGCTGGACAAGGACTCGGGCTACGGCGGCAGCTCGACGGGCGGCGACGACGACGTGCGGTCGCTGCACGCAGGCGCCGACTACAACCACACCAACAGCCAGAGCCGGACACAGAACAGCGCGCTGCACCAGATCTGGTACAACCAGCAGTGCGTGTCGCTGAGCAAGGCCATCAGCCAGGTGGTGGAGCTGCTCAAGGGCCTGCAGGCGACCAACGCGGCGTGGCCGGCGCACTACCCGACGGTGCAGCGGGTGCGGGCGACGGCGCCGCTGCCGCCGCCATCGCCGACGGGGCGGCCGGGGCTGCAGCACGCGAACACGACGATTGGCGACCTGGCGGCGACGCAGACAGCGGTGGCGGCGTCGGACCGGCTGCCGAACGGGCCGCTGCGGCGCACGTACACGAGCCTGGACGACAGCAGCAGCAGCAGCAGCCGGCAGCAGGCGGAGTCGAGCCGGACGGCGGAGAGCCGGGCGATGGTGGCGGCGGCGGCAGCGGCGGCGGCGGACGGGGCGAGCGAGCCGCCGCGGCTGGTGACGCCGCAGATTGCGCAGGAGTTCTCGGTGCTCAAGCTGGACCTGCAGCTGGGCAGCCTGCACCAGGCGGAGCTGGTGCACTCGCTGGAGAAGAGCTCGATTGCGTCGCTGCTGGACGAGAAGATCCGGTCGAGCCTGAAGCACCTGCTGGCGCTGCGGGAGCGGATCGAGAACACGTCGAGCAAGGTGCTGATCACGGGCGACCTGAACGCGGGCAAGTCGACGTTTTGCAACGCGCTGCTGCGGCGCAAGATCCTGCCCGAGGACCAGCAGCCGTGCACGAGCATTTTCTGCGAGGTGCTGGACGCCAACGAGAACTGCGGCGTCGAGGAGGTGCACGCGGTGCACCAGGACGCGACGTACAACCGCAACGACGAGACGACGTACGACGTGTTTGCGCTGGCGGACCTGGAGACGCTTGTGACGGACAACACGACGTACATGCAGTGCAAGGTGTACGTCAAGAACGTGCGGACGCTGGACGAGACGCTGCTGAGCAACGGCATCGTGGACATTGCGCTGATCGACGCGCCCGGGCTCAACTCGGACACGACCAAGACGACGGCGGTGTTTGCGCGCCAGGAGGAGATCGACGTGGTCGTGTTTGTGGTGTCGGCGGCGAACCACTTTACGCTGACGGCGAGCGAGTTTATCCGGACGGCGGCGGCGGAGAAGGCGTACTTTTTCTTTGTGGTCAACGGCTTCGACGTGATCCGCGACCAGAAGCGCTGCGAGAAGATGATCCTGGACCAGGTGTCGGCGCTGAGCCCGCTGACGCACAAGGAGGCGTCGGAGCTGGTGCACTTTGTGTCGAGCAATGCGATTCCGATGGCGCCGGGGGGGAGTGGCAGCGGGAGCGCTTCTGGCGGCGGCGGCGACGGCGGCGACGACGACGGCGACAGCGATCCCAAGGGCAAGGGCAAGGGCAAGGAAAAGGAGAAGCTGCGCAAGTTTGAAAACATGGAGCAGGCGCTGCGGCGGTTTGTGCTGGAGAAGCGGGCGCAGTCGAAGCTGGCGCCGGCCAAGAACTACCTGCTCAACATCCTGAACGACATGCACGCGCTGGCGACGGTGAACACGGAGGTGGCGGAGGCGGAGATTGCGCGGGTCAGCCACGAGCTGCGCGAGATCGAGCCGCTGCTGGAGACGAACAAGAAGGCCAAGGCGGCCGTCGGCACGGAGGCGGAGCAGATCATCGACGACACGTGCCGCGGCGTGTACGACCACAGCCGGGCGACGATCGGGGCGGCGATTGCGCACGCGGGCGACGGCGACCTGGGCGTGGCGTACCCGGGGCTGCTGGGGGCGCTGCGGTACGCGGAGGACGTGAAGCAGGTGCTGTTTGCGCAGGTGGCGGCGTCGGTGGCGGCGTGCGAGGAGCAGGCGCGCACGGCGGCAGCAGGCGGCGTGCGGGCGATCCAGCAGCTGGGGATTCTGCACCTGGGCACGGAGTACGAGGACCTGCACTTCCGGCCCGAGTACCTGTTCCGGCGGCGGCGCGACGAGCTGGCGCGGCGCATCGACCTGCCGACGGAGGCGTGGGACTTTGTGGACGTGTCGACGCTGCTGCAGCGCCAGGAGAAGATGGCGGGCACCGGCATGGCGCTGACCGTGGCCACGGCGCTGGGCGGGCGGCTGGTGGGCGCGCCGGGCTGGCTGGACCATGCGCTGGCCGCGC
>PCDN01000008.1:824141-834368 GCA_002778105.1 Ceratocystiopsis brevicomis
AAAAAAAAAAAATCAGAAACTCAACAATGTGCACCACACGCACGCACGCACGTCCGTCCATCCATAGCAGGCCGCTGCTGCGTTTGCCACAGTCCTCCGCGTTTTCCGCAAAAATATGTGCAAGAAAATCAAATTCCTTGACCAGCATGGCCGGCCTGGAGCCAGGCCACGCATGCCACTCTACCGCCGCGCCGGCGCGTCCGCAAACCGGATCCCCCGCCGCACCGGCGGCACCCGCGGCGTGTCGTCGTCGTCGCTGTCCTCGGCCGGCTGGCCCGACATGCCCAGCGCGGCCTCGCGCCGCCGCCGCTCTGCCGGCGTCTCCCGCGTCTCGTCGTCGTCGCCATCGTCGTCATCGTCGTCGTCGTCGTCGTCGTCGTCGTCGCCGATTTCGTCGTCCCCGCTGTCGGCGTCGTCCTGCACCGTCTCCAACACTGCCAGCCGCCGCCGCCGCTCCACCGCCGTCTCCGGCATGTAGCCGTCGTCGTCCACCTCCTCGCTGCCGCGGGTCTTGGCGCTGCTGCTGCCGCCGGCTGTCGTTGCTGCCGTTGCTGCCGTTGCTGCCGTTGCTGCCGCCCCTGCCGCTGCCGACGACCCGGATCGGCCCCGCCGCGGCCGCGCTTGGAGCTCCAGGTCCGAGCTCGAGTCGACCTCGTGGCCGCTGCTGTCGTCGGCGTTCCGGCCGCGGCGCGTCGTCTTGTGGTGCTGTGGCCGGCTGCGCGGCGACGCCGACGATTCGGCCGAGGCTGTGCCCGCCTTCGCCGACCGGTGGCCGCCGCCCAACCGCCCCGCGCCCGCGCCCGCACCCGTGCCCGCGCCCGTGCCCGCGCTCGGGGCGTCTTGCCGCGCCAGGGTCCGCGTCGCACCCGACGCCGTCGACGTCGCAATCACCTCGCGCCGCGTGCTCTGGTCCAGCTTCTGCATCTCCTGGATGAAGCTCTCCTTGGTCATGCGCTGGCCCACGCCGCCGATCGTGAACCGGATGTGCCGGTCGTCTTCGTCCGCCTGCACCTCCGCCACGCTCTTCTTCCGCTGCCGCTGCCCGGCCATGTCGCCCGTCGCCGCCCGGTTGAACGTCATCCAGTTGACCATGCCCACCTTGCTGGGGGCCCGGGCAACCGGCGCCATGGCTTCTTCGCCGCTCTTCGAAGGCCCGCCAGGCTCCTCCTTGGCCTTCTCCGACGGCTTCACCAGCCCGCCCATGCCCATGTACTTGAGACTCTTTTCCACAACGTCCGTCGCACTGCCCTCCTGCGACGGCAGCTCGTATTTCCGCAGCACCTCGCCGTCTTCGTCCTCGACAATGATCTGCGAGCGTTAGTGAGATCAGGAGGAATACACAGACCACGAGAATACCAAGACGTACCGTATTGCCAAACTGGTAGGCCCGGGCAGGCTCGTGCCGGTGCATGTCCTTCTCCTTGTCCTTCCGCTTCTGGAGCTCTTCGTTCTTCCAATCCCCGATCCGCTTCTTCAGTCCTCCGTAGGTCCAGGCAGACCCGGTCGCCTCCGTCTTGGACGCTTCCGAGGCCAGCTTGTCCTTGAGCGTGTCCGCGCTCAGCAGGCCGGACTCCAGGTCTGGCTGGGCGGCGCGCTGCGTCGGCGTCGGCTCCACTGCAAGCACGTCGCCTGCTTCGTTTTCAATAATAATGTTGTCGCCTTCGTCGTACACATTCACGCCTTGCATACGCGACCTTGGCGACCGCCGATCCTCGCCGGACCCGCCGCCCTCGCCATCCTCCTGCTGCGGCGTCTCGTCCTTCCTGTCATTCCGCCCCTCGCCGGGGCGGCCGACATCCTCCACCACTACCGTCGCCTGGCCCGAGCTCTGAGAAGGCTCGTCCGGCTCATCGCCGCCTGTAGGCTCGCCGCCTGGAGCTGACGAGGCTTTGGGCGCACGGCGTTTGGGATAAATGGCCGACTGGCTGACGGGCCCGCCAGGGCCAATGCCGTCGTCCCACTTCTTTCTGCGGCGCCGGCTGACACGAGACGACGCGCGGCTGGCGGGGCGGCTGTTGCCATCGTCCGACTTCATGCGGCGAAGGAACTGGCCGGGAAAGCCGATGGGCAGCAGCGCGCCGGGCGGCACCTGCGGCGTCTTCTCGTCCTCCGTGTCCGACATGGTGCGGGCCTGCGACCGCGACTGCGACGAGATGCGTGGCAGACGCGTCATCCAGGACGGCCCGTCTTCCGGCGCGGTGGTGTAGGACATGGTCAGCGTCAGCGTGTTGATGCGCTTGCCCAACGTGAAGACCGCGATCGAGGACCCGTGCACGATGATGGACGCAACGACAAGGAACGTTGTTATGGGCCAGACGAGCGTCAGCAGCGTGTAATGGTCAGAGCCGACCGGCGGCAGCTCGGCGAGCGGCACGGGGTTGTCGCTTTCGAGCTCGGCACGCGCCAGGATGGCCACAAAGATGGCGCCCACGCCAATGGGGCCGAAATGGCCGGCGAAGAGGGCCTCGCGCCAGGTCTTGATGTCGGGTATGAGCGGTTTGAGAGCCATCATGACGGGGATGCGCCGGAACAGGATGACGAAAATGGCAATGATGGTCAGGCGCCAGGCTGACAGGCCGATGGACGTGTCGTTGAACATCTCCCAAGGGATGACGGTGCCAAGATAGACAAAGTACGTCAAGTTGAGCAGCAGATCGATGACGTTGGACACATGGGACTCTTCCGTCTTGTGGCCGAACCAACCGTCGTTGGAGAAGCCAACGCCGGCAGAAAAGCCGACCAGCAGGTCGTCGACGCCCAGAATGCTGCCGGAGCCAGCACAGAAGAGGGCCAGAACAAAGTAGAACACGAGGAAGCTCTCGCGGTCGATGAGGTCGTGGCGCTCGGCCAGCTTGATGCCGTGGCGGGCAATGTAGCCGACCAGGAAGCCGTAGATGGCGCCAAAGACGCACTCGTAGAGAATGGTGTAGACAATCCAGTGGAACGAGACCTTGGAGGCGCTCTGATGATCCTGTATCAGGTAGAGCGAGAGGTAGATAAAGGGGAAGGCCATGCCGTCGTTGCACCCGGACTCGGCGGAGAGCAGATCACGCAAATGCTTGGGTACGCGCTTAGCAAACTTGCCTTTGCCGACCACAGACGAGGCCAGGACGGGGTCGGTGGCCGTGACACAGGCGGCGATGACCAGGCTCTCGAGCCAGTTGAGCGGTGGGATCATCCACCAGACGAAGAGCGAGGTGATGAGCCAGCCAAACACCATGACGGGCACGAGCAGAAAGACAACCGACTTCCAGTGCCGCTCCATGTAGAACTTGGGCAGTTCGACGCCGACGGCGAAACATTGGACCACGAGAACAATGCGCGAGAACTCAATGGTGACAATGTCCACGTTGCCCCAAGACTTGGGGTCGATGAGGTTGGCGGCATGGGGGCCGAAGATGAGGCCACAGAGCGTGGCAACAGTAGCCTCACCAATGTACATGCGCTCCTTGATGAAGGAGGAGCAGAGCATGAAGAGGGAGGTGAAGCCGCCGAGGATGATGTACACCAAGTGCGGCTTGGTGATGGACAGGTGGTCCCACGCCATAGCTGCGGGAGAAGAGAGAAGACAGCCGAGGGATCAGCAGTTGCGTTGGCCGGCAGCGAGGCAGTGGTCGGTGGTCGGCGCAGAGGAAGACGGGCAACCGATACCCCAATCAGTGGACTCGGACTCGCGGCGAGGAGGCTGTCGAGGCATTCAGGCGTAGATAAACCGAGGGAGGAGACGACGTTGAAGTAGAGGAAGTAGGCGAGATGGAGCACGGACGCCGAGGCCTGGGCCAATGAAGAAGCGCTGCACGTGTCGTCAGAAGAAGCTCATTGTCGTTTCTTCGTTTTTCCTTTTTTTCTTTTTTTTTCTTTTCGAGAAATCCCGAAGAGGTTCCAAAAGCAAACGAGGCGTCGGAAAGCAAGGAAAGGGGGAAAGAGAACACGAGACGCCGCAAGAGAGGAAAAGAAAAAAAAAAAAAGCGAGTGAGAGGGCAGAAATTAGCTTACAGGGGTGGGAGAGTGCAGAATTCAAGTTCCTTGGGTGAATGAGGCGAAAGGAAGGAAGGCCGATAATAGGATTGCAGCGAAATACGCCGTAAGATACGCATTGTAGTCGGCAGCAGCACGCGGATTGGTCACTAAGCGTGCCTTCCAAGGCTTGCTCATCTCCACCGAATTGGTGTACGGTGATTGGCTGTGGCCGTGTCAGCAGCCGTGCGCAGTGCCCTGGCGCCAAGACGCGCTGCGCTATGGAACTCCACAGATAGGTATTACAGCGCATGGCCGTGCTGAAAACAGACGGGCTGCCAAGTTGCCAAGCTGCCAAGCTGCCAAGAGCAGTTGGCGGTGGCGGCGTGATGTGCATGGAGACCCATGCATGTGCGTGTGTAGCCCGTAAGATACTGTGTGTCCAATGCTCCAGTGCTCCAGTGCTCCAGTGCACAACGATCGTCGGAACAGCCAACGAGGAACCTCCCGCACGTGCGCTAGAGAAACCGAAAAACCTACTCCGTACGAGTACGAAAACAACACGCGTAGCACTGCGTCATGCGGAGCAGGCTTCTTTCCCATAGTGCAATCTCGGCAAGCCGTTCATGCGGAGAAAACCGAGTGGGACCCAGACCTGGTAAAAAAAAAAAAAAAACCACGCAAACCGCACCGGTTCGGCCCAAAAACCATCACGTGGGTATGCACGTGTAGCTTCACGTGCAGAAAAAATCCACCCGCGCAGGGAAGGTAAAGATACAAACAAGGATTACACGAGACGCGACGCGTTCCCTCCTCTACCGAACACCACTTGCGCAAAACACTGGTCCATTGACGTTCTGGATGAAGACGGGCGCGCCGACTACCCCGTCTTTTCGACTTGCAGCCTCCACACGGCGATCTGTTGTTGCTCCAGTTGTCACGCTTTCTCGTCTTTACTTCCTAGAGCCTCGACGTCGTCGTCTTCCCCCCTCCCCCGCCTTCCCTCTCCGTCTCCCTCTCCGTCTCCCTCTCCTCTGTCCCCTGTTCGCCCCCGGTCTCTTTCGCTCCCACCTCTCTCGCTGCGGTACCGCACTCATGCTGGGTCGGGCCAACAAAACGTTTGAGGCACGCAGTGCGTCCACTGCCTCCTCCACCTCCTCCGCTGCAAAAGGCTCGCCCAGATCCAACTTGGATAAGGTCTTGTTCCCGTCCAGCAGTCCGACGATTTCCGATTTCTACAAAAAACCTTCGACCGGCTCCTTCTCGGCCTCGAGACGCCCGCCCGCACCGGTTTTTGCACCGGCCAAGGCTCCCCTACAGACCCGTTCGCCCAACATCACATACCCTCCGGCTGCTGCCGCCTCAGTCGTGACGCTGTGCAGCAAAGCAGGTTCGTTTGCTGACGAGGAACCGGAGGTCTCCGTTGTATCCCCACCCATGCCGGCCGCCAATGTGCAGCCTCGTGCTGCTGCCACCGCGGCGACCTCGTCGTTCCAAAAGGCGGAAGAAAGTGACCTGATGGCCTACGGCCTGTGCCTGGACGACTTCACCGACGACGACAACCTGGACCTGGACTTCCAGTTGCCAGGAGCGGCGCCGCAGGCGACTGCCAGCGCCGTGAACTTTGCAGCAGTGGCCACCGCTCCGCCGGCCACAGAGAATGAACCAGCCCTACCACCCAACACCAGCTTTTCTTCCGCTTCGGCCATATCCTGGCCGTCCTCGTCGCCGTCACGCATGGCCCCCATGACCGGTCCGCGGCCGGCCATGCAGCGCATTCCGTCGGCCAAGCGGGACATGCCCCATATGGACAGCCACGTCACCGAAAGCCACGGCGACCCGATCACGTCGTCGCCGCTGCCGGCCGCCAAGAAACGCACAATGCCCAAGCACTGGGTCAAGCCGGCGCCCCCTGAGCCGACAGTCCCGCGTTCGTTTGGGACACCACTGGCCAAGCCGCTGTCGACGGCCCTGTGGGATGCTTCGGCCAGCGCGGTCAAGGCGCAGAAAAAGCAGTTGAAAGACCAGGTGAAGAAGGTTACGCCAGACAGCGGCAGCGGTAACGGCAACGGCAACGGCAACGGCAACGGGATCGATAGCGGCATTGCGAGCCACTTTGCGGATAAGGACACGGCAAAGGAGTTTGAGGCGTCTCTGCAAAAGCCGGCGGGGAAGCTGTCGTTGAGCAATGAACAGGAGCACATCCGGAATCTCGTCTGCTATGAGCGCGCCAGCGTCTTCTTCACGGGACCGGCAGGCACAGGCAAGTCGGTGCTGATGCGCGCGATTATTGAAGATCTGCGGGTGAAATACGCAAAGGACCCTGAGCGGCTGGGCGTCACGGCCTCGACCGGCCTGGCTGCGTGCAACATTGGCGGCATGACGCTGCACAGCTTTGCGGGCATTGGGCTGGGCAAGGAGGACGCGGCAACGCTGGTGCGCAAGATCCGGCGTAACCCCAAGGCGAAGCAGCGGTGGCTCAAGACGCAGACGCTGGTGATCGATGAGATCTCCATGGTGGACGGCGACCTGTTTGACAAGCTGTCCCACATTGGCCGCAGCCTGCGGAACAACGGGCGGCCATGGGGCGGCATTCAGCTGGTGCTGACGGGCGACTTCTTCCAGCTGCCGCCCGTGCCGGACCGGGAGAAGCGAGAAGTCCAATTTGCGTTTGACGCCAAGACGTGGCCCACGTCGATCCAGCACACGATCGGGCTGACGGAGGTGTTTCGGCAGAGGGATCCAGGTCTGTCTTCTAGTTTTGTTTTCTTTTGGGGGGGGGGCATTTGTTTTCTTGCTTGCAACTGACACCCAAACAGAGTTTGCGCAGATGCTTAACGAGATGCGTCTTGGTATCATCAATGACAAAACCGTGCAAACGTTCAAGTCGCTCTCGCGGCCGCTGAACTTTGACGACGGCATTGATGTCACTGAACTGTATGCTTCTCTCTTTTGGCTCTCTTTTTTTTGCGTTCTGTATCTGTACAGGAGCTAACGATGACGACAGGTTCCCTACCCGATCCGAAGTGGAAAACTCCAACAACAGGCGGCTCCAGGCGCTGCCTGGAAAGGCCTACCGCTACGAGTCGTTTGACAGCGGCGATGCACAGATCAAAGACAAGCTGCTGCAGAACATGATGGCGCCGCAGCGGATTGAGCTGCGCGTCGGGGCCCAGGTGATGCTGATCAAGAACATGGACGAGAGCCTGGTCAACGGGTCGCTGGGCAAGGTGATCAAGTTCATGTCGGAGGCAGAATACGAGACGTCCGAGTACGCGACGGGCTTGTTCAGCGCCGTTATGGACGAGACGGCCCGGAAGCGGACGAGCGTGCTCAACAGCTACCTCAACAGCAACGCGGACAGCAGCGGCGCGCTGGCGAGCGGCGGGCGCATGTTCCCGCTGGTGCAGTTCACGACGGCGTTTGGCAGCAAGCGCACGATCCTGGTGCGCAACGAGGAGTGGAAGGTCGAGCTGCCGGACGGCAAGGTGCAGGCGTCGCGCAGCCAGATCCCGCTGATCCTGGCGTGGGCGCTGTCGATCCACAAGGCGCAGGGCCAGACGCTGGAGCGCGTCAAGGTGGACCTGGGGCGGGTGTTTGAGAAGGGCCAGGCGTACGTGGCGCTGAGCCGTGCGACGACCAAGACGGGGCTGCAGGTGCTGCGGTTCGAGAAGCACAAGGTCATGGCCCATCCCAAGGTGGTCGATTTCTACCGGCAGCTCTACAGTGCGGAGACGGCGCTGCGCAGCAAGGGCGGCAAGGCGTCGATCCTGGCGTTCACGCGCAAGGAGACGCCGGACATGTCCAGCCGCAATACAGCGGGTTTTGGGTGATGCAGGAGAAGCCAAGGGCTGAGACAAGTCAGGGCCAGCATGGAATGATGGTTTGTTTGATTCGAGGCCAGGGCACACACAGGCCAATGCATCGCTTGTGTTAGCATACACGGAAAGTAGACGTACTGTGGCATACGAGCGCTCGTATGCGCCCGGTACGGCACGAGTCACAGCGAAAATCGAGAGCTGAAAGTGAAAGGTTGAAAAGACCGTCGTCACCGAAAGCACAACCACGCACAAACACTCAATATCAAAGTGGAGATGTGCGCTATACCATTGGCTGTAATCTGACAGAATTATGTAAGACTTGTGGGGAAACCGAGGGCCCGAGCAGTACTAAAGGGTCATCCCTGCACGTCCCATCGCAAATTCTCCATTTTTTCCCCTAACTTTCTAACCTCCCGACAACATCGCCGAATTCGTCACTGCCTTTGAGCTTTGCCAACCGTCCGATTCCCCCCCCCCCAGACACCCGTGGCGCATGCCCTTCAACTATGGCGGACCAGTTTCTTTACATGGACGTCCTGGTGAGGGTGCGCTACCCGCCGGACTGCCTGAGGGGCAAAGTCACGGCCGTCGTGGCCGGCCAGAGTTTGACGCTGAGCGACGGTATGTTTTGCTTGTGGGCTTGCTTGTCTATGGCTGTGCATACGCTGCTAACATGTGGGAAGTCTATGCCATGGGCCAGGATATGTGGTATCCCAGCGTGGTGGTCGAATCGAGCAACATTCTCGAGCTCACAAACGCGGTGGACGCCCCCCCGATGACGATGGCGCCGGCGCCGACGGTGGCTCCGGAACTCGTACCCGTTGCTCCCATGACGGCAGAAGCGCCTGTTGTCTACAGCGATCCTGCGATTGTCTCCGTTGGCCCCCGGTCGGGACCGTCCGCGGAACGATCGGCACCGACCCGCAGCAACCTCGCCCTCCGGAGCCGCAGCCTGCTGGGCTCCAACGCCAACAGCAGCAACAACAACAGCCGCAGCAGCAGTGTGCGGAGCAGCACACGCTATGCGGACCCTTCGGTGGCTGCGGAGCCGGTTGTCGCGACGCATGGAGACACATGCATGGACGCCTCTGGCCTGTACGGCGGTCCACAGCCCGGCGGAGTGACGAAGAACCGACAGCGCGCCAAACCCCAGCAGAGCGGCAATCTGAACACGAACATTGTCCCGGACGTGGCAAACGGACGTGTCGAGTGGGCGCCCACGGCCGAACGGGCGCCTGCCGCCGATCTGCCCAAGCCGCCCGTGGCTGTCCGCAACGGTGGCAATGGCCGGAGCAAGACGTCGATGCCTGCGAGCACAGCCGTGTCACAGCAAGCCAGCGGGTCTAAGAAGGCCGCGGGGCGCCGCCAGCAGCAGCAGCAGCAGCAGCAGCAGCAGCAGCAGCAGCAGCAGCAACAAGCACAGAAGCACCGGCCCCAGCGCTATCAACAGGAGGGTGGGTGGGCGTCGGAAGACGTGACGGACGTGCAGGGGATGGGCGAGTTTGACTTTGCGGGCGAGCTGGCGAAATTCGACAAGCGGGCCGTGTTCGCGCAGATGCGCCAGGAGGACCGGTCGGACGACGCGCAGCGCCTGGTGGCACACAACCGGCGAGCGGCACCGCGGCCAGGCACGGCGGGGGGCAGGAACCTGCACCATACGGAGAACGTGCTCAGCATGCCACCGACGACGGCGGCGCTGGCGGCGGCGGCGGCGGCGGCACGCCTGGCCGAGGGCGAGGCCGCGGTCGAGGCCAAGGCGATGGCAGCAGCGGCGGCGGCGGCGGCGGCGGCTTCGGCCTCGGCGTCGGAGTCCGAGACGTACTTTGAGGACAAGACGGCGCCGGTGCCGGTGCCGCCGCAGCCGCGGCCTGTGGCGGTCGCGACGGATTTCTGGAACAGCGATGCCGACGACACGGCGGCGACCGTGGAGCGGCCGAGCCTGCGCAACGGCAGCCGACAGAGCTCGCACCGGGGCGACCGGGGCGACAGCAAGGCGCGGCGGGCGCCGGGTCGGAAGACCAGCACGGCGACCCACGGCCAAGGGCCACGCCGGATCCGTTCGGTTACGGTATGTGGTGGTGTTTTGTTTTGTTTGTTTTTTTTTGCTCTCGCTAACGAAGGTAGCCACCGACACGCCAGGCACCGGCACCGAGCTTCTGTCTGGTCCCCTCTGGCCGCCGCATTGGATCGGTGTCTGCGCTGCAGATGCTGAACCTGGAGAACATTGCGCAGAACGAGCTGGGCCTGACGGAGGACATGATGACGGAGAATGCGGGCCGGGGCATTGCGGAGGTGGCGCTGACGGCGCTGGCGGACCCGGCCATTCGGATCCGGAACGGGACGAAAATCCAGGCCGGCGCCGCGGCAGCGTCCCGCAACAAGCGCACCCACCGGCGGCGGCGGCCGGCCAACGGCGACACGCGCCAGGCGGCAGTGGCGGCGGCGGCGG
>PCDN01000008.1:845270-899779 GCA_002778105.1 Ceratocystiopsis brevicomis
CCCCCCCGCCCTTAGTAACAAAATCAAAATATAACCCCTTATCACTCCGAATCGAAACAAACATTACAGCAAACCACGCCTAGGCGGACATCTTTGCCACCCTCTGCGACATGCTGCGGTCACGGTTAGCCGTTGCACCCTCTCAAACACAGGGAAGGATCGGATACTCACAAGTCAAAGAATGCAAACTGGCTCGGCTCCGACCCGAACTCGTACACGAACCGGCTGGCCAGGTAGCTGCCGAAAATCGCCCGCAAGTAGGCATCCGGCACGCGCTGGATCATCAGGTCCAGCCCGATCTTGTCGAGCAGCAGCTTGGGCAGCGCGTCGCTCAGCACCCCTCTGCGGATCTTCTCGTTGTTCCACAGGTCCGACTTCTGCAGCTCCTCGTCCAGCGTCGTGATCGCCACCGACAGCTTGTCCGACAGCACCGCACGCGACACGCCCGTCTTCTGGTGCTCGCGCCAGATGGCCTCGAACTCGAGCCGCGCGTTGTCGCGGATCTTGTTCTGCACCTCCTTCACATACGCCTTGTAGAACTCGGGCGCCTCGCCCTTGTCGTTGTGGCACATGTGCTCACGGAAGCCGGCGTCGTCAAACGACAGCGACGCGAGCACCTCGAGCGACGACGACGTCACGCCGCCCTTGTTCGCAGACGCATCCTTGATCAACACGCAGCCCGCCGCCTCCAGGCGCATCTTGGCGTCTTGCGTGATGAACAGATTGGCACCCTCGACAATGTACGGGATCAGCGACTTGCCGTCCCGGATCACCTTATTCACCGAGACGAGGTCGATGGACTCGGGCCGGCCACCACAGGGAACAAACATGTCCGTCATGCCGGTATCGCGGAGGTGGTACGTGTTGCGGAAGCTCGTTCCGTTGGCCACCACCTCGCCGCTCGGCAGCGTCAGATTGGTGTCATCACACAGGACGCGGTAGCCGTCCTTGGACAGCTTGGACGTGTCAAATTCGGAGATCATAACCCGCTTCTTGGCAAGACGGACGAGCTCCTCCTTGTCGATGCCGTTGGGGTCCACAAGCACTCCCGAGCCGTCAACGACCGACGTGTACTTCTCGTTGCTGAGGAGAATTTCGTTGCTGCCCAAGTCGCCGTCCGGGCCGCCCGTCTGCATCTTCCGGACGGTCGATGGGTCGAGATTGAGCTTGCGGTAGATGCCCTCCACGTATTCCCGAACAGAGAGCGTGGTCATGCCATAGGCATCGTGCGGAATGCCGCCGAGCGTAGGCGACTTGCCCGTGAAGAACGACTTCCAGAAGCTCGCCCCGCGCTCGAGCGCGTGCTGCGTGGCCCAGTCGACCAGGTCGGCCGTGTTTTCGTCGGGGCCCAGAAACAGTATCTCCTGCTTGCCGTACAGATCGACAATGGGGTTCTTGATGCCGGGCGTGGCGGCAGGAAGAAGGAGGTCCAGAATGCTATCAATGTACTTCTCGAAAGCCTCCTTGGCCTTGTCCTGCTGCTTGGGGTCCAGGAGGATGACGCCCTTGGACCCGCCCTCGGGGATGTCCTTGTTCTTGCGCTGCTGGGTGCTTGCAAGGCCGTAGTTCTCGTCGAACAGATTGCGGGCGTTAATGCCGTAAGCCTCCTTGCTCCGAGACTTGACGATCCGGATACCGCCGCGCGCAATGTCGCGGAAACGCAGGTGGAAGCCCCGCGACTCGGAGCTGATGACAAGGAACATGCCGTAGAGGCGGCGCGGGTACTCGAACTCGGATAGGAACGAGGGGTCCAGACGGAAGCTAAGTGCGACTTTGGTCGGGGTGAAGTAATTGGTCTTGAGAACGGCATTGTTGAAGACGCGGAAGGCAGACATGACCATGTGCTCATGCTCGTTGGACACCTCCTTGGCGATCAACTTCTGGAGACCGACATCAGAAAGCACCTCGACGGTCGGAGTGGGCGCAATGGACCGGCGCTCGAAGCCCGGCCCAACGGACAGGTGCACGCTGGCAAACGCCGCGTAGAGCGCGCGAACAAGCGCCGGATGGGACGAGATGATCTCGAGAATGTAGTCTGGCGTGAAGGTCTCGGTGCGCAGACGGCGCTTCAGCTTGGACAGCAGAATCATGTGGGCGTTGTTCTTCAGATCCAGGGCTTCGGAAAGCGCAATGTACTCGTTCCCCAGGCGGTTCAGGAAGTGCTGGATAAAGACCCAGATGCAGTGGCCGTAGATGGCTTCCTGGAGGCTCAGCTCGCCCGTGGCGAACAGGCCATGGAACTTGTTGTACGGAACACAGTAGAGGAGAGAGATCTCCTTGGTGATCTGGTGGATGGACTGCTCCAGAGGAGGGAAGTGGCCATCCAGATGGGCGGCGGGCCGGAGGTAGATGCTCATGACCGTGATGCCGTTGGAAAACTGCTCGACGTACTTGCGGGAGCTCGTGACGCCGTAGTAGTGGTAGAGGTCACTGAGGGCGCTGAACATGCCGCGTGCAGTCCGGGAGCGGAAGGCGACGACAAGGCGTTTTTCTTGCGAGTCTTCAATGTCAAAGACCTCGATGACAGGACCAGTCCGGCTGACGGCCAGTTCAATGATCTCCTGGTAGATCTGCTTGGTGTTGTTTGTGGCTTTGGCGAGAAACATGCGGTCACTGATGACCTCGAGGCGCGTGTCCGAGGCATCCGCATTGGGGTCGACAAATTGGCACTGGTAGACAAAGTAGCAGCGAAGCGAAGCCTTTGGCGTAGACGAGTCGCCGTGGCCGTTGGCGGAGCGGAAGGTCTCGACGCGGAAGCGCTTGGTGAGGTCAGAGCCGTCCAGGTACTTGTTCTCCAGACGGGACTCGTAGCGCGGTCCACTCAGAGCGCTCTTGCCGGGCTCGCTGGTGTCAATGTAGATGGCATGGTCTGCGGCCTCCATGTCGAGGCGGATCTCCTCGCGCTTGTCTTCGCGCGAGTTGGCGGCCACCATGGCGGCGTAGAGCGACATGATGTGGTTGGCGATGACGGAGACGTGCTCCAGCTCAAAGTACACGTCGTCGATGCCCAGCTGGTTGTAGAACCAGCTGATCTGCTTGTCGATCATGGCTTCTGGGATCCAGCCACTCTTGATGATTGCCTCCTTCACTGAAATGGTAGAGCCGTTAGTTAGCACAAAGCAAGAGAAAAACGGTGTTTCTTCTATCTTTCTGTGTCCGACCTACCTTCTTTCATCTGCTGGGCCTTGCCCTTGAACTCCGGTGCAACATAGCCGACCGTTGCAGAGCGGAGAATGCGGTGGCCGTTTCCATAGGCCCTGGGAAAGTAGGAGCTCAGATGGCTGGGCTGGGGCGACGGATGGCGGTCACCGTCGTCGGCTCTCACCTTCCCGACAAACTTGTTGGTGGGAGGTGGCGTCGACTCGGAGGAAGACATGTCTTTTTCGTTGGGCGAGAACGTATCCACGTACTCTGGGAAGCTGGTAGGAAGGTCAGTGGTGCGCAGGGACAACATGTTGGCGGCAGGCATGGCGAAAGCAGAGCAGAATAGAAGAGAAGAATGAATAAAACAATGTGTTCGTAGCTGTCACCGCCAAAACGGTTGACAGCAGAAGGAGACAACACGAGATGTCGAGATTTATACGACCACTGGGTCGTGTAAGTGCGAGCTTTCTGGGGGGGGGGGGCCTCTCATCACGTCTTTGCACGCCTTTGTCTCAGGGCGACACGAACGGCACAGACCGCCGTGACCGCCGTCCGAAGAGCGATCGCGTGTCCAAAAAAGACCGGTATCGCTTCCATGACGCAAATGAGTCAAAAAAGCAGGCCGAGCAGCCGGGTACGCGGCGCGCTCGCGGCAGGGATCGCAACGTGCTTTTTTTTCGGTGTCCCTCCCTCCTTCAACTTGCATGCAGCCCCCCCCCCTGACCCGTCCGGAGAGCTTATCTCTGGGCTGCCGGTGAGACACGACCAACGCTCACCGCTCCGAGCTCATGGAGCCGATAAGAACAACGCCAGGCCCCTTGCAGAAGTCGACGGAGTCGACGGAAAAAACAGCGAAAATAAACAGGCGCGCGCGGGACTTTTTATCACACACACCTTGGGGAGAGGGTCAGGGGTGTGAGTGCAGCAGCGGGTTTCCGTTCTGTAGGATTGGGTGTCTAGAACGGCATTATGGTTGGTTAGCAGGGGACAGAAAGAGACAAGGAAAAAACGGAACACGGTGTTCTGTCGCTTTATCAACAGCCGGTCCAAGCGGCCGCCTCACACCAGCACACCACCGCCTTTCAAGGGATGCTATTTCGGGAAAAGATAAGAGGGATGGATGATAGGTTCTGACACAGGATCTAGGCCGACTGGGCCTAGCTCTAAACATCCAAGACGATCCCAGACACGCCAGAGCAGCCAGCAGCGTATCTTACTCCGTAAGATTCAGGGGAGGGCCGGGAAGGTCAGGCAGGGGCGCAGTCCGATTGGCCCCGATTGCGATGCGGCGTGCTGGGGCAACGCAGCTCGAGAGATGAACCGGGGCGGGCTGAGCATGCAAGGGCGCCTTACATGCGGGCTGCGGCGATGGGGAAGGACGGGAAGAGGGGAGGCAGAAAAGCAAAGAAGCGAGACGAGCAGCGAAGCCGAAGAACGATGCGGTCCGCTGCGGGAAAAGCAAGGGAGGAAGGTAAGATACGTACGTCAGATACACTGTGTGGCTAGAGAACTGGCAGGAGCTGTCGGTTCGCTCCTCCTTTGTTCAGAACAAGACGGAAGGGAGGGAAGGCGCAGGGACGACGGAATGGGGGATGGGGATGGGAAATCGCAGGGGAAAAAGGACGAGCAAAGAGCTGTTGGTGACGTCGACTTTTATACTTTTTTTTCTTTTCTTTTCTTTTCTTTTCTTTTCCAATTCTGCTACGTTCTTTTTTGGGGGGGGCTTCCCCTTTGTTTGCCGTCCCAATCCGCTCTTTGTCCTTTTGCTGCTCCTGTGCCTGGCTGTGCCTTCCGCTTCTGTCGATGGTCGTGCCGCCGGCTCCGTAGTTGCTGCGTAGGTGTTACAGCCGTTGCAACGCTTTGTAGTTGGCTTGTACTCGGGCATCGTGACGGCCAGGGGGACGCTACCTAGCAGCTACTCCGTACTCCGTATGCATACTTGTACGCACGCAGAAGCGACCGACTGCTTTTTTGTATTCTAGACCGAGCGTAGCCGCTTTGCACTGCCTTTCAGTGGTGCACAGAGCTCCGCCGAGCGGGCCAAAGTGGATTCCTAGCAGGTATCTCCGTATTTTCTTTACGCAGAAAATACAGGGCTCGACAGGTCCCGTGCCAGGCAAGAAATAGCGCCCATCCGCCTCCCCCCCCCCCGGGGGGGGGACGGCGTCGTGATGACAGCNGGAGGAGGGGAGAAGGAGGAGAAGGAGGAGGAGGAGGAGGACAGGGCAAGCACAAAAAGACACTGGGACAAGTATATAAGCACCAGAGCAGCCTGCCGCGCTGTGCGCCGCTGGGTGTGGTGTGGCGGGCACGAGCCTTTATGGCTGCAGGAGAGCAGCGGCAGAAGCCGAGGCGGAGGCGGAACGACGATCTACATATGTCAAGTGCGGAGAGGTGGACCCGGGAGTTAGCGTGGAAGGGGCAAACTGGCTTTTGTAAGATATGAAACGGGACAGAACAGAGAGAAGCAAGGAAAGGAATGAGAAAGCGACGGCAAGACGAGAGAGTAAGGAAACGACAAGACTGAAGAAATGGAGAGGAGAAGGAGATAATCCGAAGAGGAAAACAAAAAGGAAAGGACGGGAAGGGAAGGAAACGAAAGGAAAAGAAAAGGAAAGAAAGGAAAAGGAAGGGGAAGGGGAAGGGAAGGGGAAGGGAAGGGGAAGGGGAAGGGAAAGGAAAAAAAGACAAGGACAGAGAAAAGGAAAAGACGACAAGAAAAAACAAGGAAAAAACAAAACAAAAAACAAAACAAAAAACAAACAAAAAACAAACAAATAACCAAACAAATAACCAAAATAGATAGATATCGCCATGACATGGTATACGTTGGAAGGGCCCCCCCTCCCCCTCCCTCCCTTCTTCGCCTACGCCGTCACCTCGTCGAGCGCGGCCTGGAAGGCGACGACAAAGTCGACGCAGTCCTCAAACGTGTTGTACAGCGGCGCCGGGGCCACGCGGATCACGCCCGGCTTGCGGTCGTCGACGACAACGGCCCGGGCCAGCAGCGCGGCCATGACGCCGTCGAGCGAGACGCCGTCGGCCAGCAGCAGGCTGAGCTGCGCGCCGCGCTGGGCCGGGTCCTACCCCATAAAAAAGAACACAAGAGTGGGGCGCCGCGGCGCGCCAGGGAATACCCAGCCAGCGGCGCCGTTGGGCGGGTTTTTGCCAGTCACGTTGCTTGGTCGTCGGGTGCCCATCCTGGTCTCTGCCACCGCTCTTGCGTCTGCCTGTTCTCTCTCCTGTCCCCTTGTCCCCTCGCCCCCCCTCTTCCTCTCGCTCTCCCTCTCCTTCGCCCTCTCCCTCTCCCTCTCCCTCTCCCTCTCCCTCGCCCGCGCCTTCGCCCGCGCCCTCGCTCCCGCCCCCCTCGCCTAGTATCTCTCTGTCCGGTGTGCTTTGTTTGTTCTTTGTTTGTCGCCTTGGCCCCTGACTTCCCCATACTTTTCCCTCTAACGAAGTCTTTCCCCGTCGTCCCGTCTTCCCCCGTCTTCCCGTCTTCCCGTCTTCCCGTCTTCCCCGTCTTCCCAGTCTTCCCAGTCTTCCCAGTCTTCCCAGTCTTCCCAGTCTTCCCAGTCTTCCCAGTCTTCCCAGTCTTCCCAGTCGTCCCAGTCGTCCCCGTTCCCCGTCTCGATCTTTTCCTTGCTCGGCTATCGGTTTTTGTCGTCCCTTCCCCCCCCCTCCCCTCCTCGCTCGGTTTCCCCCGCCTTCCTCCCCCCTCTCTCTCCTTCCCCCACACCCCATCCCCATGGCGGCGATGCTTGCGGCGGAGCGTGAGGAGGCCCAGGCGCTGGACCAGGAGGACGGGCTTGCTGCGTTCCGGGCCCAGTTTGCCATCCCGACGGTGGCCCAGCTGCAGGATGACAGTCTTGCGTCTGGGCCGACTCCCGGCGATGGCGCCGAGCCGTCACCGCCGTGCGTGTATCTGTGCGGCAACTCGCTGGGCGTCCAGCCGGCGCGCACGGCGGTGCGGATCCAGCAGCACCTGCGCACGTGGGCGGCACAGGGCGTGCTGGGCCATTTCCGGCCGCTCCGCGGCAGCCCGCTGCCGACCTGGCTGGACGCAGACGCGCATGCGGCGGCCATGATGGCGCCCATTGTCGGTGCCGCCGTGTCCGAGGTGGCCATCATGCAGACGCTGACGGCGAACCTGCACTTTTTGCTGGCGGCCTTTTACCAGCCGGACGTGGCCGGCCGGCACAAGATCCTGCTCGAGAGCAAGGCGTTTCCGAGTGATTATGTGCGTTGGGAGCACCCTTTTGAAATGGAAAAAAAAAGAAAGAAAAAGAAAGAAAGAAAAAAGAAAGAAAGAAAGAAAGAAGAGAAGAGAAAAAAACGAGCCCATGCTAATTCATGACAGTACGCTGTTGAAACCCAAATTCGCCACCACGGCCTGTCGGTCGCTGAGTCCATGGTGACCATTGGCGACCTCGAGACCAACGACGACGCCGTCCTGACGACCGAGACCGTGGTGGCCGCCCTTGCTGAGCACGCGGCCACCGCGGCCATCCTGCTGCTGCCGGGCGTCCAGTACTACACGGGCGCGCTGCTGGACATCCCGACGATCACGCGGGCCGCGCATGAGCACGACGTGTTTGTCATTTGGGACCTGGCCCATGCCGCCGGCAACGTGCCGCTGCGCCTGCATGACTGGGACGTCGATGCGGCCGTGTGGTGCAGCTACAAGTACCTGAACAGCGGGCCGGGCGGCATCGGCGGTCTGTTTGTGCACAGCCGCCACAGCGAGGTGCCGGGCGGCCGGCGCGCGTCCTCGGGGACGGACAAGACGGCCGCCGTCACGGCCTCCGCCCCCGCCTGCGCCTCCACCACTACCACCACCACCACCACCACCACCGCCGCCGCTGCCGGCCCGTCCGCCGGCCCCGACTACCGCAACCGGCTCGCCGGCTGGTGGGGCAACGACAAGGCCACGCGCTTCACCATGGCGCCGCAGTTCCGGCCCGTGTCGGGCGCGGCCGGCTTCCAGCTCAGCAACCCGAGCATCCTGGACATCACCAGCCTGTGCGCGTCGCTCGAGCTGTTCCAGGCGGCCGGCGGCATGGCCGCGCTGCGCGCCAAGTCGCTGCGCCTTACCGCCTTCCTCGAGCGCCTGCTGCGCACGGGGCCGACGCCGGCGGCCCGCGCCCAGTTCCGCATCCTGACGCCGACGGACCCGGCCCAGCGCGGCGCGCAGCTCAGCCTGCTGCTGGCCGACGGCGTCTCGCTCGACGGCGTCATGGCCGCGCTGCTGGCCCGGGCCGTTGTCGTCGACGACCGCAAGCCGGGCGTGATCCGCGTGGCCCCGGCGCCGCTGTACAACACGTTTGAGGACTGCGTCGACTTTGTCGTCGCCTTCCAGGCCGCGCTCGACGAGGTGACGGCGTAGGCGAAGAAGGGAGGGAGGGGGAGGGGGGGCCCTTCCAACGTATACCATGTCATGGCGATATCTATCTATTTTGGTTATTTGTTTGGTTATTTGTTTGTTTTTTGTTTGTTTTTTGTTTTGTTTTTTGTTTTGTTTTTTCCTTGTTTTTTCTTGTCGTCTTTTCCTTTTCTCTGTCCTTGTCTTTTTTTCCTTTCCCTTCCCCTTCCCCTTCCCTTCCCCTTCCCTTCCCCTTCCCCTTCCTTTTCCTTTCTTTCCTTTTCTTTTCCTTTCGTTTCCTTCCCTTCCCGTCCTTTCCTTTTTGTTTTCCTCTTCGGATTATCTCCTTCTCCTCTCCATTTCTTCAGTCTTGTCGTTTCCTTACTCTCTCGTCTTGCCGTCGCTTTCTCATTCCTTTCCTTGCTTCTCTCTGTTCTGTCCCGTTTCATATCTTACAAAAGCCAGTTTGCCCCTTCCACGCTAACTCCCGGGTCCACCTCTCCGCACTTGACATATGTAGATCGTCGTTCCGCCTCCGCCTCGGCTTCTGCCGCTGCTCTCCTGCAGCCATAAAGGCTCGTGCCCGCCACACCACACCCAGCGGCGCACAGCGCGGCAGGCTGCTCTGGTGCTTATATACTTGTCCCAGTGTCTTTTTGTGCTTGCCCTGTCCTCCTCCTCCTCCTCCTTCTCCTCCTTCTCCCCTCCTCCNTGTATCGTGTCCTGTGTTTTCCTGCCTCTGTTTTGTCTCTGGCTACCCCTGCTTGCCCTGCTGCATGACCGTCCGGCTCTTCCGTGTGACCATGGCTGCTGTACGCTTTCCCGGAAGCGCCCGCCCTTCTGCGCCCGCCACAACCTTCGCGCCCTCCTCCCTCCCCATCACCACGCTCTGTCGTTTCGCGTCGGCCATGATGCGGCGCCGTGTCTCCCTTCTTCTTGCTCTCAGTGTCGCCGCCGTGACTGCTTCGGCAGCGGCGCTCGACAGTTCCCAGCACATCATGGACGCCCGCAACGACAGCGTCGACTGGCAACAGTACGTGCGGTCGCCGCCGTCGGTCTCGGTGTCGCCGGTGCGCATCGTGGCCGCTCGCACGGCCGGAAACGTGACCAATGCCGAGGCGCTTGTGGGCGGCGGGACACCAGGGCCGGCGATGCTCACGCGCCGGACGGCCAACGAGACGGCGCCGACGGTGGTGCTGGACTTTGGGCAGGTCGTGGCCGGGCTGCTGACGATGGACTTTGCGGGAGCCAGCAGCGGCAGCAGCAGCAACGGCAGCAGCAGCAACAGCAACAGCAGCAGCCGACCCGGCATCCGGCTCGCCTTCTCCGAGACGCTGCAGTACCTGACGGACCGCAGCGACTTTACGCGGTCGGACCACGGCGACCACCGCACGGCCGGCACGGACCGGGTGGCCGTGGCGCCGCAGCCGTACACGTGGCTGGACCAGCTGGAGTGCGAGGACGGGCAGCAGGTGTGTGCCGACGGCCTGCACGGGTTCCGCTATGTGCAGATCCGGCTGGACGCCGCGGCCGACGACGCGCCGGTGACGACGTCTGTCGGGACGGTCGCGCTCGACGCCGTCGGCCTGCGCTTCGTCGGCCTGCTCGGCACGCCCGACACGTTCACGGGCCACTTTGCGTGCGCGGACGCGAACCTGACGCAGTGGTGGTACGACGCCGTGTACACCAACGACCTGTGCACGGCCGTCTTCCGCACCAACGACACGGAGCCGCGCGGGGCCGCGAGCCCGTCGCTGCTGGGCAAGCGCGTGCTGCTCGACGGGCCCAAGCGCGACCGCGACCCGTACGTCGGCGACCTGGCGGTGGCGGCGCTGACGACGTACCTGTCGCACGACGACGCAGCGGACGCGGCGCGGAACGTGCTCGAGGACGTGGCCCTGCACCAGCGGGACGACGGCTGGATCCCGCCGGCGAGCATGTGAGTCAAGGCCGTGCGAGGCCGTGCGAGGCCGTGCGAGGCCGTGCATGCATGGGTCCACAGAAGGCAGCGACTGACAAGCCAAGAAACAACTACAGCCTCCCCCTCTTCGACTACCCCCTCTGGTGGGTCGTCTGCAGCGCCGACCTCGTGCTCTACACCGGCAACGAGACCTACGCCCGCGCCTACTACCCCGTCTTGCTGCGCGTCCTCGACGCCTACTACCCGGCCCACACCGACAACGCGACCGGCCTCGTCGTCCGCCCGCAGGACTACGGCGACTACGCCTTTGTCCCCCGCCACGGCAGCCTCACGTACGACAACGCCCTCTACGCCCTGGCTCTGGCCCGTGCCGCCGACGTCCTGGCCACGGCCACCGGCAACCCCGCCGACGCCGCACGCTGGCGCGCCCGTGCCGCCACGCTCGGGCCCGCCCTGGTCCGGCGCACCTTTGACGCCGCCACCGGGGCCTTTTTCGACGGCGCCCCTTGCCCCAGCAACGGCGACGGCGACGGCGACGGCAATGGCAACGGCACCCTGTGCGACACCCACCCGCAGGACGGCAACAGCCTGGCAATCCTCGCCGGCATCGCCGGCAACGGCACCACGGCCACGCCGGCCGCCATCCTCGCCTACCTCGACCGCGCCACGGCCCGCCCCTACGGCAACGCCTTCTTCGACAACAGCCTGCTCGCCCCCAGCAGCGACTACGGCAACCGCGTGTACGCCTTCGTCTCGTACTTTGAGCTGGCCGCCCGCTTCGAGGCAGGCGCCGCCGCCGCGTCGCTGGCCCAGCTGCGCCGCCTCTACGGCTGGATGGCCGCCCACGACCCGGGCATCACCGTCTGGGAGGCCATCGGCGCCGGCGGCGTCCCCTACGAGGGCGGCTTCACGTCCATGGCCCACGGCTGGTCCACCGGCATTGTGCCGCTGGCCGTGCGCTACGTGCTGGGGGTCGCCCCCACGGCGCCGGGGTTCCAGGCCTGGTCCGTCCGGCCGCGGGTGCTGCTGCTGGATGGCGACGGCGACGGCGACGACGACGACCTGACCTGGGCCCGCGGCCTGGTGCCGACGCCCTATGGCGGCATCGCCGTGCAGTGGCAGAAGACGGTGACGACGACGAAGACGGCGACGGCAACGGACCCGGCTGCCGGCGGCGGCTTCACCCTGACCCTGCAGATCGACGCCCCGCCCACCACCAGCGGCTCGGTCACGCTGCCCTTTGCCGCGGCCGGCGCGCATTCTGTCGCCGTCGACGGCCGAGTCGTCTACGCCCGCGCCGGCCTGGTCAACACGCTGGGCGCAACCATCGTCGACGGCGACCACATCACGCTGCCGCTGACGGGGGGGGAGCACGTGGTGATGTTGCTGGCCTGACGGGTCGAAAAAGGAAGAAGGGAAAAGGGAAAAAGGAAAAAGGAAGAAGGAAAAGAAACCCCAGGGTAGGTAGGTAGACAGAGAAGACAAGCGCAGGCACAGATCGCGCAAGTTTATGACGTTTTTTTTTCATTTTTTTCTCTGTGCCCGAGCCCAGTCCGGAAATGCAAGACCACGAGACGAAAACAAAACCGAGAAACACAAAAAAGGGAACGTGAAAATGAACCATCCCCCTCCCCCTCCCCCGGCGTACAAACAAGCCGGCGTTTGCACATTTGCGTTGGCACCATTTGCTCCATTTTGCGTCTACTACACCTCCGTCGTGACCTTCGCCTTGGGGTTCGTCACCTTGACGCCCAGCTGCTTTGCCCGCGCAAGGATGTCGATGCGCTTCCGCGACGAGACGTTGTGGGCGATCCTAGGGAGGGGGATACAATCAGTATACGCGAAGCAAGGCGACAGAAGACCAGCAAAAACTCACTCCGCAGCGTATGTCCGGTTGTGCATCAGCAGCAGCTCAATGTCGCTGACGTTGCTGACAACAAACGCCTTGTGGCCCGAGGGCATCATGTGGCGCGTCTTCTTGTTGGAGCCGTAACCGATCGACGGCATCAACGGCGTGCCCCGGAACCGCCGGCGGACACGGGAGTCGATACCCTTGGGCTTGCGCCATGCCGAGTCCACGCACTTGAACCGGTCACTCTGGTGCCGGAGGAAGCGCTTGGTGCCTGTACCAACGTGTCAGCATGCCCATTTGGCTTCGTCTCGGGGCATTCTTCATCTCTCGTGTCGCCTCGTGTTGCCTCGTGTCGTCCTCGTGTCGCCTTGTGTCGTCCTCGTATCGTCCTCGGTCCTCCCCAACCCCGCAGCGTTCGGTGCTTCGTGCCGATTCGAGATCAGTCGTCGAGATTCGCCGTCGACAGCAGTTCGTCTTCGTGCTCGCTCGCTCGCTCGTCTTCGTCTTCGCTTCGTCGCTTTGCCGTCGAGGATGCAGGAGGACCAGGCCGGGGAGAGAAACCAAAAAAAAGAAGAGAAAAAAAAAAGGAGATCAAAACGTACGCTTCTTCACGATCGGAACATGCTTCTTGGCGGCAACCATCTTGAACTGTTAGCAGCGTCTTCCTCCATCTCCCCCATTGCCAGTCGCTCGCATACCTTGTCGATTTGTTCGTGGTCGTCGGGGTGTGTGCTGTGAACGGGAAAAAGGAGGAACGTCGCCGGGATCAAACTGAACAAAGATTTTTTCCTAGACAAATGCGGCGCTGCCAAAATTTCGCCCGCTAAAGCACACGGGAGAAAAGGTTTTTGCGTCAGTTAGGGTTCAGCACCATTTTTTTCCGGCGGGACCAAAAATCCCAGCCACAACTGGGCAGCACTAGCCACACCAGCCACATCCCCGCTTGATGACGCATTTCTCATGTAATGAATGGCCCCGCTGCTCGGCGGGAACATTCGCCCCGCCAGAGCTTTGGTCCCGTGAGGCTCCGTTTTCCCACGACCACACACAAACCGGTCATGGAGTCTTCAATAGAGTTCTGGGGGCAAGGTGTGTTTTTTTTTTTTTCTCTCTCTTTTTCTCTCTCCCTTGGAAACGCTTCTGCTAACAGTGGCAGCCCCCCGGGTCCCCAACGGCCGCTTCGTCAACCCCGCCATCCCCGCCGCCAGCCCGGTCCGCGTCGACCCCGTCCGCGATGCGCTGTACAACTACGACGGCGACGCCCAGAAGGCGCTCAACGCCGGCAAGCCGTGGTCCAGGGACGTGCACTACTTTACGGCCGTGCGTGTGGGCGCGCTCGCGCTCGCCAAGATGGTCATGCACGCGCGCGCGGGCGGCGAGCTCGAGGTGATGGGCCTGATGCAGGGGTACGTGGACGGCGCCGCGCTCGTGGTGACGGACGCATTCCGGCTGCCGGTCGAGGGCACGGAGACGCGCGTCAACGCGCAGGAGGAGGCCAACGAGTACCTGGTCGAGTACCTCAAGCGGTGCCGCGACCAGGGCCGCATGGAGAACGTCATCGGCTGGTACCACTCGCACCCGGGCTACGGCTGCTGGCTCAGCGGCATCGACGTCGACACGGAGGTGCTGCAGCAGCAGTTTGGCGACCCCTTTGTCGCCGTCGTCATCGACCCGGACCGCACCATCAGCGCCGGCAAGGTCGAGATCGGCGCCTTCCGCACCTACCCGACCAACTGGGCGCCGCCGCCCGCAAGGGCCGCCGCGGGGAGAGACAAGAAAAGAACATCCACCGCCGCCAATACCACGACCACTCCCGTCGGCGCCGGTGCCGACACGTCCGTCCCCCTCAACAAGGCCCAGGACTTTGGCGCGCACGCCAACCGCTACTACAGCCTCGAGGTCGAGCACTTCAAGAGCCAGCTCGACGCCCACCTGCTGGACCTGCTGTGGAACAAGTACTGGGCCCAGACGCTGTCGCAGAGCCCGCTGCTCACAAACCGCGACTACGACAGCAAGCAGATGCTCGATCTCGCCTACCGCATCCGCGACGTGGCCAAGACGATGGAGCGCGCCGGTCTGGGCGGCAGCCAACTGGGCGGTGGCCTCGGTGGCCTCGGCAGCGTCGCCAGCCTAGTGGGTGGCAGCGGCATCGATGGGGGTGGCAGCAGCATGGGCGGCGGCGGCGGCCTCGGCGACGGCGTCGGCGCCGGTGCACGCGCCAGCACAAGCGGCCTGGGCGCCAAGGCACTGGACGACGCGTTTGGCAAGGTGCAGCGCGACGGCAAGCTGCTGGCGGCGCGGGAGCAGGCCGGGCTGATGGCGGGAGCGATGAAGATGCAGCTCTTCAGCGGAGAGGGTGTCGCCGCGGGCAGCGCAGCGGCGGCGGCCGAGGATGTCGAGATGGCGCCCGTCCCGGAGAGCGCAGCATAGAGCTGGGGGGGGGGGGGACCAGCCGCTTGATGAAAATGCATTGTCATGGTGTTTGTTTGTTTGTTTGTTTGTTTTTTTTTTCTCCCCTTTTCTCAGATACACACAATGGACTTTTGACTCTTATCACGGCAGGTCTGTCGTGGTCGACACCGCCGCCGCCTCCAGCCGAGCCAGCACCTCGTCCCGGCCCAGAAAGGCCATCAGCGGCGCAATCTGCGGCCCGTTGTCCAGGCCCAGCAGCGCCCAGCGCAGGTACTTGTAGCCGACGGCGACCGGGTCGGCCCTGGCGTCGTCGTTGTCGTGCCGGCACGTGACGGCCTTTGTGGCGGCGTCGAGCTCGGGCTTGAGGTCGGCCACGGTCCAGTGGGCGTCGTCGAGGGCGCGCAGGCGTGTGAGGAAGAAGGCGAGGACGTCGGCGGTCGAGACGTGGTCCGTGCCGTCGGAAATGCACACGCGTCCCGCGACCGTCTCGGCCAGCGGGCCGCTGTGCGTCTGCGCCAGGTGCCGCTGTGCCGGCCGCCACAGAACAAAGCGGTTGGCGTCGACGACGGCGGCGGCGGCGACGGCATCGCTCCGCGAGATCTGGAGGAGGGCGCGCAGGCGGCGGTGCGCGGCGGGCTCGTCGGCGGCTTCAAGGCGGACGATCGGGGAGCCCAGCAGGTCCGTCGGGCGCGTGGCCTCCAGGGCGCGGATCCGCTGCAGCATGGGCTGCACGAGGTACTCGTCGACGAGGTCGCCGTCGCGACCGGGTCCGTCGAGCGCGCGGCGGACGTGCTTGCGGTGGAAGAAGTCGAGCTTCTCCCGGTTGACGACGATGTCGCCCTTTGTGAATTTGAGGGAGAACTGACGGATTAGAAAAAGAAGAAAACGAAAAGAAGAAAAAGAAAAAAAGAAAAAAAGAAAAACTCACAGCCTCCACCATCTCCTCCAGCGACATCACCCCCTTGTTCGGCACCGCGCCCGGGTTCCAGCCCAACAGCGCCGCAAAGTTGAGCAGCGCCGCCGGCGGGATGCCCGCGCGCCGGTACGCGTCGAGGCCGATGTCGTGGTTGCGCTTGCTGAGCTTCTGGCGCTGCGTGTCGACCAGCAGGCCGACGTGCGCGAACACGGGGGCCGTCCAGCCGAGCGCGTCGTACAGGCGCACGTGCTTTGGCGTCGAGATCAGCCACTCCGCGCCCCGGATCACGTGCGTGATGCCCATCCGGTGGTCGTCGACCACGTTGGCAAAGTGGTACGTCGGAAAGCCGTCGCTCTTCATGAGGATGAAGTGGTCGTCCGCCTGCTGCGGCTGCTGCAGCCCCGGCCCCTGTGCCGCCGCCGTCTTGCGCGCCCGCCCGTACACCAGGTCGTGCACGACCAGCGCCGCCTCCCGCGAGGCATCACCCCGAAAGCGCACCGTGTGCGGCTCGCCCGCCGCCGCGCGCGCCGCCGCCTCGTCCGCGGGCACCGCCAGGCACCGCCCCGGGTACGTGCCAAACGACGCAACGCCGCCGCCGTCTGTCTGGGCCTGCAGCACGTGCTGCTGGTGCGCGGCCAGGGCGTCGTGGGAGCAGAAGCAGCGGAAGGCCTTGCCCTCGGCCAGCAGGCGGTCGGCGTGCTCGCGGTAGATGGGAAGGCGCTCGGACTGGGGGGGGGGGGGTCAGCGCTGTGGACGTGGGCCTCGTACGAGCAAAGGACCACCTACCTGTTTGTACGGGCCGTACGGTCCGCCACAATCTGGGCCTGTTCAGTTAGCCCTGTTTCTCTCTCTCTCTCTCTCTCTCTCTCACAGACGACGGCTCCTCTGCCAACGCACCTTCGTCCCAGGACAGGCCCGCCCACTTCAGGTCTTCGTACAGCCGCGCCTCGGCGTCGGGCACAAGGCGTGACTGGCGGTCAGCAAGGGTCTTCCGCACAACAGCCACACCGTACCCGGGAGCAGAGGTCGCCCACCTGATCCGTGTCCTCCAGCCGCAGCAGAAACTGCCCGTTGGTCGCCCGCGCCAGCAGGTAGTTGTACAGCGCCGTCCGCAACGAGCCCAGGTGCAGGTAGCCCGTCGGCGACGGCGCAAAGCGTGTCCGCGCCGGCGTGTCGGGCAGCCGCGTGCGGCGACCGCTGTCGGGCCGGCGGCGACCGAACAGCATCTCTTCTGCCGTGGTCGAGAAGGCGGACGTGCCGCTGGGCCGCGACCGGGCCAGCTGCCCGATCCGCACGCGGCAGGCCAAGCAGGCCGGCCGGCCAAGCATGGAGCCAAGCAGAGAACGGCCGCGCATCGCTGTTCGGGGGAGGTGGTGGCGGGTTTGCTGAACATTCAGCCGGTTCGCCTCAGCCGGTTCATCGTGAAAACCAACCCCCAAAAATGCAACAGCCCGTTGGCAGCCGTTAGCGGGCAAAAAAAGCCCCTGTAAGAGGAGCCCTGGCCGCCGCAAGGCTGGTCCACTCAAAAAGCGATTGGTCATGGCGGACCCCACCCACAGCGGCAGGTGGGTGGTATCTTACAAGGCGGCGCGGCAAAGGAGGGGCGAAGAAAAAAAAAAAACCCCGGCCCGGTTGCAGGGACAAGGCAGCCAGCCTCACATACGAATCTGGGGCGTGCCGTTTATCTACATTTCCCTCTTCGTTTTCTCCCCGCCATCCGCCGCGATTTCCGACAGTCTACCCGGCCGAGAACGACACACACCGGCGCCATGGTCGATCCCAGCAAACAGGAGGTCGAGGCCGATCTCTACGGTATGGACCGGGCAGAGAGGAGGCGGAGAGGGTGATAGGGAATAGGGGGAGGAGGGTCGAGAAGGATAAAGGGCGGCGGCGGCGGCGGCGGCGGCGGCGGCGGGGAGATGAACGTCTGCTAACGAACAGAGCTCTTGGGCGTGGAAAAGACCGCCTCGGCGAATGAGATAAAAAAGGCCTACCGGAAGGTGAGCAGACCGGCTCGATCGAACGTGGACAGCGCCGGAATCTGGGATGCAGAACTGACCCCCCCAGATCGCCCTGCTACACCATCCCGACAAGGTGCCAGAGGAGCGGCGGGAAGAGTCGGAGGCCAAGTTCAAGGCGGCGACACAGGCGTACGAGATCCTGCGCGACGAGGAGAAGCGCCAGATGTACGACCAGTTCGGCATGGCCGCGTTTGACCCGTCACGCGGCGGCGGCGGCGGCGGCATGGGCGGCGAAGACCTCAACGACATGCTGGCGCAGATGTTCGGCATGAACATGGGCGGCGCCGGCGGCCCTGGCAGCGGCGCCGGCGGTGGCCCGCGGCGCCCGCGGCGGGGACGCGACGAGGAGCAGCAGTACAAGGTCACGCTCGAGGAGCTGTACAAGGGCAAGACGGTCAAGTTTGCCGCCAACAAGCGCGTGCTGTGCAGCACGTGCAAGGGCAGCGGGGCCAAGGACAAGGTCAAGCCCGGGCCGTGCGACCGCTGCAAGGGCCAGGGCGCGCGCGAGGCGTACCGCCAGATCGGCCCGGGGCTGATCCGCCAGGAGCTGCTGCCGTGCGACCACTGCGAGGGCACCGGCGTCTTCGTCAAGGACAAGGACCGCTGCCGCAAGTGCCGCGGCAAGCGCACCGTCGAGGAGACCAAGGCCCTCGAGATCTACATCCCGCGCGGCGCCCTGCAGGGCGACCGCATCGTGCTCGAGGGCGAGGCCGACCAGCTGCCCGACCAGGTCCCCGGCGACATCGTCTTCACCCTCGTCGAGGAGCCCCATGCCGTCTTCACCCGCGTCGGCCCCGACCTGCTCGCCGACCTGCACGTCTCCCTCGCCGAGGCCCTCGCCGGCTTCGCCCGCGTCGTCCTCACCCACCTCGACGGCCGCGGCCTCCACCTCGCCCACCCCCGCGGCAAGGTCCTGCGCCCCGGCCAGGCCCTCAAGGTCCCCGGCGAGGGCATGCCGCTCAAGCGCGGCGACGAACGCGGCGACCTCTACCTCGCCGTCAAGATCGACTTTCCCGCCGACGGCTGGCTCGCCGACGACGCCGACTACGCCGCCCTCCAAAAGCTGCTGCCGCCGCCGTCCGCCGCCCCGCTGCCGCCCACCGACGAGGTCGACGAGGTCGAGTACGAGGACGATGCAGATCTGGACAATGTGCGTTCCTGCCCTCACGCTCTTCGCACACACGGAATCGTGCTAACCAAAAAAAACAAAAAAAACAGATGGGCGCCCGCGCACGTGACGGCCGCCAGTCCATGTGGGAAGACGCCGACGACGACGAGGAGCAGGGGGCTCCCCAGTGCGCGACGCAGTAGACCAAACGGCCCGTCTTTTTTTTTCTTTTTCTTTTTCTTCCCCGGTGCATTTTTCATGGGTCCCTTCATGCTGCCGCAGAACCAGTGTAGAAGTATAGAAAAGAATACGAATACGACTGACGATGTGTGCTGGCTCATTCCTGTTCGCATTCGTGTTCCGTCTTCATTCTAGCAGTCGGCCAGGTCCCGCAAGAAGGCGCTGCCCTGGCGCGCGTTTCCTCGTCAAATCATTAAATCATTGGCTTGTCGCTGCATCCGCCTTCCGTCGTCCCAGCCACCGCTGCGGCCTGCACCTGCTCCAGCTCCTCTGGCGCCACAGCGTCGGCGGTCTCGTTCGTTTCTAGTCGTCCAGCGGCCTCGGCCGCCGTCTCGGGTTTCCCGTCTTGCGCGACGGCTGCCGTTTCCGGCTGCTTCTCCGCCACGTCCACCTCCACCTCCACCTCCATCGCCTCGTGCACAACGACGGCCCCCGGATTGTCCGGCCCATCAGCCGGCTTCGTTTGGTCGTCCTGCGCGACGGCCGTCGCTGCCGCCTCCTTCGCTTCGTCGTCCTGCGCCTTCTTCGCCGGATCCTCGGCAACCTCCGCCGCCGCCGCCTGTCGCGTCACGGTCGCCACCCCCAGATCAATCCGCATCACCCGCCGCACCTCCTCGTTCCAGCACAGGTTCGGTTGCCGCACCCCGTCCGGCCACAACCCGGCCGCCTCGAGCTCCGCCAGCGTGCGCGCCTTCTCCGCCGGCCAGTCCACGCCCACCGGCTCTGCCTTCTCAATGTCGCGCCCGCCGTACGACAGCAGCAGCAGGTGGCGCACCTGCATCGGCGTCGCCAGGCGGGGCAGCGGGATCGGGATCGCGTGCACCAGCTTGATGAGGCCCAGGCAGACCGGCAGCAGGCGGCCCTGGAACGCCGCCAGCGCCTCGTAGCAGTCCGCCTCGTTGACCAGCACGTCGTAGTACATCGACTGCACGCCCTTGCCGACAAACGTGTAGCCTGTGCCCGTCACCGCCAGCCGGAACAGCACGCCGTGGCGGCCGGCACAGCCGAACGCGTCGAGGCACTGGCAGTCCTTGTCCATGTTGGCGGCGAGCTGGTCCACGACGCGTGTCTGCACGTCGTCCATCGTCAGGGGGTGGCTATCGGTGTCGGCGTCGGCGTCGGCATCGGCGTCGGCGTCGGCGTCGGCATTGTCGGTGGTCCGCGCCGCCCGGTGCAGCGCAACGTTCGGACACCCGTCGTCAAGCGGCTTTCGGTCGCGCAGACCGCGCAGACACGCCTGCGTGCAGTACGGCCGCATGGGCGGCTCGACGATGCACGTCCATTTGGTCCGTTTCGGAGGCTGCGCGCCCTTGGGAGCAGCCGAGGACGCGTCCTCGGCCGCGTCGCTCGCCCGTTTCAGAGCGTTTGGCTCGCCCGTTCCAGACGGCCCTTCACGGCCGCCTAGATCCTGGTCGGGAGCAAGGACAAGCGGAGAAACCCGCTTCGGCCACCGCTTCACGTCGCCGTCCCGGGCCTCGATCCAGCTGCGCGGCCGCGCCGTTGCCTGGATCGCGCTCAGGCAGAGCGTGGTCAGGTAGGCCGTGTGCAGGTCCTGCGGCAGCTGCGCCGAACAGTGGTAATGGGCGTTGGGGTCTCCGCGGAAGGCAACCGGAAAATAGTAGAGCGTGTTCGGGTCATCTTCCGGCACGCGCAGAAGCAAAAGCCCGTCGGGCGCCGCGACGTAGCCAAACTCGAGGCCCGTGGTCAGCATCCCGTGGTAAGCCCGGCACGCCGCCGTGGCCCGGGAATGCTCGTTGGCGCTGCCGCCACCGGTCGCCGCAGCCTCGGCCTCGGCCACCCGCTGAACAAATTCCTCGCGCTGCCACCGCGCCAGGAGATCCAGTGCTCTCGTGTGCGGGTAAATCAGATCGGACGTGTACTCCCGGATAAGGACAGGGACCAGGTGTCCGTCCGGACGGTGGGCCACAAGCCAGCGGTCAGACAGGTCAAGGATCGCTGGAGACAGCCGCTCTGCGGGCAGCGCACCAGGCTCGAGAAAAAGCGCGCAGTCACTCTTGTTCGGAAACTGCACGCCGCGGACCGGCGCGTCCTTGGTTCTCTTGAGATGGCGGTTCACGACCGTCGCCGCCGGTTCCTCGATCGCGGCCCGGAAAAAGTAGCGCAGGTCAGACTCTTGAGCACACGCTGGGCTGTACGCTCGGCTGCGCGCCCGGCTGGCCTCCTCAAGACTGCACAGCGGCGGGAACAACGCGTCCTTGCCAAACGCTCTCATGAGCCGGGCAAAGGTCGCGTTGTGCTTGTCCTGGAAGTCGGTCCACCGCCGGAAGCGCTGCGGATAGAATTTTCCCTCGACCGTGGCCACAGAGTTTGCCGCTGCAACCGGACCGGCCCAGGGCGGCATGGCCATGCGCAGGTGCTGCTCGATGCCGCGGAGGTAGTCCAGAAAACGCGTCGGGGCGACACGCGCCTCGGCCGCCTCCCGGCCGCATTTCTCGTCCGCAGCCTGAGCCTCTGCGGCCGCTTTGTCACGTTTCAGATCCGCAATCTGGCGCTGGAGCTCCTTGGTGTTGTCCATGCCGAAAGGTGGCCGCGGAGTAAGAAGAAGTATCAGTGGAAGTTAGGCAGGCAAAGGCACCCGCAAAACGCCAGGCCCCACGCAGCAGCTGCCGCCTGAGACCCCACAACTCGCTAAAGCGACCCCTGAGCTAATGGGGAAAACCAGCCAATGCGAAATCAGATGTCACAAGCCAGGAACCAGGGAGTGTGCATAGGGGCAGACCGAAAACCACGATTCGGCGATTACTCACGGGATGGGTTGTACTTACGAAGTAGGACTGCGCCGATCCAATGTGACAGCAGAAAATGGAGAACCGTGGATGCACAAAGTTTTGTAAGATAACTTGTATTCCTTTGCGAGACCCAAGACATGGTCCTTACAGACCGTGAACCAGGAAGACAGAACAGACCAACCAGACCGAAAAGACCGAAAAGACCGACCAGACCAGGCCAGGCGAATACCAAAGACCAAATACCAAGACCGAGACCGAGACAAAAGACGAAAGACGAAAATACCAGAAAAACAACCCATATATGTAAGATACAAAGACCCGACAACCCCAGATCACGCCAGCGATCCCCGGTACAGCGCCTGCATCATGTTCGTCTCCTTGAGAGCAATCTGGTGCCAGTTTGTCGCCGCCCGCTGCTGCTCGCACAGCATCATGTACTGCCCGTAGTCGGTGATCACGCAGTCGCCTGCCTCGCGGATCCGCCGGTGCATCGTCGTGATCCCCGCCCGCACAATCGCCCGGTCCCGGCTCATGCCGGCCGCCCACCCGGCCTCCCAGTTCTCCTTTTCGGGTAGAGGGCGGTAGCTAGGTGATGTGTAGGGCGCTGCTTCTGGTGTTGATGCTGACGACGACGCCTTGTTGTAGTAGGCGTCGTAGCGGCTGCGGGCGGCAGCGACCTGGGCCTCGAGGGCGTAGAGGTCATAGGGCTCGCTGGCGGGCGGTGGCTGCGCTGCCGGTGCCTCTGTCTGTGCAGCAGACGTAGAAGCCATGTCAAGCAGCCGGCCGGACCCTGCTATCCGGGAGCGCTCGTCAAAATCGTCGTCGGTCATGCTGCTGTCGCCCTCCGGCCCGCTCGTCTGTGGTGACGCGAGCGGCTGCTCTTCTGTGCTTGTGTCCTGGACCGGGGTGTTGGAGTCATCGCTCTCGCCGCCGGAGTAGTGGGCTGCAAAGGCGTCGAAATCAAAGTAATAGGAAGGGCTTTCCGGGTATGCATCGTCGGCATCGGCAACGTCCTGCAGGTGCTGCTGCTGCATGGTGAAAAAAAAAAAAAAAAGGGGGGGGGGGGGGTATAGACGAGATGAGTAGAAAATAACACTAAGGGGACCTTGTGCAAGGACCGTGCAGGGGGTATTGGACGTCCAAGATGAGGATAGAAGGAGGAGAGTAGGGGGATAGGGGGAAGAGAGTTTAAAAATAAAAAAGAAAAAAAGACACAAAAAAACTGGCCACGGCTTTGAATGTGCTTGGACTAACTCGCAAGAATCCAGAAGAAAAAAAAGACATATCATGAAGACACGGTCATTTATGTACTCGTACTCGGAAGATACTGCCTCTTTTACACGAACTCGTCATACTACACAGTTACACACTCTCTACGTATGGAGGGCGCGCCTGAAGTGGACCGGCTAAACAAGCGTAGCCTGGACCCGCAACCCAGGCGACGTCTTAGGTTGCGGTTCCAGAGGGATGAACGGCGAATGAATTAGACGAGGCGTTTTTCCGCTTTTCCGCTTTTCCGTTGATGCACCGCACCGCTTTCCCTCCGTGCCGGCTGACAAAAAAAAAAAGGGGGGGGGGGGGGGGCAAGGTGGCATGCCGCCTGTGAACACTTTGCGTCTTTCTCAGCGCTCGTTGGTAATGGCTGTCTCACCGGACGCGCTGCCCCATTCCAGGGCTCGAGGAGGGCGCTGCCCGCGGAGGGGCCTAGACGCGCTCCACTGCGGCCGCCAGCAGGCGGGTGCGGCTGCTTCCTCGGGGCGTGGACGGAGTACAAGTAGAGAAAGAGATGTGCCGCGCGCTTCGTCTGGCCCTGGAGGGCTCCAGAGACACCTGGGCGCGGGCCCAGAGCACAACAGGCCCGACGCGTCGGTTACCTCGCCGTCTTGGCGGGAGGTGTTTTCCTTGCTTTGGACTTGGCAAACCTCCACAATGGGCAGGAGGGCGGCTGTGTTGTGCCATTAAGTCATTCTAGCTGAGCGGCTACTCCCTTGGGTGGGTGCATGGGCTGTGCCGGTCGAACGGGAGAGCTGCAGCAGGTTCTGTCGGGATCTGTCTTGCTCCTTCGGCGATGACCGAGATCGTAGGAGGGGAATCTGTTCGTAAGGCTGGGTGCGAGCAGTTCCTCGTCTACGATCGGACAGAGTCGGATACCAAAAATGAAATAAAAAAGGACCAAATCGAAATGAGGAAGACCAATAACGCAAAGCACCCAACACCCATAACGACCAAACTGGGAAATAATATACGTAAGATACGGCCCAGCCCACTGGATCCGGCCCCCCCTTCGGCTCTGGATGGGGCCCTCTCTCGCCGAGCGCTTCTTGCTTGCCATCCTGTGGAGTTGGGTTGGATTGGGAATCAGGGCGATGGGGGCAAACCAGGGGTGTGCAAATCCAAAAGGACGCTACAAGAACAAGGGACACAGCCCAGCCCTCGACGCACACCGAAGACGACGCGCAGTTCAGAGGTAAAACAGCGCGCGCGGCCCTGTAAATTGGTCCATTCCGTCTTTTCTTGCCTTTTTTTTTTTGCCTTTTTTTCTTTTATTTTCTTTCCGGGCGAGTGGGACCGGTGACCGGTTGAAAAGAAAAAGAAAGAAAAGGGGGGAACAGGAGATAAAGCCTCTCCTCGTACTAAAATTGACAAATAATACAAATATACCCCCAGATTGCGTAGCACTGTGGGGCCGAAGTGGATGCGGATCGCCCACTGGTTCCCTCTTCCCCGAAATCCACCCCCCCCCCCCCGGGCACAGGCTCCCCGGGTGCCTTGCATGATCATCCGCCGTGCATATACGGTGACAGACGCCTGCAGCTGTGCGTCGACTGTCTCAAATGCGAGTGAGGCCTCGTAGGAAGTGAAACCTGTCTGTCTCCCTGGGCTCGAGGGAAGAACACAAATACCGGCCGTTCCTCGGGTGTGTTTACTTTCGTCTTACTTCCATCTTCACTTGAACAATTTCATCTTCACATCTTCACACAACTCTCATTGCTGCTTTTTTACCCTACATCAACAACACTCACCATGGTGTTCAAACGGGCCAAGAGCTTAGTCTCGCACATCTTCCCTCAGTCGCAGAAAAGGCACGATCATCCCCAGCATGTCCCCTGCACCGACAACTACACCGACAGCGACAGCCGTCCGTTGTCGTCGTCGTGTTCGTCTCTGACGTCTGTTGCGTCCAACGACTGGGCCTCCGAGACCATCGGCCACCGGACATATGCAGCCGGGTCGATGTATGCCACCGACACCCGAGCGTCGTACTACATGCTTCTCATGCAAGTTCCTTCTCTCTCTTTCTCTGGCTCCTCCCTCCCCCTAACACCCATAACAGGCACCAGGTCTTTACCCGCCTAGAAAAGTCCCGTCTCTTTACCGCCCCGCTCAGCGACAAGCCGGCCACCATCGTCGACCTCTGCACCGGAATGGGCACCTGGGCGATGTAAGTTTTTTTTTTTTTTTTTTTTTTTTTTGCTCAATACAGAGGACTTTATTTTTGGGTTGTATCCCAAACTAACACCAACCTAGGGACGTTGCCTCCCTCTACGAAGATTGCACCGTCTACGGCACCGACATCTGCCCCATTCAGCCGCGCTTCGTGCCACCCAACCTGCAGATCGTCATGGAGGACGTCAACGACTGCGACTGGTTCCCGGCCCCGGCCTCCGTTGACCTCTTCCACCTGCGCGACGCCACCGCCTGCATCGAGAACTGGCCCGCCACCCTCAAGCACGTCCAGACCTACCTCAAGCCCGGCGGCTACTTTGAGATGGCCTTTTTCTTGCCGGGCTTCTGCTGGGACAACGGCTACGCCGTCGACTACAGCTGGCGCTTCTGGTCCAGCGCCCTCTTTGCCCGCGACCCCAGCACCGAGTCCGCACTGAAGCACGCCCGCCTGCGCGCTGCCGGCTTCGAGGTTGTCGCCCACACCGAGCGGCCTGTGCCCATCGGCCGCTGGGCCGGCACCCGCAGCAGCACCGTGCCGGCCGACCTGGCCAGTGTCTTCTACGACCGCATCGACGCGCTGTACAACCGGTGCCAGCCTGACAAGCCGGTCGACTGGAAGCTCAAGCTGGAAAGTACATGCGATGGGGTCTACGTGAAGTAGTAAGTTCTCCCCTTTTTCGTTTTATTCATTTCTTTCTTTTTGCTAACTTTGTAGTGTTCGCATTGTGCTACGCAAACCAACTGCGAAGAAGCATTGAACGGCTATGAATGAAGGATGTATGATACGATTGTAAGATATGCTGTGAAGTTTGGGGGTTTGTGAGACAGGATTCGGAGTTCCTCTTTTGTTTTATTTCCTCGCGTATCTTGGGTCGGTCAGGGTTTGGGTCAAGAGACATGGTAATGGTAATGTAGTAATACGCCTGATGTACAAAATTGCGATAGCCTTATCTACCAACTAGTCACAGAAGTTGTCAACAAATACAACAAGGTCCTGTAGTCTAGCGGTTAGGACATTGGATTCTGATACATCAAAATTCCAGGAGCCCCGGTTCGATTCCGGGCAGGACCTTTACTTTTGCACTTGCACCCTTCTTTTTTGCTACCAACCTTTTCAAGGTTGTAAATAATTCAAAATCAATTCTGCTTTTTTTTTTTTCTCCCGTATTAGAAACAAATACGGAAACCAAATCCCATGCACTCAAAATGACAGATATGAACTCATCGCCGTGGGTGTGACTCGTTAAATATCGCTTGCAATGACTGTGCTTGTGCAACGTGACGCGACCAACCGCTGCGATGAACGTGAATGCAAGGATGGAAGGTGCGATGAGACAGACGTCTGACCATGTTCGTCAGTTGCTTAACTCTTTTACTTTACCGCAAGTTGGTTTATTTTTGGGTTTTGCAAAAAGAAAAAGAGAAAAAGAGAAAAAGAGAAAACGCAAAAAAACAGCACAATATAAACCCGATGGATGTCACCAAACGCCCGGCTTGGTCGCCATCAGCAGACGTAGCCAACGCGGCCGAAACTCCAAACGCACGCCGGCACGAGAGCATCGAGCTGGACGAGATGAGCTCGGCCAGTCCAGCTCGCCAGAAGAGTCCTCTGCAGTACGCTGAGTTTGACCCCCACGCGGCCCCTGAGGTGGTCGTCTCCTCGGGGAATGGCGCTGGGGACGAAGCGACCACCGTCGTCCACGATGCCGCGTGCAGAACCACAGGCGGCACCTTTTGGGACCGGCTGCGCGGACAGCGCCACGCAGGGGCTCCGGTGCGGCAGCAGCACGACGGCAGCGACGAAGACGGCAAGACCGGCCCGGTGGTCGTGACGATGGCGCGCCGGCCGTGGTGCACGTGGGCATGGTGGACGGGATGTGTTCCGCGGGTCTGGCGTTGGGGCTGGGCAAAGCCATATCTGGCAGCGGCGGCAGCGAGTCTGTTCATTGGCGTCCTGGCACTGATCATCCTGCCGATTGTTCTGCACGGCATGTCCTTGAACGGGTCTTCTGGGTGAGCTGTTGACAGCACAGCACGTCTTGTTGTACATATACAGCGAGAGTAAAAAAAAACCTGCTGACTTCGTCCCTTGCAGACCTCCGAGCCCGACAGCAACAACACCAACAACGTCCGCGGCTTCCTTTGCGTCCTCGTCTTCGGCTACCTCGACAGACACAGCCGGCACGGTACGTCTGCATTCAACCCATTGGCATTCCCTGCAATGTCTGACTTTTCTTTCTTCTAGACACCTGCTGCATGCAAAAACAATGCCGCCTGGGCAACAAACGTGTCCTTTATGGGCATCGGCGTCGCCGGGGCCAAGTCCTGGCCCTACCAGCTGCTCCCCAGCACCAACGCCGCCGACTGCTGCACCACGTGCTACGCCCACTTTGCCGGCGGCTGCCAGGGCTGGTCGTTCTTGCCATGGGATAACACGCCGGTGCCGTGCACCATCGTCTACGGCTGGAACACAACCGATGGTGTGACTGCGGCCTGCCCCAACGGCCGGGCGCCCATTGCCTTTGCCACCGACCCGGACCGCGTCGACAGCGTGGGCAGCACGGGGCCGTGCGGCGCCACGGACACGTAGGAGAAGAACGAGAAACTGGTTGACGAGAAAATGGGCAGCGCTTGGCTCGCTTTAAAATGGAGATTGCATTCATTGGACAGACATCTTTTATACAAATAGGCGTGACACGTTGGCCGCATCACCGCCTACAGCGCAAAGGGCACGAGAAGCAACGATTACAACTCAACGTGGCTCCGTCTCTGAGAACCCTCCTCCCGGCTCGCCTTGGCCAACAGAAACCGCCCCCCCATTACACCCGCAGCAGCTTGGCGCAGTGGCTCGCGATCAGATCCTCGGTCGGGAAGCTCAGCTCCTCCAGCTTCTGCGCGTACGGCGTCGGCACCTCGGAGCCCGTGATGCGCTGCGCCGGCGCGTCAAGGTAGTCAAAGGCGTACTCCATCGTCAGCGCCAGGATCTCGGCGCCGACGCCAAAGGCCGGGTAGCCCGACTCGACAGCGACCAGGCGGCGCGTCTTCTTGACCGACTTGATGATCGCGTCCAGGTCCAGCGGCTTGACAGAGCGCAGGTTGATCACTTCCGCCTCAATGCCGTACTTCTTCTTGAGGCTCTCGGCCGCCACCAGCGACTGGCCGACGCACCGTGACAGCGTCACAATCGTCAAATCCGTGCCGGCGCGCTCAATCTTGGCCTTGCCAAACGGCAGCACAAAGTCGTCCTTCTGCGCAGCCTCGGACATGGGGAACGACTGGCCGTACAGCAGCTCGTTCTCCAGCACCACGACCGGGTTCGGGTCGCGGATGGCGGCCTTCAGCAGGCCCTTGGCGTCCTCAGCGCTCCACGGCGCCACGACCTTGAGGCCGGGGATGCTGCCGTACCACGCACTGTAGTCCTGCGAGTGCTGGGCGCCGACGCCGGCGGCGAAGCCGTTGGGGCCGCGGAACGTAATGTTGCAGGGCTGGATGCCGCCAGACATGTACAGCGTCTTGGCGGCCGAGTTGATGATCTGGTCAATGGCCTGCATGGCGAAGTTGAAGGTCATGAACTCGCACTGGGTGGGGGGTTAGCAGGGAGGGTAAACGAAAGGCGGCAAAAGATCGAGAAAAGACATACCACGGGGTGAAGGCCGCTCAGCGCAGCACCAATGGCCAAACCGGCAAAACCCGACTCGGTGATGGGTGTGTCGATCACGCGCTTCTCGCCAAAGCGGTCCAGCAGGCCCTTGGTCACCTTGTAGGCGCCGTTGTACTGGGCAACCTCCTCGCCGAGCACAAACACCCGCGACTCCCGCTCGAGCTCCTCCGCCAGCGCCTCGTTGAGAGCATCGCGCACCGTGTACTCCTTGACGCCGCCAGCCGTGGCGTAGGTCCGGTTCTGCAGCTGGAACGACCAGCCGGCGGTGGCAGCGGCCACGCGGGACGAGACCGCCGGGGCGGTGCGGAGAGCGCGGGCGGCAACGGGGGACCGCAGAGCCGTTGAGGAGGCATGAGCCGCAGCAGCCGAGGCCACTAGACGGCCGGCTGGACGCAAGCAACGGGACATGGAGGAAGAGCTGAAAAAGGGGGAGGGAAGGAGGTTGAGAGAGGGGTGGAGGAACGAGAAGAGCGACAAAGAAACAAGAAGAGAGAAAACCCTATGAAAAGGGACAAGAAGAGAAAGCAGAACGGACGGCAAACAATCGGTTCGCAGGAAAGTGGTCGGGTGGTGGTGGTGGTGGTGGTGATGATGACAGCTCGCGCGATGCGAAGAAAAAGGAAACGCCGGAAGAGAGAATCAACGAACAAAAGGGTGCTCCCGTAGCGACTGCTAGGGGCCAAGAGAGTGCTGTAGCGTAGGCCAATGGGCGGCGCGCGGGCGTTGAGACAGGAGAGTGGGCCACCAATTGCTGGCACGGATGCGTGGATAACAAACAAATTTTGTTGGGTGCTTCCGGCGTTGGCTGGCGGGTTTTTTTTTGGTTTTTTTTTTTCGCGTCGCCCGCCTTCGGTGTTTCTCGCCCCGATGAGAACAGGGGGGCCCGCATATCTGGCCAATCACAGAAGGCGAGGCCCACCGGCACCGTATCTTACAGGGCAGAGCTATGCCCCTAAGGCTATCGTTGCTATGTAGATAGAGCTCAGGGTGAGCGAATAAACCGGCCGTGCCTGCCCGCTCCGTATCTCACGACTTATTTCCCGCCATTTCCCGACAGCTCTGGCGACAATCGGAGGCCCAAAGAATTTTGAACATGTATCGTACGACCGATTTCTCTCAAAGACAGCAACACCGTTGACCAATACAGCTTTTTCGTTATCCAAATCCGAACAGCTGCAATCTCTTCCTCATTACGCTGCTGCTCCTACCCTGGTGCCCTGGCCGGCACGCCGCGACCGGCTCAATGACCGTTCACGATTGCCCAGCCTTCCTGATTACATTAACCCAGCGCCAGCCCTAGTTCTCCGGCTTCTTGCCCACCATCAGGTACATGGGTGTGAACAGGTTCTCGCGCCCGCCGGCTACAAGACACTCCGCACCAACGCCCAGCGCGTCCGCCGTCTTCTTCGTGCCGGCCGGCGCAATGCGCAGCATCTCCAGCAGGCCGGTAAAGTTGTGAACGACAAAGCGCGCGACGTGCGTCATGCGCCCCAGCGTGAACAGATCGCCCCACGACTGCATATACTTGAGCTCGCCCGACAGCGGGTACCACCACGGCAGCGGGTCCTTGCGTAGGGCCAGGTCCTCGTGTTCCTGCACTTCGAAGCCGACCGTCTTCATCGCGTCCAGCGCATCCGACACCTTGACCATGTTGGAAATGCCGTTGCCCAACTCAATGCCCAGCCGGATATCGCGATGGTGCAAATTCTCCTGGTCATAGTCGTCCGTCATCAGCCACTCGTACACGCCAAACACGCCACCGGGCTTCAGCACCCGGAAGATCTCGCCGTACACGCCATCCAGCCGCGGCGCGTGCACCGTCGCCTCAATGGCGTACACTGCGTCAAACGAGTTGTCGGGGAACGACATTTGCTGCCGGACAGCGAGTCAGCATAAGAAAAAGGAAAAGAACCACGACGGGGAGCACGCACCATAAAATCGCCCTTGACAAACGTGAGCTGGTCGGACATCCCCTCCTTGGCCGCGTAGTGCGTGGCACGTTCAATCTGGTAGTCGTTGTTGTTCAGACCGGTGATGTGTGCGCCCGTGAACTTGGCTATCTCACGTGCCGGGCCGCCCACACCGCAGCCCACGTCCAGCACCCGCATACCGTCCCGGATACCAATGTGCGCGGCCAGGTAGTGCTCGTGGCGGGCAATGGCCTGGTAGAACGGCTCGCCTATGGAGAAGCGGCAGAAGTGGAAGGACTGGCCCCAGCCGTACTCGTACAGGTCGGTAGCCAGGTTGTAGTAGCTGTAACACTGTGGTCAGCCAAGCGCGCAAAAAAGGAGGTTGACACCGACAGGACTTACTGTCTGGTCAAAGTCGCATAGGAGTCGGTACGCGCCTGGTTCGAGTCGGTTAGCCGCTTCTCCTACACACCGCCATTGTCCCTTTAGCCCACGCACCTTGCGGTCTGCCTCCGTCTCCGTCTCGGCCTTCTTGTTGTCAAAGTGCTTAAAGTACTCGTCCACGGCAAGCTTCTTGGCCTCGGCGTCCTTATTGAGCATGGCGGAAAAGCCACCCTTTGCCTGCGCCGTGTTGCCATGCATCACCTTGGCGAACGCCGCATCACGGCCGTGGTCTTCCGCCTCGAGTCCCTGCTTGCTGGCCATTATGACGGTGGAAAGAGGATTGGGTCTGTGATGTGAGGTACCGGAGATAGGAAGAGAGATGATAGTAAGGGAGTAAGGTAGATCTGAAAAGGCGAGTTTAGAAAAGGGTAGTCCCACAGGAGTTAACCTTTTGGATCCAGGCAAAATATAGAGGAAATTGGGTCCCACTGCATACAGTAAGTACACGTACCACGCCCCACTTACAAGCACGTCCCCCACTGGAAATTTAGAATGATGACTGACTTTTAAGGTAGTCTTTTGTTTTATGCGGAAAGGCGGAGGAGGGCACCTACGACATCCGCCTACGAGAGCTGCCACGGGAGCTGTATAAGTTGCGTGCGAGAGTTACGTGCGTGTACGCTAAAGAGCTGTAGCGAGAACTATCGTGATCGCGTAGACTCGTGCGGATAATGCCCTGTCCGTGGAAACCATAAAATTCAGGCAGCATATAAAATTACAGGGGGGCGTGCACCATGGGGTGGGGGGACAGAGTAGTGGGAACCGAGGTTAGGCAGCACTGCCCCCAATACTAGATTGCCCCTTTTTTGGTGGGTCTGTATTAAAGTAACCAGCCACAGTTGTGTGGCATCGTGTGGGGTGGCGTGGCGGAATGTGGCGGAATGTGGCGCTAGCTTTTTGGTCATCTTTTCGCCTTGCCTTTCGCAACATCCCCAACCCTGGTGACTGCTACGAATTCACAACAACACACATCTGCGCCATCATGCCACCCCAGATCAAGGCCGACATTAACCGCTCCGGGTGGGAGGCGACCGACTTCCCGTCGGTCTGCGAGAACTGCCTGCCCGAGAACCCCTACGTGCGCATGCTCAAGGAAGACTACGGCGCCGAGTGCAAGCTGTGCACGCGTCCCTTTACTGTGTTCAGCTGGCCTGTCAGCCGTGCGCAGGGCCGCAAGAAGCGCACAAACATCTGCCTGACTTGCGCGCGCCTCAAGAACTGCTGCCAGTCCTGCACGCTTGACTTGTCCTTCGGCCTGCCCATTGCCGTGCGCGATGCCGCGCTCAAGATGGTCGCGCCCGGCCCAACATCCGCCATCAACCGCGAGTACTTTGCCCAGAACAACGGAGAGGCGATTGAGAAGGGCCTCATTGGCGCCGAGGAGTACGAGAAGGCCGACGAAAAGGCGCGCGAGCTGCTGCAACGCCTCGCCCAGAGCAAGCCGTACTTTCGCAAGGGCCGCGAAGTCAACGACGATGGCGCGCCTGTTGCAAGCAGCAGCAGCCATACCCGGACCATTATGGATGGGAGCAGCAGCAGCCGCGGCGGTGGCGTGGCGGTGGTCGGTGCGGGTGTCGGCGGGCCGGGCCCGATCCGGACGCGCGATTCGCGGGCTGCGCGGGCGGCTGGCGCGGGGCCGACAGAGTCTGGCGGCAATGGCGCGCGGAAAGGCGGCTCTGCGGCAAGAGCTCCGGGGCCGCAGGACTGGCAGCCGCCGACGGACACGACCATCATGTCGCTGTTTGTCACGGGTGTCGAGGACGACCTGCCCGAGTACAAGATCCGCGACTTTTTCAAGGCGCACGGCAAGATCCGGTCGCTGGTGTGCTCGCACATGTCACACTGCGCCTTTATCAACTACGACACACGCGAGGCGGCCGAGAAGGCGGCGGCTGCTTGCCGCGGGCGCGCCGTCATTGCCGGGTGCCCGTTGCGCGTCCGCTGGGGCCAGACGCGACCGGTCGGCACGATGGACCGCGAGCAGCGCGTGGAGATGATCCGGGACGGGCGGTCGGCATTCCCGGAGCTGAAGCGGCGGCAAGCAGCGGCAGCGGCAGGTGGTGGCGCTGTCCAGAACGGTGCCGGCGAAGATGACGATGACGGTGACGAACCGCTCCGTGCTGCAGATGCATCCCGGCTCGTGGCCGCAGCACCACCGGGCGCCGCTGACGTGGCCTATGCGAGCCTTTCGGGAAATTAAACGCGTTTTCGCTTGCTGGAGGGCAAGCACTGAGGAGGGACAGATGGACGAAGGGCGGACAAATGTCCTGGACGGCGTTTGGTTTGGGATTTGGGTTATGCACTTTTGTTTCTTTGATGGTCATTCTTGCTTTTCCATGCACAATATGTTTCCCAGCGCTCGGTTTAAGACAGCTTTTCCAACGGGCGCATGCTTTTCTTATCCTGTGGTGCAGAGGTGAGAATTGGGTCGTTCTGGTCATTATGTAGGATCTAACTCGCATGGATGTGGACAACCATACACACTACTTTTTTTTTCTTTCTTTCCCTTTCGCCTTCCCACGCCATGCCCTGCCTCCGCACGCCCTGCCATACCATCGCTACCGGTCTGCACAGGTCTTGCCGTCGATCTTGATTGTCTGATCACCAAACTTGACCGTGTCATTGTCGCCGCGCTCGGTCTCGTCGTGAATCCGCAGCTCTGTCCGCCGCATGTCAGCCAAATTGCGTTCATTGTTTCCCGGGACCGAGTTTCCTTACTGTAAAGGCCGTCCTTCTCGCGCCGGCCTTGGACCACGTTGGTCCGGAGAAAGGCTGCTACTTCATTTGCGTGCACGATCGCAGGATCAACAGATGGGTCGGACGCAGGCAGGCCAGCCTGTTCGCGGAACTGTGTACGGATTTGCTCACGAGCGGCTGAGAGGATCCGGGCGTCGCCTGGGAAACGTAAGACATGGATTTTTATTTCGCGACAACGGCAACCGCCCCCACCCCCCACGGGATGTGTCTCTTACCTTCAAAGGCAACCCTTGCAGCACGCAAGAGATTTCGGTATGCCACAAGCGCCATGTGAAAAGCTGCGTGATGGAACGAGGTAGGTTGACGTTGTTGCAGTCGCTTTTTTCTGGGTTTTTCCAAAGTCCAGTAAGGCTGCAGAAGCTTCTGTCTGATTGGTCGAAAACTTTAGAGGAGCCATATTGATTCGCCACTATTGGTGGCGTCCCATCACAGCTGTCTACCAGCTTGAACTGCTTGACTTGTCTTAGAGCTTGGCTACATGCTCTTTATAAAACTTGTGTTGCCATTTGCGTTATATACGAAAACTATCTTGTCTATCATATGAATATATTTTGAGTGAAAAAAAAAGCAGCATATGTAGGGGAAAAAAGAAAAACAAGAGATGCCACCAACGTAATCTCTTATACCCCCCCAAATCCCAATAAAATAATATCAGGCCATTCTTCTTATCTCAAACAAACATAATCGCATCTTGAGTTTTAAACTTTTTTTTTTTTGGAAAGAAAAAAATGCCTGCTGTGGTCCGGGATCATCCATCTCCCTATGTAGTTGTTGGTAGCCATAGCAGAGAAATTCAACAGCTGCACTCTAGCCCATTTCCCCGCTGCTGTTCATAGCACCTGTTCAGGGCGTGGAACATGCCATCTCGCTATCATTGGAGCATTGGCTCGCTGCTTTGTCTTCCCTTGCCGCCTTAATCTCTATAAATTGTTTTTATTGGCGAATGACCAAATTGATGGCCCGTATAGCTCAGGGGTAGAGCGCGCCACTTGTAATGCCGAGGTCCTTGGTTCGATCCCAAGTGCGGGCAGAAAATGTTTTCTGATTTTTTGCCAATTTGAAATTGGTCGATGTTGAGCTAATCTACTATGCCTTTCTTCCTTACTTTTTTCGCCCTTCAGTATTTCATCGTCACCACGAGACCACGAGATGATTTTAAGATTTTTGACCTCTTTTTATTTGTTTTTGGTCTCCGTAGAATCCCCTTCCCTCCCTACCCGGCCATTCGGTACCAAAAAGGGATAAAAAAAGAAAAGAGAAAAGAGAAAATGGCCCTTTGACATTGTCCTCCTGAACAAAAGCAAATGAACTCCCAACCGGCTGTTGTTTTTTGTTTTATTTCATATTCCTCGGTACACTTGAACGACACGAGCCGGCCTTCGTCATAAAAGGACAACCATGGTCGATTAAGCGGCATCGCGGAAAGAGGGAGAGAGAAGGGAAAGGAGCGAAAGGCGGGCCGTCGGGGTGTTCTCGGTACGCCTCCGTCAGGTGCGAAGTTGCGGTTTGGAGTCGGATGCTGCATTGTGTTGCTGGTCGGATTGGTGGCGAACGTTTTTTTCGTGGGGGGAGAGGAGACTCCTTTCCTTTCCTTCGTCCTTGTGATTTTGGCGACCAATCCTTTTTTCCCCTCGCCCTCCCTTTCTCTACCTTTCCCCCTGCTCTCCAGCTGCTGTCCACCCTTACGAAGGGGGAGCACGGCCACGGCCGAAGCCACCGCGGAACTGCGGGGCAAACTCGCCCGGCGCACCGCCCTCCTTGCCCTCGCCCGCATCCCGTCTCCGGTAGCCGCCCTCACGGTCCCCCCGGTCACCGCGGCCACGGCCGCCAAACGGCCGCCGCTCGCGCTCCTCGCCGCCCATCATGCCGCGCGGCGGAGCGTGCGACCGCTGCTGCTTGATGTGAGTGGACGGAACAATCTCGGCCGGCAGGTGCAGCCACTCGCGGAGGTAGTCGAGACCCTGTTGACGTTAGTTGTCTGGCTCGAACCTGGTATCGGCGCGCAGTCGTCCTCTATCGTAGTTGTGCTGAGCCCCCCGCATCATTGTCGCTCCCCGCCCTCTTCTTCGACCACGATGTGCGCGTCCCCCACTCCCTCGACCGTCAAATATGCTGAATTGTTCGGAATTGTTCGTACCTCAGGCGTAAGAGTGTAGTAGTACCATTGCCACGAAAACTGCGTCTTGACAAAGCCCTTGGACGTCAGGGACTGGCAGGCCTTGATGACAAACAGGTTCTTTGTGTCGATCTCGGGGTGGGCAATCTCGTAGCTGGAAAATGTCAGCTACTCGTCCTCAAATCGCCAGCTCCAATTTCCCAGCAGCTTCCCGGCCGTTCCTCCGTAGCAAAAAAAAAGTGTCGTCGTGCAGCTCGGTGGCTTCCCCCCATCCTGGTTTTGTTCCTCTTCGAAGCAAGCGAGAAAACCTACTTCTTGGGAGCAACGAGCACGCCCTCCCGGAAGAGGGACTCGTGAATCTTCTTGCGGTCGGCCTTCGGAATCAACATCTTGGCGATATGTCCAGCGAGGGATGTTGGTTATCGGTGTCGGGGGGATTGAGAAGGCGGTTGCTGAGGTGGGAAAGGGAAGAGAGGAAAGAGATTCCGTAGTCGACGCTTAGGGTGCACAGCGAAAAAAAGAGTATGGAGAAAAAAAATTAACTAGCCTGAACGCGCCCAAATGGTTGGCCTTGAAAATTTGTGGACGTTTTTCCGGCCGAGCGCACGGGCCAGTAGGGCTTGTATATCTAGCCACAGTGCGGGATGTTGCACGTGATCTACATTGAGTCATATGTGGCGGTGCACGCTGGCAAGCGAGACCCATTTCTTTCTTCACTTCGCCGCCTCGTTTTAGCTACCCAAGACATCGCATTCTGCCATCTACCTCCACGACCACAATGCTCCACGACCACAATGGATGATCGAATTCTTAACATCTTGGTGACGGCTATGCCCGGCGAGGGCCAGCCGTCCACATATGTGCTGCCCTTGGCGCGATCGTCCACGACTATCACGGACCTGTGGGACCGCATCTACGACCGGCTGCCGCCAATGCCGGCGTCGCAGCGGCTCATCCTGACGACACTTGGCAACCGTCAGCTGCCGCGCGTGTCCGACCAGGCCGTGGCGCAACTGCTGGCGGCCCCGCGTGACGATGAATTTCTGTCACTGCGTCTTGCGCTGCCCACATGCGGCGGCAAGGGCGGTTTTGGCTCGCAGCTGCGCGCTGCCGGCGGGCGCATGGCGTCGAAGCGGCGGCGGCAAAACGGAACCGACGAGGATGAGAATGGCTCGAGCCGCAACCTGGATGGCCGCCGCATCCGCACTGTTAACGAGGCTAAGGCGCTGGCCGAGTACCTGGCCGTCAAGCCGGAGATGGACCGCAAAGAGAAGGAGCGTCGGCGCGAGCGCTGGGAGCAGATCGTGCTCGCGGCCGAGCAGAAGGAGGAGGAGATCAAGCACGGCCGCCGCGCCGGTGGCGCGACCCGTCTCGACGGCAAGTGGGTCGAGGACCGCGAGGAGGCGGTCGAGCGCACGCGCGCGGCCGTGTTGGCGGCTATGAAGAGCGGCGCTTTGCCGGACAACTTGCTGGCACCGGCGGTGGCCAAGGAGTTGGCGACGGCGGCAGCAGCAGCAGATACGCTCGGCACATCCGTCGGGTCCAACTCGTCGGCTGGCGAGGGCGCGTCAGGCAGTAGCAGTGATGCCATGGACGAAGACGGCTCGGACAGCGATAGCAGCAGCAGCGTCGCAGAGGCAACTGCACGTAAATCAGCACCGGCCCCAGGAGCGGAGATCAGCACAGGAAAAGGCAAGGAGAAGGCGAGAGTGTACGCCGGGTTTGACGACGATCTCGATGAGTTCATGAGTTCGGAGGACGAGGATGAGAAGTGAGCGGTCGGAGGGTGCGGGTGTGTTTTTGTACGATGTGTATTTTGAGCGGTATTCTTGTCAAGAGTTTAGCGTTTGCGATCTTGGGTTTTATATACCATGGGTAATCCTTCCATTTTGTGAATTGTTGAGACAACGTCATTATTTTATGAGTGTTTACTTACTATATGCGTTCGTGAGGCAGATACCGCCTCGCAGATAGATAAGAGTAACACACAAGAAGAATAAACCGCAAGTAGTGTTGTAGTTCCAGGTGCACGGAGCGTTTTCACTTCTCGCTTTTCATCGCTGCCCCATGTATGCTATGTCCAACTTCTCCTATGCCATTTCGTTGCTATGCGTCCCGCCACCTGCTCAACTGTCTATCTACACACCCATCCTACTCCAGGTTGACGGGGAAGTTGCCAGCCGCTCTCTGCTCATCCCAACGGTTGTACTGTAGTAAAATGTTAGCAACTGTTTATACTGCTAGGTTTTAGAAGATTGATATTTTAACATACCCAGCCGCTGGGGCAAAGAGACCGGTAGGCCAGCCAGAACTGTAATGACATCGGTTAGTACAGGAACAATAGTAAGCAAACAAACAACAAGAGCCAACAAACCTGACGGCAGGGCGCAAAGTCCTCGCCCTTGGCCAGGATGCACTTGTGGTAGTCGACGTAGTTCTGCCAGCAGTGCTTGGTCTGGTTCGTGTTGGGGAACCGCGCGTCGACACCTATTCGAATTGGTCAACAAGACGGTTCTCGACTCCATGGGAGATCGGCAAGGTAGCGAGGAACACGGAGCTGGGCCGGCGCTGCCGCGTCGGTCCGGGAACGGTCGTGTCGCGGCGGGGCCGAATGAGGACAGAAACAACAAAAGCAGAGCACGCTCTAAGCGAAAGAGCCGGTTCGAACTATAAAGCGCCTGCTCTGGGGGAATCGCATTGACATACCAGCTGTGAGAAGGGCAGGGCGTCAGCAATTGCAACATCGTACGATCACGGTTCTGTTTTTTTTTTTCACAGCCGAGGGAAAAGATGGATAGAGGACAGCACGTACCTGTGACGAACTTGAAGGGCTTTGTGACACGCTCGTCGTCAGACATTGTGAAGGACAGACTCGGCAATGGATCTGGAGGGGTGTTGCGGTCGAGGGCGGTCGAGGGGAGTGGAGAGGGAGGGCTATGGCGAGGAGGTTGCGCGGATGGGCGGATTGCAGCTTCGGATTAGAATGGGCGCAATTCGTTCGTTCCGAGGGGGGGGGGGTCTCCGGTACAGTGGTCGGGCCGGTAATAATCCGTGGCCTGATATCAGAATTCGGTATTTTTCTTTGCATTTAAAAGAATTCCGCGCAGACTGGCTGACCAACCAGAAGCCAGGAAAACCCACCCGTCGTACCACCGTACCGCCGCTGCTTTCTCCTTGAACAGCGCTGTCCCCGCCCTAATTTGACGCAACCAAGGCCTACGATCGACTCTTTTCACTTTCGCACCCCAACGTCCATTGCCACGATCTTTCCGCCCCCCCGGCTGTCCACATCGATTTTCCCCCGTGACCAATTTCGATATCCAACCATGTACGCCACGCGGGCTGCTTTCCAGGCTTTCCGGCCGACGCTCCGCATGCGGATGCCTGTTCCGGTATGTTGTCCTCTCCGTTCCGTCTGCCCGTTTTGCAGAATCGCCACTATGACCGGTGCGGGATACGGATGCTAACCGGGATAAACAAACCAACAGAAGGAGGAACAGTCTGGTACGTAGCATGTTTGCATATGGACGGCCACATAGAGGCCATTGGCCCCGGGGCCGATGCAGCCGGGTGGTCGTCCTCGACGTGGTTGCCATGCACAACCCATATATATATATATATAATATATATATATATATATATATACTGACCCTTTCATAGCCCACACGATCTCGCAGAGACTGCGGCGGCTGAAGAACATCCCGCCCGAGCTTCTGCCGCTCGGTTCGTACTGCCCTCGTTGCTATTTTCGCCTCTCTCCTTCCGGTCGACCGGCCTCCTTTGGCGGTCATGCTAACCTGCCCCTAGGCGTTGTCGTCGGGTTCGCTGTGTTCGCCGCTGGCTACTCGTGCATGCGCCACTTCGTCGTCGACAAGTCCATCCGCCTCAAGCGTCAGAACCGTCTTGCGGAGATCGCCGCCAGCGAGCACGGCCACGGCGAGTCGCACTAAGGGGATCGCTTCCGCGGAAACGCCCGAGCCATTTGAAAAACGCAGCCCAATGCTGTAATGTTTGATGTTTTGGACTTCGTGATGGCGAGGCCGCATGGAGGGCTGGAGGAGAGAGACATGCAGACAGATGCGAAGGTTGGTCGTCATTTTTGTGTATAAATCAAAGGGGTTCAAACTCAAAAGACACGTGTGCATATATTCCTGACAGTCCCCGTATCTTTACGTTGTAGAGATACCGTTACCGTATATATCAAAACCTTTCCTTCCGTTTAGCCATGCATGCGCCTATTATCCCAGTACCAGCGACTCGCCTCTCCTTTCCGTCGACAGCCAACAGTTTAAAGCTTTCAAATATGCACCATCAAGCAGGCCGAGGCCCAGCAACATCCAGATCCTCCAAGCCCTGCATGGGATCTGCTGGTGGTGCCCCGCCGTCGGCGGTATCCTGCTGACCGGGATCGACGTCCTCGCCCGCTTCTTTGGCGAGCCAAGACTCCTGGGCCACTGTCAGGACGCGTTTTGAAAGAGTCAAGTTGTTTTCTTTGAGAGCAAGTCTTACCTGGTGCCATAGCGCCGTTCGACTGCCCAAACCCTCGTTGGTGTTCTTGGGTGCTTTTGCCGGCGTCACTTTGATAATGCGCCCGAAGAACTCGGACTTGTCCATGTTGTCAATGGCTTCCTTGGCGTCGTCTTCGTCCTCAAATTCGACATAGGCAAAGCCGCGGTGGTCGCCGGAGAAGCCGGCTCCGGCTGCATTGTCTGCGTCGCCGGCGCCGCCATTGGCCCCGTCAGTACCGTTTATGGCGCCGTTCGATCTCGGCGCCCCAATGATATCGTTGGCCCAGTCGATTGTCTCCTTGGTCTTGTTGTTCCTCCGCTCATTCTTAGGAAGCGTTACGTCGGCAATGTCGCCAAAGGGAATAAACGCATCGAGCAGGTTGGCCTCGGTCACCTCAGGCCCCAGGCCGCCGACGTAGACGGTGGCCTTCCATCGGGTGCTGTCCGTCATGGTCGCTCCGTATATGTGGCGCACCGCGAGTCGGGGTCGCTAAGACACAGAGACGAAGCAGCCTTGGGAAGCAGCCATGCAAAGGAGCCGGAGGAAAAAGGTGTTTGGGAAGGGCAGCGCGGCGCAACTTTGCATTTCGCAGCGACAGCTTCAAGAGGAAGTATTCGCGTAAAAGAGGTTCATCGTTCTAAGGGGCTGCTATTGTGGGGTGAATAATGGTCACGTGCATACCCCTGACCCGCGCACAGGACAACTATACGTTTCGGTTGCCCCACGACGCTGGTCCACCGAAAGGACACCATCAACGCCATTTCCGACCGCACAAGGGAGGTTCTCGGCCATTGCCATTTGAGTTCAGACAGATTCCGCGTGCGACGCGACGAGGCCGTTTCCTTTCTGTTTTCTGGCACACCCAAACATCCCGTCTGCAGCCTGTTGTTTACAATTGGCAGAGTACGCGCTGCAACGCCCTTGTCTCTACTTTTCCCTTGTCTCCCATCTCACCGGACCCCCCTTTTCTCGCCGCCATGGTGCTCTTGTGCGAGATCACGCGGACGGCCGTGTTCGCCTGGTCACCTGGCACGGGCAAGCCGATGATGGTCACCGGCACGCGGGCCGGCGCCGTCGATGCTGACTTCTCGGACGCGACCACCTTGGAGCTTTGGGATCTGGGCCTCGACAAGCCTGGTGGCGTTTCCGATCTCCAGCCCGCCCGCAGCATAACCACAGACGCCCGGTAAGCTTTCTTTTCTGGCTGCTGGTACTTTGCCTCGTGCGTGCTAACCTTCTGTTGTCAGGTTCTACGATATCGCTTGGGGTCCACCCGACGACGACCATCCCCTCGGCATCATCGCCGGCGCCCTCGAGAACGGCTCGCTCGAGCTCTGGGATGCCGAAAAGCTGGCAAAGGGCGCAGAGGACGCCCTCATCGACCGTACCTCTAAGCACAGCGGTGCCATCAAGACACTGCAGTTCAACCCCCTGAAGCCGCAGATCCTGGCCACCGCTGGCGCCAAGGGCGAGCTCTTCATCTACAATGTCGAGGATATACAAGCCCCGTTCCGGCTCGGTAACGCCGCAGCTTCGCGGGCAGACGACATTGAGTGCCTTGCGTGGAACAAGAAGGTGTCACACATCCTGGCCACCGGTAGCGCCGGCGGTATCGTCACTGTGTGGGACGTCAAGACGAAGAAGGCGTCCCTGACACTGCACAACAACCGCAAGCCCGTGAGCTCAATTTCTTGGGACCCGACGAACTCGACCAAGCTCATCACGGGCTCGCCCGACGACAAAACGCCCGTGCTGTACCTGTGGAACCTGCGCAACTCCAACGCGCCGGAGAAGACGCTCACCGGCCATGAGCAGGGCGTGCTTTCTCTCTCCTGGTGCCCGCAAGACCCCAACATTCTGCTGTCCTGTGGCAAGGACAACCGCACCCTGGTTTGGAACCCCAACACGGGCGAGTCATTTGGCGAGCTGCAGGAGGGCACCAACTGGGCCTTCCAGACAAGCTTCAACCCGACCAACCCTGACTTGACGGCCACCGCTTCATTCGACGGCAAGATCACGATTCAGACGTTGCAGAATACCAACATTACGGCCGATGCACAGGCTGCTGCCCAGAGCAATCTCGATGGCGAGGACTTTTTCGCGTCTGCACATTCCGCGCCGACCGTCACCAACTTTTCTCTGCCGATCCCGCCCACATGGTACGCCAGGCCTGTCGGAGCCGCCTTTGGCTTTGGCGGCAAGGTGGTGTACTTCACCTCTGCGCAGCCCACTGTCCAAATTGCGGAGTTTTCTGCCGAGTCGGATGTGGCGCCCGCCACGGAGGAGTTTGAGGAGGCGTTCAAGGCCGGCGATGTACAGGCGATCTGTGCAAAGCACATTGAGGCTGCCAAATCCGACGAGGAGAAGGCCGACTGGGAGGTCCTGGAAACACTTTTGGATGCCAACCCACGCAAGAAAGTCATCGAGCACCTCGGCCTACAAATCGACGCAGACAAAACCAACGGCGTGGATGCCACCGAAGAAAAGGCAGAAAAGACTGAGGATGCTGAAGAGACCTCTACGACTGAAGCGACCGACACTGACGCGACTGCGACTGCTACGGGGGCGAAGAACAAGGATAACCGTCTCTCCAGCTTCTTTAAGGAAGGCGGTGCGGGCGAAGGGGACGACGACGATTTCCTGGCAGGGCTTTCCTCCGGTGACGGATCGCAGTCCGGTCGTCCGTTCCCTCTCCTGGGCCAGGGCAACACGGGCCTGGAAGACACGATTACGAAGGCGGTCATCCTGGGTGACTTCGAGCGGGCTGTGGACATCTGCCTGCGGGAGAACCGCATGGCGGACGCATTTGTCGTTGCTAACTGCGGCGGTAAAGACCTCATTCAAAAGGTTCAGTCTGCCTATCTGAAGGAAGCAGATGGGTCGCCAAGCTACCTGCGCCTGCTGAAGGCGGTCATTTCCGAAGACCTGTCGGACGTTGTTCAGAACGCGGATCTGGAGAACTGGAAGGAGACGCTGGCGACGCTGTGCACGTTTGCGAAGCCCGGGGAGTTCCCTGGCTTCTGTGAGGGTCTGGGCGATCGCATTCTGCAGGCGGGCTCGCGCAAGGATGCAGCCTTCTGCTACTTGGTGGGCTCCCGGCTTGAGAAGGTTGTGGACATCTGGGTCACCGAGCTCAACGAGACGGAACAGGCGGGCGTGAAGGCGCGGGAGGCGGACTCGTCGGTGTACTCGGTGCGCGCCAAGTCGCTGCAGCAGTTCATCGAGAAGGTGACCGTGTTCCGGCACGCCGCCCAGTTCCAAGACAGCGAGGCGAACCTGACGTCGGGCTGGAAGCTGTCGTCCCTGTACGACAAGTACATCGAGTACGCCGGCATTGTGTCCGGCGCAGGCCGGATGGCTGTGGCGCAGAAGTATTTGGATCTGGTTCCGAAGGCGTATGAGCCGGCCGAGCTGCTGCGCGGCCGTGTCCAGCAGGCGACGCAGCAAAAGGGCAAGACGGCTGCTACGGCGCGGGCGACCGCGTCGCGGACCCCGCTCGCCACTGCGGGCTACCCTGCCCCTGTGCAGGCGCAGGCACCGGCTGGCTTTGGCGGCCTTGCGTCGCCTGCCAACATGTACGGAGCCCCGGCGGCCGCGGCGGCGGCTCCGGCGCCGGTAGCAGCAGCAACGAACCCCTATGCGCCGCCGGGCGCCGTGCAGCCGAACCCGTATGCCAACCCTGCCGCAAGCAACGCGGGCTACGGACAAGGCTACGCGCCGCCACAGTCGCAGACGTCGTCGTACGCCCCGCCGACTGGGGCGTATGGAGCAGCGCCTGGGTTCTACGGTGCGCCGCCGCCGCGGACGGCCTCGCCTCTGCCGCCTCCGCCCAAGAAGGATCCGGGCAGCTGGAACGACGTGCCGATGGTGACGAAGCTGCCGGTGCGCAGAAACACGCCGAGCGTGGCCCCGATCACGACGCCATTTGGTGCGTCGGCGGCCCTGTCGGCGCCACCGCCGGCAGGCAGCCCGATGGGTGGGGTTCCCCGTGTGGCGGCGACTCCGCCGCCGCCGCCGCCGCCCAAGGGCTCGGCGCCGCCGCGGGTCAACTCGCCGCTAGCGGGCCCTCTGTCGTCGCAGTCGCGTCCGTCATCGTCAGCCGCGAGTGTGTACGCACCGCCGCCGCCGCCGATTGGAAGCGCCGGTCCGGTTGCGGGTCTGACGCGACCGCCTCCTCGAATGGGGTCGCCGTACAATGCACCGCCGGCGACTGCGCCACCGCCGAGCCGGTATGCACCGGCACCAGGTGCACAGCAGCCGGCGAGCGCGGGCCCGCCGCACAACAGCGCGCCTCCAGTGGGCCATGCGCCGCCACCTATGGGCCCTCCGCGGGCGTCCTCTGGGCAGTATGCACCGGCGCCGCCTCAACAGCAGCAGCAGCAGCAGCAGCACAGCCAGTATGCGCCGTCGCCGTACGCGCCGGAGCAGCAAGCGGCCCCGGCAACTGTTGGGCCGCCGCCGATGGGGGGCCCACCCCGGGCGTCAGGGGCGGGCAGTGTGCCGCCGCCGCCGTCACAGCCGGCGACGCCGGCACCGGCGGCGGCACAGAAGGTGCGGCACCCGGCGGGCGACCGGTCGCACATCCCGGCTTCGGCACAGAAGCTGGTGCAGGTGCTGGAGGCAGATCTGCAGCGGGTGGCCGCGCGGGCGCCGGCGTCGTTCAAGCCGCAGGTGAACGACACGCGCAAGCGGCTGAGCCTGCTGTTCGACCACCTGAACAACGCGGAGCTGATCAAGGAGGACACGGTGGCACAGCTGCAGGAGCTGGCGGAGGCGCTGGAGCAGCGGGCGTACGACGCGGCGCAGCGGTTGCAGGTGGATATCCACCGCAGCAAGCCCGAGGAGTGTGGCAACTGGATGGTGAGTCTTGCTGGGCGACGCCTTTTTTTTACCGTATGGTACAAGCTAACGCGAAGTCTCTAGGTCGGCGTGAAGCGTCTCATTGCGATGAGTAAGGCGACACCGTAAGGCACGTGTGGTGGACAGGGGGCAAAGGGCCAAGGATGACGGCGGCACGGCAGAAAGGAAGAAGAAAAGAGCAATGGCATGGACGTCTGTCTTTTGGTGCCTAGAAAGATGCAAGCATTTTTGTGTGATTTGAGCGCAGGCGTAGAGCACACGGCGTAGAGCACACGGCGTGTGTATGCGGCGCTCGTAGTTACAGCGTACTCGATTCTTACCGCCTACCGCCGGAGCACATGAGTTCGCGATGTCGCCACTGGAGGGCGGCTGCAGAGTCACCGGGAACGGCGCGTTGCGATTGGCCGACGCCAGGACGAATGCGACTCACCGTCTTACGAGTCGCGGCGCTAGCGTGGCCGGCCAGCGTCCTTTGCTCCGCAAAGCGGCCGTCGGGGAACGGCGACTGCAGACGGGGACGACGCGCCCAAAGCGCTCTTTCCACGAGCGGGCGGTGAGCCGGCAGCCGGACAAGAGGCAGACACGGGCAGGCACAGGCAGGCACAGGCATGTGCAGGGGAAGGCGCGGAGGAGAGCGGCTTTAGCGCTGTAGGGGCCTACCCATACTGACCGGATTCCGTCAGCGACGTGGCCGCTGGCGCCGGCCAAAAAACCCGGTGTCCACTCTTCTTCAGAAGACCAAGAGGAAGAGCTTATCGCGCATATCAGCGCCCCACCACCGCCGGGTAAGCCCTAAAAATCCGCATCCTATTGGCCCGGAAGCGCCCGCCTGTCACGGTTCTGTCACTGTCAAAGAAGGGGGAGGAAGGAGAGGAGGGGGGGTTCTATCGTGTTCCACAGAATCTTCTTCGGGTCTCGTTTTCAGGCCTCGTTCTTTTCCCTTCTACACTCACGAAGCGTGATAAAAGAATTCTTGATTTGTACGTGCGTGCTTTTTGGCTGTTCTTCTTCGCTCGCGCGTTTTCTTATTGCTTTTCTGTTTTTTTTTTTCTTTTTCACTTTGCCTTTCTCAATCGTTCGTTCTTCTTCCACCTTTTTTTTTGGAGTCTGCTCGGATATCTGACTCTTCTTTTTCAGAACAGTTCCCTCCCCTCCCCCCCAATCCATCTTCAACATGGCTTCTTTTGCATCCCGCCAGGCTCTCCGTGCAGCCTCCCGTGTGGCTGCGCCCACGACCCGCCGCAGCGGCGCCTTCTTCTCGTCGACGCCCGTTGCCGCGCGCGCGGCGTTCCGCCAGGGCGGTGCCGGAGCTGGCCGCCGCTTCTACTCGTCCGAGGCGCCCAAGGGCAGCAGCGGTGGTAGCTCGGCGCTGCTGTGGGCTGGTCTTGCGGCGGCGGGCGCGGGCGGCGCGTACTACTACCTGACGCAGACGGGGGGCGCCGGCGCGGCGGGCAAGTCGTTCACGCCGTCCGTTCAGGACTACCAGGCGGTGTACAACGAGATTGCCAAGCAGCTGCAGGAGCACGACGAGTACGACGACGGCAGCTACGGCCCCGTGCTGCTGCGGCTGGCGTGGCACGCGAGCGGCACGTACGACAAGGACACGGCCACGGGCGGCAGCAACGGCGCGACGATGCGCTTTGCGCCCGAGAGCGAGCACGGCGCCAACGCGGGCCTGATCAACGCGCGCAACTTTCTGGAGCCGGTGAAGGGTGAGTTGCGGGCGGGCCAGTTGTTCTCGGTTGTTCTCGATTTTGTTTTGTTTTTTGTTTTTTACGCCTGCTAACCCCCCCCCCCCCCTCAGCCAAGTTCCCGTGGATCACCTACTCGGACCTGTGGATCCTGGGCGGCGTGTGCGCCATCCAGGAGATGCTGGGTCCCAAGATCCCGTACCGGGCCGGACGCAAGGACGGTGACGCGGCTGCGTGCACGCCGGACGGCCGGCTGCCGGACGCGTCGCAGGGCGCCAAGCACGTGCGCGACATCTTCTACCGCATGGGCTTCTCGGACGACGAGATTGTGGCGCTGATCGGGGCGCACGCGGTGGGCCGGTGCCACCCGCAGAACAGCGGCTTTGACGGCCCGTGGACGTTTGCGCCGACGGTGCTGACCAACGACTTCTACAAGCTGCTGCTGGAGAGCAAGTGGCAGTGGCGCAAGTGGGACGGCCCCAAGCAGTACGAGGACAAGGAGACCAAGAGCCTGATGATGCTGCCGGCCGACATGGCCTTTATCCAGGACAAGGCGTTCCGCAAGACGGTCGAGAAGTACGCGGCCGACAACGACGCCTTCTTCAGCGACTTCTCCAAGGTCATTGTCAAGCTGTTTGAGCTGGGCGTGCCGTTCCCGGAGAACGCGCAACGGTGGGAGTTCAAGACGCTGGACGAGCAGTAGGCGTGGCGTGCAGTCGGGAGGGTATGATCTTTTGGAGTGATCTAGACCGAAAGGGGGGGGGGGTTTATGTTTTTTTGTGCTTTTTGTCTGCCATAAAACGACCAAGTCGCTTGCCGGCCTGTCTTGGAACACACCCCTGGCAGATCAACACCAGGATACCGGGATGTGCGCAGAGTTGGAGACAAAGTAGACGGATTTCCGAGAGATAGAGCTAGAAATCGAGGATCTGTGCGTCCCTTTTGTTGGCAGACAAGAGAAAGAAAGAATGACCCCGAGATGGTGTTGTCTCGTCCTTTTGCCTAGACCAAACGTTTGGTATTTGCCCGGATTGTGCTTTGCCTCAGTCTCAGTAGTAGCTTGTCTAGTCCGTGGATCACGTGGCGAAAACGTGGAGAGAGAAAAAAAAAAGAAGAAAAGACGAGACAAAGACAAAGACAGAGCTGTCTGAACAGAATTGAAGAAAAAAAAAAGCTTCTCGTTTCTATACTTTGCCACAGTTCTCCCCTTTGAAGGGTTTTTTAGAGTTAAAAAAAAACCCCTGTATTTTTTGTTAAAGCATAGGAGGCCGCTGGAGAGCATCATCGCCTCGCCCCAGCTGAAAGGAAAGCTGCACACTACCGCTGCTACGACTTACCGGCGCGAGCTAGAGAGCTTCGGCGAACGACGCAAAGGCCGATGGCCAGCGTGCATCTGGCGAGCGGGGATCTGGGAGCGGACGTGTGAGGCGGCGTGTTGGCCGAGGACGCCGACTGGTTTCTTTTTTTCTTTTTTTTTTCCCCCTCTTTTTTCGTTTTATTTGTGGACTGTATTTTTTTTTTTTTTTCCTTTTTTTCTTTGTCCCTTTTCAGCCGCATCGGAAAGCTGAACGACACTATCGAATTGGCACATTCGGCCGAAGACGTCCCGTCCTAAATCTACTTGTCGTTAGAATATTGCCCTCCCCCTCTGCATGGTGGAGCCTGTGCAACGGTGGCCAGGGAGAAATGGAAGGCTGTGTGGACGTGCTAGAAAAAGTTCGATCGGCGGTGCTGGCTTTCAAGTCTCAGGGGTAGAGGCAGACTAGGGCGGGCTTGGGCTGCAGCGCGGAACCTGCCGTTGTGAGACAGATCCAGGTGGTCGGGTCGGGGTCATGTAAGGGAGGAATCATGGAAAGGATCGAGAAGAAAGAAAGAAAGAAGAAAAGGTTATTTTTTTTAAAAAAAAAACAAAAAAACAAAACGTGAACAATCGGGAAAAACAAACGAATCAATAAAGACAAAATCAAACAAAACAATCAAACAACGACTATCGAAATTAAACTCACACCCACTGCAACCTGGCTTGCCGGTGCGCCCAGCGCAATGGAAAAAAAGAAAAAATGATAAGAAGAAAAAAAAAAATTAAATAAAAATACAGCAGCCATAGTTCAGATGAACACCGAGGAGGTCAATCTACTCCATATTACTGCGCAAGATACTCCGGTGTACTTGGTCGTTCGTCAGCCGGATGTCTGCTGGGTCTGCTGGGTCTGCTGGGTCTGCTGGACCCTGCATCAGAACAGGGTCCCCGCCGATCGGGGGACGTGGTCTGCGCGCGACAAGCTCGCCAGCGCGCGGGCCAGCGCTGGCTCTTGCCTCGATTTAGCGTTAGACGCTGCGCGGTGGCGCTGTTGGATGCTGTGGCGCCATCGGATGGCAAGCAACGTCGAGTAATTCCATATGCCGTGGGCGGGATGGTCGTGTTGTCCGCGCTGGCCGCACCAGGGATCCCTCACACAGCGTTATCTGGGGGGGGGGGTGCAGCGGCGGCACCTCGGACGCACTGGCACTGGTCGGCTTGATGCAACAGGCGAAAGGCAGAAAAGTACGCCGTGAGCGGAAGCGCCACAAAGAGGAGAGGAGAGATGGCCAGAGGTGGACGGGAGGGGGAAAAAAAGAAGAAGGAAAAAAAAAGAAAAAGGAAAAAAAGATGGGCGAGACCGTCGACGCAGCCAGCCGGGGCAGCCGGGGGCGTCAGCTGGGCGTGGAGGCCCGAGAGAGGTTCGTTTCTATAAAGAGTCTATGATCCCCTCCCTGGTCTTGGCTCGTTCAGCCATCGCCCACTACACTGCCCCAGGTCCCAGGTCCCAGCTCCCAGCTCCCAGCTCCCAGCTCCCAAACATGCGTTTCTCCAACATCCTCACGGCCGGGCTGGTTGCCAGCACGGCCTCGGCCCTGCCGGTGGTCAAGAAGTCGACGACGCCGGCGGCGATCCTGCAGAGCCTGAAGAAGTACGTCGTGTTGAGCTGCTGCTCCTCTGCTTGCCTTGCCCATTTCTGACCAACGAACCAGGACTGCCGAGTACTTTGTGGAGCACCTGCCGCACTTGACGAGCAAGCCGGCGACGTACACGCGCACCAACCCGTGGTCGAAGCAGCCGTCGAACGAGTACCTCAACTGGACGACGTTCAAGGCCAACGGCGTCAACCTGGGCAACTGGCTGCTGCTCGAGTACTCGAGCAACCAGGTGTGGTGGGACGAGCAGGTGCCTGACTCGGTCGAGAAGGACGAGTGGAGCTTCTGCGAGTACCTGGGCCCGCGCTGCGGCCCGCTGCTGGAGGAGCACTACGCGACCTACTACACGACGGCGGACATTGACAAGCTCGCGTCGGTCGGCGTCAACCTGCTGCGGGTGCCGATGACGTACCAGGCGTGGGTGGACGTGCCGGGCTCGCAGCTGTACCACGGCAACCAGCTGCTCTGGTTCAAGCACCTGACCGACTACGCCATTGCGCGCTACGGCATGCACATTGTCGTCGACCTGCACTCCCTGCCGGGCGGCTGCAACGGCCTGGACAACGGCGAGGCCCTCGGCCACTACTACTGGTGGTACAACCAGACCAACCTCGACTACTCGCTGCAGATGGTCGACCGCGCCATCCACTACATCCAGGACAGCGGCCACCCGCACATGTACACCCTGTCGCTGATCAACGAGGCCATCACCAACTACACCGCCATCGGCACCAACGCGACCGTGTCCACCACCGGCGTCGACTACATGCTGAGCTACCTCGACAAGGCCCGCGCCATCATCAACAAGGTCAACAGCAAGGTCCCGCTCATGTGGCAGGACAGCTGGATGGGCGAGGAGTTCTGGGCCGAGCGCCTGCCCAAGGACGCCAACATCGTCCTCGACCTGCACATCTACTTCTTCTCCAACCTGTTCAGCGACGCCTACTCCAAGTACTTTACCTACTCCGTCTGCGGCGCCGGCGACTACTTTGCCGGCGACGGCACCTTCCCCGTCTTCATTGGCGAGTGGAGCAACGAGATCCTCTACAACAACTCCCTGGCCGACCGCAAGACCAACTTCGACACCCAGCGCTACGCCTACGCCACCTGGGCCTCCGGCAGCGCCTTCTGGAGCTCCAAGCAGTACGGCAACGAGTCCGTCAGCGGCGAGGGCAAGCGCACCGACTACTGGTGCTACGAGTGCATGCTGGACGAGGGCGTCATCACCGAGGCGACGACGGAGTCGTACTGTTGATCAACGAACGCGCACGGGTCGTGTACGAAAGGCTGTACAGTAATGCAAGGTGTTTTGGAAAGATATGTGAATAATAGAAATGTATAGAATATATATGTGTTCCTGAATGCCTGGAAGATACAGCAGCAGTGAATCAACAGAATAAATGTCCCAAAACGGCAATGTGAGGTTATCCTTGTGTAACACCACCCACCCACAGGGCTGGTCACGTGACGCCGCGATCGGAAAATCGAGAAAAACGTAGACCGACCGACGACCTCCATCCAATATCCCCCCCCGACAAACGCCAACACATCGACCATGGCCACACTCCGGCGAGCTGCTGCCGCGGCACAGTGTCCTGTGCGGGCTCTGGCATTGCCACCAACCATTTGCAGAGCATGGCAGGCCCAATCCCGGCGAGCTACCGTGCCGTTCCGGTGGTCCTCTTCCTCTTCGTCCTCTTCGTCCTCCTCGTCCTCCTCGTCCTCTTCGCCGTCTTCCACCACTGCCTCCTCCGCCACGCCCAAATCCCCCACATCTACGCCCTCTCCTCCGCCTCCTAGCGCCGCCGCCGCCGCCGTCCTGGACCGCTACCGCAGCCGCCTCGACGAAAAGGCGCGCCAAACGGGCGTTTCCGACCTGGACGCGCTGCGTGCGGCCTATGCCGACAAGATTGCTGCGCAGCGGCGCCGCGATGCGGTGGTGCCGCCGTCCGTGCGCAAGGAGGCGAAAGCAGAGTCGGCGTCGGGGTCAGAGGCCACGTCTGAGCCGGAGGCCAAGTCGGAACCCGCGTCCGCGCCGCCGGCAACGGACGCCCAGCAGCCGACGCCCGCCGGCGGCGTGCGCCCCCTCTCGTCCCTGATCGACGTGGACAAGGCGCGCGCGCTGACGCCCGAGGCGCTGGGGGCCGTGTGGCGGCTGCGGTTTGCGGCGGACGCGCGGTCGCTGTGCGCCGTGGTGCCAGCGGCCACGTACGCGGCGATGGAGGCGGCGGCGCGGGCGCGGCCGCACTTTGTGCTGCCGGTGCCGCATCCGGAGCAGGGGGCGGAGGTGCATTTTCTGCAGTGGACGTTCGGGGAGGCGACCGCCGGGGCCGCCGGGGCCGCCGGGGCCGCCAGCACGGTCCTGTTCACGCAGCTGGCCGAGTACAAGCTGCGCGGCGAGTTCGCGCAGCCGCACACGACCGTCACGCACTACACGGACCTCGCGGCCGAGACGGGCGTCGTACTGATGCAGGGCCAGGTCGTGGACGGGCGCGGCGCCAGCGTGGACGACGCCCAGTGGCTGACCATGTGCCTGCAGCGCTTCTATGGGGCCTGGGTGATCCCGGGCAGCGAGCCCAGCAGCCGGGCCGACGACCACGGCGACGGCGGCGCCCGCGCACGGCGCCGGCAGCTGCTGCAGTGGTTCGCGGCGGGCGACCCGCAGTTCAGCCTGGAGAAGCTGATGGAGGAAGTCGAGACGCTGGCGTAGGAATGCATGCACGACAGGAGGACATGGGCCAAAAAAAGGAGAAACGAAATATGTATATATATATATATATATATATATAAACAGGCTCTTGCCGCTGCAAAGGATGGAAGGGGCGCGAAGGGTATCTATCAGACAGGGCTTCCTAGGAAAAGTTGAGAGAGCACGAAGAGAAACGAAAGAACAAAAAAGGAAAAAGGAAAAAGGAAAAAAGGAAAAAGGAAAAAAGGAAAAAAGGAAAACAGGAAAAAGAGAGACAGCTCCTCCCCAAGGACAAAGCAAAAAACACAGTCGTCGTCAAGGCAAGGCGTCGGCCGTTCAGACATTCAAGGGCGGGATCGATCGACGCAGAATGGGAGCGAAAGAGAGAGAAAAAGGAAGAGAAAAGAAAAAAAGAAAAAGAAAAAGAAAACCCCTTCAAAAGAAGGAGTCACGCCGCCACCGCCCGCCGCTCCGGCCGGAACACGGCGCTCGTCAGGTAGATCTCCACCGCCTCAGCCGGCGACGCGGTCCCGCTGCGGGACACCGGCGGTGTCTGCGCGGCCGGGGCCGTCGATGTCGCCGTCGATGCCGCCGTCGATGCCGCCGTCCGTGCCCTGCTCCCGCTCCGGCCGCCACCGCCGCTCAGCAACTCGTGGCTGTGTGCCCGGTGCAGCTGCTTGCGCGCCTCGTCGGCCGGGGCGTCGTCATCGTCGTCATCATCGTCGTCGTTGCCGCTGGCCTCCGTCGGTTGGCCCCGCGGGCTGCTGCGCGTCGGCGACGCGTTGCCGTTGCCGTTGCCGTTGCCGTTGTTGTCGCTGGTACCGCTGGTACCGCTGGTGCCGCTGCCGCTGCCGCCCATCTCCGTGATGTGGTGCTCGACGTCGGCCAGCAGCGCGTACAGGTCGTCCCCGGCGTAGACGCGGATGCTCTCGACGTCGTCGCGGCGGGAGGCGGTGGCGGCGGCGACGTCGTCGTCGTCTGCGGTGGCAGCGTCTGGGCCTGTGATGGTGGTGGTGGTGGTGGTGGTGGTGGCGGCGATGGTGCCATCGGTCGCTGCTGGGACGGCATGCCGCAGCGCTGCGGCGTCCTCCGCCTCTACCGCGAGCGATGCCAGCGCCTCCTCGACCAGCGGCTGCTCGAGGATGGTGGACGGCACCTGGGCGGCGGCGGGCCGCTGCGGCGGAGGTTGCGTCGTCGTTGCCGTTGCGGCTGTAGTTGTCGCCGCCGCCGTCGCCGCCGCCGCCGCCGCCGCCGCCGTCAAGGACGACGTCTCCGGCCGGTCAAAGACGACGCCCATGGCGAGCTGCAGGGACTCGCTGACCCCAAAGAGGGATGCCGGCGGGGCCGTCGTTGTCGTCGTTGTCGTCGTCATCGTCGTCGTGTTGGACAGGCTGGCTGCATCTGCCGTCACCGGCGTCGTCGACGACGACGTCGACGCCGATGCGGACGCCCCGTCGGCATCCACCCCCAGCGTCGCCGCCGCCGCGACGTGCTCCAGCAGCTTCTGCCGCACGCGCGTGCGCCGGTTCTCGGCCTGGTCCAGCTTGGCAGCCCAGTCGTCCAGCGCGGCGTCCAGCGCGGCCAGCGCCTCCTCCTGCTTCAGCATGGACGTGTGGCTGAAGCGCGCCACGCGCGGCGACCGCAGGTACTGGCAGATGCGCGCGTGCAGGTTGCGCCGCCCCGCACGCAGCGACGTGTGCGTGCGCCGCAGGTACGCCGCGCGCTCGTCCAGGCTGCGCAGCTCGTG
>PCDN01000008.1:911020-928346 GCA_002778105.1 Ceratocystiopsis brevicomis
CTCGCCAGCATCAGCTGCTGCAGCTCCGCGTGCCGCGCCACCAGCGCCGCCCGGCCCGTCGCCGACTCCGCCAGCCGCGGAATCAGCTTGTACGCCTTCTTCTGCAGCTGCGCGTCCTCCGTCTGCCCAATCGCCAGCGCCGCCATCGCAAACAGCGCCGAGTAGCTCTCGCGCGGCAGGTGCAGCGCCATGGCAATCACCAGATCCATCAGCGTGTGGCTCGTCGCCGGCACCGTCTGCGACGACGACGCCGCGGCAGCCGCCGCTGCAGCTGCCGCCGCCGGTGCCTTGGCCTTGGCCTTGGCCTTCGCCTTGGTCTCCAGCTCCACCGCCAGCAGCTTGCACACCTCGTCAAACGACTGCACCAGCGCCGCCTGCGGCGTCACGCTCAGAAACGCGTTGATCGTCTGCAGAATCGGCCCGCGCGACTGCGCCAGCGTCTGTCCGTACACGTTGAAGAGCACCGCCAGGTACTGGCTGGCAAAGCCGCCCAGGTGCGCCAGGTTGGCGCGTGCCTCGGCCTTGGAGATTCGGCACTGCACAAACAGGTCGTCGTCGTCGTCGTCGTCGTCGTCGTCGTCGTCACCCCCCGCCCCCTCCCCCCCCTCCGCGCGGAGCTCCAGAAGGGCTTGGTTCGACTCAATCAGCGTCTTCAGCGCCCGGCAAATGTCCAGCCGCAGCCCGACCTGCTGGTACAGCAGGTTGGCCAGCAGCTCGCCAAACGCGCCGTCAAACGACGCCTGCAGATCCAGCGGCAGGTCGCAGAAGCCCGGCAGGATCGACCAGATCTGCTGCACAATCGTCTCAAAGATCTTGGTCTCCGTCGTCTTCTCGGCCGCGCCATGGTCCAGCACCCGCTGGTACAGCGCGTTGCTCAGCGGCACAAACTCCGCCTTGAAGTCCGCCAGCCGCGCGTTCGTCGTGTAGTCGCGGAACAGCGGCAGCAGCCACGCCCGCCCCGGCGCCTCCGCCGACGGCCGCAGCAGGTTCAGCGGCAGCACCCCCAGCACCGCCGCCGGACCCATCGCCCGGATCGCGTGCCCCAGCAGCCGGTCCACCTCCTTCTTGGCCGCAAACGTGTCGCTGCCGCGCATCGCGCCCAGCGTCCGCGTCACCTCCAGCAGCACCGGGTCCGCCCGCCACCGCAGCGCGTCGTACAGCGCCGCCAGCACGTTGTACACCTCCGCCGCCGCCGCCTGGTACCGCACGCCCAGCAGGTCGCCTGCCGCCGCCGCCAGCTTGCCCAGCACCTTCTCGTCGTACACCGACGGCTCCAGCACCACCTGCTGCGGCACGCAGTTGGCCAGGAACGACACCAGGCACTCCGCCGCCGACACGCGGATGTTCGCCGCCGGCGACTCCAGGTACGGCGTCACCATGGCAAACAGCTCCGGCAGCCGGTAGAACGTGTCCTCCGGCTCCACCTGCGCCGCCACGTCGTACCCGCGCGACACAATCGCAATCCACGGCGGCAGCAGCTGCGTGTCGTTGGCCGCCGGCCGCAGCTCGGCCAGAATCTCCAGCAGCCGGTGCAGCTTGGACGCCGCAATCTCGTCCGTCATGCCCTGGAAGATCATCTCAAACACCTCCAGCACCGCCACCGACATGTAGTCGCTGCCCGTCCGTGCGATCCCCAGCAGCTGCTCGCACAGCGACTCAATCTTCTTCGTCGGCCACCCGCTGCTCGACGCCGCAATCGCCCGCACCAGCTGCAGCGCGTGGATCAGCTCCGGGTCGTGCGCTGCGTGGGCCGCCTGCGCGCCGCTGCCGCCGCCACCGCCCCGGTGCTGCTGCTTCTCCTTCTTCAGCTGGTCCGCGCGCCGCTCGGCCAGCTCCTTCAGGCTTGCCATGGCCGTCTCCGCGCACATCGCGCTGGCCGGGTGGTCCAGCGTCGGGCCCGGCGGCGGCGTGTCGAGCACGTTCTTGAGCGCCTCGAGCGCCCGCTTGCGCACCTTGGGACGATGGTCAACCGCCAGTTTCAACAGGCCGGCCACGGCGCGCCGCGGGCTGATCTGCGCTGCAGACTGGTCCCAGGCAGCAGCGTCCTGGGCCCGGAGCAGCGACTCCAGGCAGCCAATGGACGACCGCAGCAGCGCGGCTTCGGCCGCCTGGGACATCAGGACAGGCGCCAGCGACGAGAGGATCTGGGTGAACTTGGCCCGCAGCAGGCCGGCGGGGGCGTAGGGCGTGACGAGGTCGAGGAGGTAGATGATGGAGGTGTCGAGGCTCTTTTTGGACGCATCCTCGCCAACCGACTGGCTCAAAAGCGCCAGAAGCGCCGCAAAGTAGGCCGTCGGTGTGGGTTCGGCATTCTGCTCCTTAAAGGTGGACTCGACAGCATTCAGGACAATGGCGGTCTGGGATGTTAGTAGAAGGACAGGCGAAAGAAAAGAAAGAAAGAAAGAACAGAAGACAAGAAAATACCTGCTGCTGGCTCTCCAGATTCGGAGACCGGATCTTGTCGAACCGCTCTTGTAATGTGAGTTCTGCCATGGTGTAGGTGTGGTATCGGCGACAGAAGCCGAAGACAAGATCGCGATGTAGAGAGGAGAACGATGCCTGAAGAACCGAAGAAAAAAAATACGGCACTTCCAACTTTTTTTTCTTTCGTTATCTAATCAGTGAAAATTGTGCCCCTCTTCGAAAAAGGCGGAGAGCGGGTTAAAGTGGAGAAGCGGGTTGTCGCCCATCTGACAGGCCGTCTTCTACTTGAACAGCCAGCAGATACTCGGCTAGAAGCAAAGAAGGATGCGGCAGGGGGGAGGCGAAAACCAAACGATTCGATTGAAGAAAAAATAAAAAGCAAAAAAAAGGACAACAGAGTGCAACCCAAACTCCTCTTCTACCGCCCTCTATGAAAACTCGTTGTCGGCCTCCTCGATCTTGGACTTCACCTGCAGCAGAATCGTCGTCTTCCACCGGTCCAGCTTGGTCATCTGGTCGTACTGGAACAGCTTCTCGGCAAACTTGTCGGCGTCGCCGGCCTCGACCGACTCGGTGAGGTCGGCCAGCAGCTGGTGCTCGCGCGTGGCCGTGAACGTCGGGTCCAGGTCGCGGTACTTGTCCAGGGCGCGCTGCGTCGAGATGATGTCGCCCGTGGCCAGGTGGCAGAGCCCAGCCTTGAGGAAGTAGTCTTTGACAGAATAGCGCATCAGGTTGTTGGAGATGGATCCCTGCGCAATGCGCTCAAACAGCTCGATCGACTTGTAGTAGTCGCCCGCGAGCGCCGCGAGGTCGGCCACCTTGAGCCAGTTTTTGTTGGCCAGGCTGGACGGTTAGCGGAGAACGAAAGGAGGAGCGGGAAAAGGAGAGAAAGAAAAGAAAAAAGACACTCACGCTTGCGCTCCGTCGCTCTCGTACCATGCGCCGGCGTTCTCGTAGGCCTCCACCGCGCGCTTCGGATCGCCCAGCTCCGTCTCGTACAGCTCGCCCAGGTCCTCCTTCTGCTTCGCCGCCCGCCGGAAGTTGCCTCGGCCCGTGTAGTGCATCACCGACATTTCGAGACACCGTGCCGCGTCCTCGGGGCTGTCTTTGCGGTACACCTTGAAGGCATCGGCCAGAGTGTTCGCCGCGTCGTCCGGTTCTTTCAGGCTGTCCCTTTGGATCTGGGCGGCCACCTCAAAGGCCTTTCCGGCTTCAAGATCTGTAGGATGACAACCGTGGTTAGCAAGCGCCCGTTGCGCTCCATATCCTGCCCCTGGTCGCCGACGTACTTGATCGCTGCAGGCGAAAAGCATTGCCTGCCTGGATGTACAGGTCGGCGGCATCCATGTACTTCTGCTCGCGTCCGCCGAAGAAGCCAAACCCCGTGCCAGCGCTCGCGCGCATCTTATCGGCCTGTGTAGAGAAGCAGTTAGTAATTGCGAGGCAGCGGTGCGACGGAAGAAAGCTGTCTGCACAGTACCTTTTGCAGCAAAGCACGTGGATCCTGCGACATGGTGGCGGTTGGTGCGAAGAAGTCGTAGAGATGACAAGGTGAACAGAGGCAATAGAAAGGGCGTTCGGAGGTCACCTGGCCGTTGCCGTTGCTTTGGTGCGCGTTGTGGTCGGCGATGGATTATGCAAAGAGAAGCCTAGCGAAGGACAGGCGAGCGAGCTATGACGCCGCTTGTCCCGCTCCGAAACCATTTCCGACACAGCGGGGGGGGCACTCCGTACGGCGCACAGTGCGCAAGAACGCCTGCAAAATCGTGTCGGACATTTTGTGTATCTTACAACCCTTTCTCTCAATCGCCTACAGCCCACGATGTCACAATCAGTCATGTTCTCGGCGGCGGCGGCGGCAGCAGCATTGGCAGCACGGAGGAGTGCTTCATTGCGGCCGCAATGCTACCGCTTTTATTCCGAGAGCGCTTCAAAACCCGATGCCAGCGACACGATTGCGCAGACACCCTCCGCAGACGTGAATGAGCTTCTCAAGCGCCCAACCTGGTCTGTGCAGTCTTTTTTTTCCGACGTCAGTGCTTCCGGAGACCGTCCAGACGAGGTCTCGCCGGAGCAGCTCCGGCACCTGCTGCGGCTGTCGGCGTTGCCGCGGCCCTCCTCGCCTGCGGACGAGGCGGCACAGCTTGCCACGCTACGCACACAGCTGAATTTCGTGCGCAGCATCCAGAGTGTTGACACCACCGGCCTGTCACCGCTGCAGGCCATTCGCGACGAGACGCATGCCGCCTGCGAGGAGCAGACCATTGGCATCAAAACAGTCGAACACGTCCTGCTCCAGGAAGAGGCTTTTGGGCACAACAGACGACCGCGCCGCATCCGCACGAGTGCCGAAGAAACATCAGACGCCGAAAACTGGGATGTGCTCAGCATGGCCACGCGCAAGGCCGGGCGGTTCATTGTGGTCGAAGGCGTTGAGAAATAAACAGCAGAGTTTAATATGAAGCAAACTGCTCGGCAAAAATGTGCATTGCAGCGTTAGGTAAGAGCAAGCCTTTTTTTCAATTCATGAAGTGATGCGAAGCCCGGCCACGGGCAAGGAAAACGAAGACGACAAATGCAAGAACGAAACAAGGTGAAACTGGAAGAGCATCCCGTTAACAATGAACACATACAGACAGACACACACCCAATGACACACCATACACAGCTTAGAACAACCAACTCATACGCCATATCGCGCCCCCTGTATGTTTAGTGGGCAATGCTGAGGGCTTGGAACTGAGTCTCCAGCTTCTTCTGTCCTCCCCTCTTGCGTCTTTTCTTGGTCACCATTGACCCGCGCTGGTCGGTGGTTGTGTCAGCCTGCGTTTGCGGCTTCTGCTCCTGCTTCGTCTCGGCACTGGCCAAAGCCTCTTCAGAGTTACACATTTCATTCATATCGAGATCCTCCCAACCGACGTCTTTCAAAATTCGGCCGACCAGTTGAGCATATCGCAGGTGGCTGGTGATCGGTTTAGTTGCGTCAACATTTTCAATGCCATAGACATGGTTGATACGCTGCAGTCCGGCGACGCCGTACTGGACACAGCCGGTCCGATGGAGGAAGCCCAGCATGCAGTCGTTTTCCGAGAACACGTTGATGACCCGCCCAACCACAACGCTTCGCATAGCTGTCCAAACGCTGTACGACGAAGGAGCCGGAGTGCCCATCATAATCACGTTCTCAACCAGGCCGAATATCCGCCGCTCCGACAGGCTCATGAGACACGTGTAAATGACACGAGCACCCAAGCCGTATCCCAGCAAAGAGACGCCGCGCTCTCCCGGGACCTTGTGTGCGATTGCGTCAGCAAGCGCTATGCCGACCTTATCTGCTCGGACCATTCCGACGCTCCATGGGTTGTCGACAATTTTGCTGATTTTGAGCAAATCTGCCGGCCACTGAAACGATTTCAAACTTTCGAAAACTGAGTTGGTCAGCGATGCGTTTCAGCAAACAAAACCCTCAAGGAAGAAGGGCGTGGTACCATTCCGATTCATAAACTGCCGCTTTGCATTCTGCCAAGCTAGGCTGTGTGCGACGGTGTCGAGCGAGATGCCTACTTTGGCCATCGTCTCCTTTTCCCAACCAAGGGCATATGCCTCGCTTTTCGTCCCCAAGACATGCCAGGGCAGGCAATCGTCCTCGTCGTTCTGCAGCCAGCCACTAATCCCAATTGTGAGCCGGAGCCCTCTATCTTTCGGGCACAACATTCTGTCGTCGCCCGTTTCGGTTCCCTCCCTGGCTCCATGCAGGGGCACCAAGACAACGTCTTGGATTTCCCTAGTGAATGTGTCGAGCGTTTTGGCCGGAGCTCCACGCACCCCGCACATGCCAAAAAAAACACACATGGCAAGACCGCCATCGGCCAGCGTACCAATATTCCCTAGTACAGACACTGCCGCAGCTGGCCCAATGCCCGGCCCCCCTGGCAAGGACCCGATCTTGGCGTCACTTAAGGCAGGTGCCAGAGCGGCTGAGCCGCCCGGGCCTGTGCCGGTTCTTCCCCGCCGCTCCCTCTTCCCATCATCCGATTTCTTTAGCAGGCCTTCCTCAGTCCAGACACTTTCTGCAACAGACGCGAGGCTTTTTGCAACGCGGGCTTCATCATCGGCGACGGTTACCAGAGAAATGTTGATGTGGGCTGCCACACGAACCAGGAGCACACGCGAATAAGCCGGGTAGCTTTCGAGGGATAAAAGAAGCAGAAGCAGCGTGTGCACAAGGAGCTGCCGTTTCGTGATGGGAAGCTGCGAAAGCGTCTGTGGCTGGGCGTCTGTCGCATTTCGCGACGCAACCACCTGGGAAGCTGCATTGGCATCCGATCGGACGTCTAACCGTGGTTAGCAATGTGTGGAGAGGATGCAAAGATGAACAGAAACACCTACTGCTGGAGCTTCCACTCCGTCCAGGGCCATTGAATCTTGCAGAGGATGCCCTGCCAAGAGGACCGCGCCCGGAGGGTCTCCCAGACGATCGAGGGTTTGCGTTGGCTGGGTGTGGAGTGCAATCGTCGGCAACGACGATCTCTGACAGTCTTTTGGCAACGGCAGCTTGCCACCTCTGGAACGCCATGACTGCTTCTTTTTTCAAATCAGCCTGCGTGCCTTCTTCTGGATTGATGCTGCCATGTGCGGGGGGGATGGTTGCATAATCGATGGATGTCACTTGGTCCCGACGGACAGAGGGCTGCTTGGAAGGGCTCGGGGGTCCACGTCTGGCGCTGCTGAGTCCTAGTTTGGCGCTGTCCAGGTTCCCGGCGACGTTTAGAGGTACACGGGTGATGGTCTTTGTGGTCGGCTGGTCAAAGACTTGGCAGATTTGCTGCAGCATGGAGTCAGTGATGGTGGCCACAAGGAGCACCAGCTCGTCTCTCTGGTTGGCCGCCAGCAAAGTGCCAATGTCTGTTTCCCGCCGAATGGCGTAGCCACCGCGGCCGCCGGCGCGTTGCGGATTCCGGGGTGGCATAGCTGCCCTTTCGACTGCGGTTGGTGTTGTTGGCGTTTCCTGTGTCGTCCGTGTTGATAGTGATGACAATTTTGATTCAGAGGTTGTTGGTGTTTGCAAAGTGGTTAAACTGCCTGCTGTTGCAGGCAACGAAGATGAGGGAAGTTCTGGAAAGGACACCATGCTGTTGACAAAGCGCAGAAAGGCACACGATGCCGACAGTTCAGGGAAGGCGCTTCGTCGAGATCGTGTTGGGGAAGGAGCTTTCCAGTATACGACATACCCAGTGAAGCGCGCTGGACTATGCTGGCCAGAATCAGGGAATGGCAGTGTTTGGGAGCAGACCTACAGTATCGAAGGGGGACGCGTGGCGACCCTGTTCGCTGTTTGTCTTGCCGTCTGATACCGCGGCAAAGCAAGAAAGGAAGGAGCGAGCCGACCAGAGCGTCATGTGGGCCGAATGTGCTTTCCTCTTTCGATGCACATCTGCCCCTTTGTGCTGGACCGGGTCGCTCCTTCTTTCTTGGTCTTATATTTTTTTTCTTTATTCTACGGCAGCACGCCACCTCTTTCTTGGTTCTCATTATTGGGACAGTGCTATTCACCTTCGGCCGCGACACACGCCGTGCCTTCTGTGTTTTCTCTCTGCGTCTCATGCCTCCCAACTTAAGCCGATTGTCTGCCATTGCGTGCCGCCCCTTCCTTTGCAGTATGCGATCTTCCACGTACGGCCGCCGCTGGCGCCCTCTGTCCGACCGCGCACAGCGGGCATGGGGTCACACGTGCTTGCTGCCTGAGGGCAGAACGTATAACAGCACGGTGAACGTTTCCAAAGTATACAATACCCTGCCAAGGATATTTGGTGTTGCCAGAAAACTCTCTCGTTTCCCTCTCGATTCTATTTGTTTCCCATTGTTCCTTGTCATTCGTACCGGGAGGTATCTTACCACATACTTACATCCTGCTTTGTTTCCTTTTTTTTTTTCTTATTGATTTTGTTGCCTTCCTTTTTATCGGATTCTTTGGTACAGTCTATGTATTTGGTCTAAAACAACTCACTACTCTCCCATATCGAGATAAGAGTGTCTGCCCTCCATTTTGAGTTTGTTGCCCTTCCTTTCGATGATGTCAATCTGGTGTTAGTCGAATGCCACTAATCCTTGCAGTGAAGATCCACAGACCTCCCTGAGCCGCAGCCTTTTCAGTGCCAAGCCGGGGCCCAAGATCCCTAGCCCGACATCTCGGACGCTAAAATCCGTTAATTCGGTGCCTTATGTAATTTGGGGCTTAAGCCACGTACTCCGTCCTCGTACGAGGTAAGTACTACCCCATTCTTGCACACGACGCAACTCACCAGCATTCTTCCTCCTACACCACCTTGCCCCGAATACCTACAACTCCGCTTTCGTTCTCTAGGTGCCATTACATCTTATTATTCGCTGATCGTGGCGCTGTTACTTTGCCTGATGCCCTCACACTCGATACTTCCTCGACGACATGGCGTCGCCGTCCGTTCCATCGAAGGATGCGGCAGTATCGCCGACTGATTCAAATAACCAGTACCGTTCAGCCCATTTAGACCAGGCTGGTCCTTCGTTGCAACCCAGCCGAATTATACCTCGTCATATTCGCGGCGCGTCCATGGCCGACCTAGTATCGTCTCCACCTTCTTCCGCAACGCCCGCCCACACCCAGTCGGCTGCTCAGGCTGCACAGGGCTCCCATCTTTTTCATGTCACACACGCTTCTTCTCCTCTTCCACGTGGCACTCTCCGGGGGCCGCCAAAAGCGCCACAATCCAGTCGTTCTCGCCAGCCGCGCAGTAACGACCAGCGCCGAGCCCGGACTGCTTCCATTGTCTCCAGCCATTTTGACTCGGCTGGAGTTGATCTTTTGAATCTTGACATGACACAACTACAGGTCGATTCAGACTCATCGGACTCCGACTATCGACGCACTGGTCGGTCTGCGCATACGTCTGCTAAGCAGCACACCCGTTCCCTAAGCAACCCTTTCCCGTCTTTGTTCTCGCCCAAGAAGAAAAAGAAGGGCAAGTCCACCCGACATGTCTCTGGCTTTGACGACTCGGATTCTAGCGATGATGAGCTGCCAGCAACTGTGGGTACTGTCGGTGGTCCACATGCCGTTCCTGCTGGAGAAGCCGGCCGTAAGGCTGGCTTCTCGACTGGTCCGTGCATCACCTGTGGTTCCATGATGCGCTGGGCATGCGGCAGCAAGGTTTTCCGCTGCAGCATCTGCCTGACGGTCAATGACCTTGTTCCGATCAATTCCACGCCGAAATCGCATATAGCGGATGAACCTACGGGTATGCCACTTCCCCATGTGTTTTACTTTGTCCTGCTGCCCAAGTACTGATCTTCCTTTCCCAGTGGCCGACCCCATTTCTGTCCAGGAAACACGCATCCTGGCCTATAGGTGCCTTCGGGCCTACCTTGAGCATGTTTTGCTTGATGTTGTCGACCTTCCCAGCAGCGGTCCTTCTCGGCTACCTCCAGGTAGTGCCCAGCAGCCGCCGCTTTCGGCTGTTCCCAACCTAGACGGACAGGCCCTCGCACGGCCGCCGCACCGCGTGCATGAGCCAGCTAGTTTGAGACCCCAGTCGACATCTCGTGAGCCGCATCACAGTCGTGGGTCTTCTCTCCCGTTTCCTCAACCCAATAGGTCCCCGTTGCCTTCATCTCGCCCCCATCACACGCCTATGCCTTCTTCTTCTATTTCGTTGCCGCAAGTCCCAGACAGTCACCCCTCCGCTGCAGATAGAGTCTCAGACGAGAAAGAGGCAAAACGGATTTTTCTGCCACTCGAAACCTATATTGTCAGTCATTTCTTATCTATGGACTGTCTCGAAAGCTCGTTTGTACCGACCCATCGGCGTAAGGCAAGCCAACCAGAAGACACCGACCAAGCTGCCCAACCAACTACTTCTGCCAGCCTGCAACCTCCTGCCAGAGACAGGTGGACCCCAATCCTCACCAGGAGTTGCCCACTTCCCGAGAGCGATCCCGTTTTCCCCAAGGACGCCTCAAGAAACATGCTTTCGGAAAAGTCCGTGCAAGCTGCTTCCGGCGACCATCAACGCCATAAGAGCGAAGCAGGGATTAGCGGTACCGTGATAACCAACCCGAGCCGGCCAATCTACATCGACTGGCGTGCAGTAGACGCGTGGTATAATGCCATTCTGAACGCGGCGGCGCCATGGACAGACATATACGAGGACCTCGTGGCAAGGGGCGCATGTCAGCCGCTTCCGCGTTTTATGCTGGAAGAGCTCGAAGGCCGCATTCTAGTCGGTCAAAGACACGTGCAGCGCGTGCTCCTCAAAGCCGTTGAGACGGTACTTAAGCGGCCTGGTCGCCGCATTAGCGAATCTGGCGACTTCCGCTTTCTTATCATTTCCCTAGCAAACCCTCTCCTGCACACCAACTGCGCGGGCTTCACGGGGCGATATCAGCCGAAAAGAAACGCTGCGCCGAACCTGTCACAGTCGAAGCGGTCACCACAGGGCGCCGGTCGCGGCACAGGGCCTGTGTCGGGGCAGCATTCCGTCATCATCAAGCGAATTCTGGGGCTGATGTCGAATTCATCAGACGAGTGGCACAATCGGATGATTGCTTGCTTTGCGCAGTTTTCTGAAGCCCGCTTTGTCCAAATGAAGGATCTTGTCGGCAGCTTCCTGGCCTACCGCCTGGTGCGGTACAACGAGAAAAAGGAAGAGACGGAAAAGACCGATTTCACGGACGCGCTGGTGCCCAAGGTGGCGGCCGAGGGCGTGTCGGTCGCGAGCTATCACGCTGCGCTGAGCCAGGCCGCGCACCGGGCGGGAGGGACCACGGGGGCAACGGGGGCGGCAGCTGGGGGAAAGCCGTCCAAACAGACACCCCCAAAGGTCCTCATGCACGGCGACGACTGGCAGATCAAGGCTGCTGTCCGCGTGATGCGCCTACTCTTCGTTGCCAACTTTAGCAAGGAGTTTGCCACCCGACCTGGCTTGGCCCACCCTTCCATATTGCTGTCCAAAGGCGCATCGGCAGCCGAGGTGGCCGACAAAGACGCCGATGCTGGCGCCGGCTCGCGCGCGCGCCGACGTGGGAACTTTTTGCTAACGTCGGACTTCTACATGACGCTGCTGGACAACTGTGATCTCGTGGCGGACTACGAATCATGGGAGAACAGGCGGGCCAAGTTCTCGTTTTGCCAGTACCCATTTCTGCTGAGCGTGTGGGCCAAGATCCGGATTCTGGAGTGGGAGGCGCGCCGGCAGATGCAGAGCAAGGCGCGCGATGCTTTTTTCGACAGCATCATGACACACCGGAACTTTGATCAGTACCTCGTTCTGAACGTGCGACGCGACTGCCTCGTGGAGGACAGTCTGACAAGCGTGAGCGGAGTCATCGGGGCGGGCGGCGAGGACATCAAGAAGGGGATCCGCATTGTCTTCACGGGCGAGGAGGGCATTGATGCGGGCGGGCTGCGCAAGGAGTGGTTTCTGCTGCTCGTGCGGGAGCTTTTCAGCCCGGACCACGGCATGTTTGTGTACGACGACGAGTCGCAGTACTGCTACTTCAACCCGGCGTCGTTTGAGACGTCGGACCAGTTCTTTCTGGTGGGCGTGGTGCTGGGGCTGGCCATCTACAACTCGACGATCCTGGACGTGGCGCTGCCGCCGTACGTGTTCCGCAAGCTGCTGGCAGAGTCGCCGGCAAAGGCAGCGGGCCTGCCGATGGGTCTGCCCCGGCCGGCGGTGACGTACTCGCTGGAGGACCTGGCGGAGTTTCGGCCGAGCCTGGCGCGGGGTCTGCAGCAGCTGCTGGACTACGACGGCGGCGACGTGCAGTCGACGTTCAGCCTGGACTTTACGGTGGCGATGGACCGGTACGGGGCGCAAGAGGTTGTGCCGCTGTGCAGCGGGGGCGAGACGCGGCCGGTGACGGAGGCGAACCGGGCCGAGTACGTGCGGCTGTATGTGCGGTACGTGCTGGAGACGGCGGTGGTGCGGCAGTTTGAGCCGTTCAAGCGCGGGTTCTTCACGGTGTGCGGCTGCAACGCGCTGAGCCTGTTCCGGCCGGAGGAGATCGAGCTGCTGGTGCGGGGGTCGGACGAGGCGCTGGACATTGCGTCGCTGCGGGTGGCGGCGAGCTACGACAACTGGGCGACGCCGGACCCGCTGGCGCGCGAGCCGACGCTGCAGTGGTTCTGGCAGGCGTTTGCGGCGGCGGCGGCGGCGGACCAGCGGCGGCTGTTGGTGTTCATCACGGGCAGCGACCGGATCCCGGCGACGGGGCCGGCGTCGCTGTCGATCCGGATCCTGTGTCTGGGCGAGGACACGGGGCGGTACCCGACGGCGCGGACGTGTTTCAATACACTGACGCTGTACCGGTACGCGTCCAAGGAGCGGCTGGAGCGGCAGCTGTGGCGGGCTGTGAACGAGAGCGAGGGCTTTGGGCTGAAGTGAGCAGCAGCGTCTCCGGTTGGATTCGAGCTTTTGGTTTTGGGAGCACCGCCAGGATGACCGTATTTTTTGTTCTTCTTCTTTTTTTTTTTTTTTTTGCCCCCTTCTCCTCCAGGATATATATATATTACACGGCCTACTGTTGTGTTTGTCCTGTCTATGTGGCCGACTGCTTGACGGCGGCTGCCTCGCCGCGAACCTGGGCCAGGAAGGCCTCCTCGCGCTTGCGGGCCTCGTTGCGGGCGCGGCCGGCGGCGCTGTCTTCGCGGGCGCGCTCCTGGCGTGCGGCCAGGTCGCGCAGACCGGCCGTCTCCTGGGGCGTGGGCGCGACGGGCACGGCGCCTGTCTGGTCGAGGAAGGCGCTCAGGATGGCGTCCGAGTGCAGGCCCTTGATGTCGAGCTGGACGGTGCGCTCGGCGGGCGTGGGCGGCGGCGCGGGCGACGAGCCGAGGAAGGAGGAGCTCGGCTGGACGTCGGGCGTGATGGCGAGGGCGGCGGCGGCAGCAGCAGCAGCCTCTTTCGCGCGGAAATAGATGGTCATCGTCGCCGGACCGACCACCTCCTGATGGCGGTTGACGATCATGGGCACGGCCGGGTTCCAGTATTTTAAGCGCGGCAGGCAGTTGCGCCAGAACAACCTGTGCTGTCAGCCGTCTGCAGCCCCCCTCGCTCTGGCCTCTCTCGCCCTATCCGTACCTTGGCCCGTAGTTCCCGTCGTTCCACGGCTTGGCAAACTCCATGTGTATCCGGGTAATGTCGGCGGGCAAAATGGCGGCGCCCGGTCCGACGCGGAGGTTCAGCAACCGCTGGCCACGTCAGCGGAAAAAAAAAAAAAAAAAAGCAAACCGTGCACGACAAAGCCGGCAAGGGGAAAGAACGCACCGCCGTCAGCTTGTTCATGCGCCGACCAATGGCCACCATCTTTGCTGTTTTTTTTCCTTCTCTTTTTCTCCTTCCTTTTTGACGTTTTTGTCGCCCCTTCTCGTCCCCCTGCGGCAGAACTCGGCTGCGCTAGAAACCAGTGGGCCACCTATAAGAAGAAAGGCACCGGATCGAGAGGGCGTTTGTCGTGGTGTCGTGCGTGGTGCCGTGTCGCCAGGTCATGTCAACTGTCGTCTCGTTGAGAGACCGAGAACGGTCGTCGTCGGAGCTTTTTTAGAGTGGGGCCTTTTCGTGGTGCTTGGTCACGTGTTGAGATTTTCGAGGAAAAAGTCGACTCTTCTCGTCTTCTTTTTTTTTTGGTCCTCTGTTTTTTTCAGCTTTCTTTTTGGGGGGAGGGTTTTTTCTTCTTCTCGGCTTTCCCTTTGATGTCTCAGAAAGGCGGCACATCGCGAGCATGGCTGCGGGCGACTTTTGCCCTGGACTCTACAGGCACGGCGGCCGCGTCGGCGAGGCTACCACCCGTGTTCCTCTGCCCGGCTGTGTCGGCGTCCTTGTCGTACTCGACGTCTTCGCGGCCTGCGGAACCACATGCCGCAACATGTCGGTTCTCTCCAACACATTTGTGGCGGCAACGGCTCTCGTGTGACAGCTTCCGGACGCAAACACGATGCGGCATCACCACCAGCACGACAGCGTCGGTCGACCCAGCGGCGCCAAACGGAGCAGCCATGCCTCTGATGACCGGCCCCGCCGCTTCACAGCTGCCCATATCCACAACGGAACTGACACGACGCCTGCCGCTGCAGTGCCCGGGCTGCGGCGCGTTCTCGCAGACAGCCATGGCCGATCAGCCGGGCTACTATGATTTGGCGCGGCAGTCGACCAGGACCTACCTCGGCCTGGAAGGACCGGGGCAGGGCGCGAAGCAGTCGAAGAAGGAGAGGCTTCAGCAGCGGCGCAGCGAGGAGGACCGCGTGGTGGCGGAGGCCCTGCAGCGGTTGGAGCAGCAGGACGGCAGCATCGACCCGCAGCTGGCCAGCCTGCTCAGCGAGACGGTGGCGGAAGGAGCCGCAGCAGCAGCACCACCACCACCACCACCACCACCAGGGAACACGGTCGAGGAGGGGGCCACTCGGTACCCGCTCTGCGTGCGCTGCCACGATCTGCTGCACCACAGCAGCGGGCAGCCCATCTTCCACCCGGACCTGGACGCGATCCGGGCGACGCTGGCCGAGTCGCCGTACAAGTACAATCACGTGTACCATGTGCTGGACGCAGCCGACTTCCCCATGTCGCTGCTGCCGCGCATCCACGAGCTGCTCGACACGATGCCGCTGCGGTCGCGCAACCGGCGCGCGCGCCACAGCCGGTTCTACGGTGGGCGCCGCACGGAGCTGAGCTTTGTGGTGACGCGCGCGGACCTTCTGGCGCCGCGGAAGGACCAGGTCGACCGGCTGATGCCGTGGATCCGCGAGACGCTGCGCGACGCGCTGGGCCGCGCCGGCCGCCACGTGCGCCTCGGCAACGTGCGCTGTGTCAGCGCGCGCCGCAACTGGTGGACGCGCGAGCTGCGCGAGGAGATCTGGCAGCGCGGCGGCGCCAACTGGCTCGTCGGCAAGGCCAACGTGGGCAAGAGCTACCTCGTGCACCACGTGTTTCCCAAGGGCCGGATGGACGCGAAGAGCGGTAGCAGCAGCAGCAGCAGCGGCAGCAGCGGCAGCAGCGGCAGCAACGGCAGCAACAAGACCAAGGGCGGCGGCAACGACAAGGTGGCCACCCTCCCGCCCATCCAGATGCACCAGACGGGTCAGCCCGGCGCCACAGTCTACGCCATGGACCCGATGCAGCAGCCGGCGCTGCTGGCGCGCGCGGACGGCGGGCCGCCCGAGACGATTGCCGACTTTGACGTTGCCCTCGAGAGCGCGCTCGACGAGACGGCGCTGCTGCCGCCGCGCCCGTGCGAGACCAACTTCCCGGCCATGCCAGTCGTGTCGGCGCTGCCGGGCACGACCGCGTCGCCCATCCGCATCCCCTTTGGCGGCGGCAAGGGCGAGCTGATCGACCTGCCCGGGCTGGCGCGCACCGAGCTCGTCGACTACGTCGACCCGGCGCACCGCGACGCCCTCGTGCTCAAGACGCGCGTCGCCCACCCCGAGCAGATCGTGCTCAAGGGCGGCGCGCGCCAGTCGCTGCTGCTGGGCGGCGGCACCATCCGCATCACGCCGCGGCCGCTGCCGGGCGACGACGGCGACACGCTCGTCTTTCTGGCCTACAACTTCACGCCGCTGCCGGCGCACCGCACCGCAACCGACAAGGCCGAGGCCCTCCAGGCGCAGACGAGCGCGCTGCGCGTCCCCAGCATCGCCGCCGAGGGCGCCGGCGCGCACGCGCGGCTGGCCGGCTCGTTTGCGCTGCGCCACGACGTCACCAAGGTGCGTGCGGGCCCGATCACGCGGCGCGACGCGGCCAACATCCGCGTGGACCGGCTGCCGTACCGCGTGGTGGCGCTGGACGTGCTGATCGAGGGCTGCGGGTGGGTGGAGATTGCGGCGCAGGTGCGGACGCGGCATCTGTTCCGCAAGGGGACGCCCTCGGCGGCGGCAGCAGCAGCACCGGTGACCGGCACCACCAGCAAGAACGGCATCCTCCAGACGCTGGACCTTTCGGGTCCGATCCCGGACGACATGGACGAGGATGCGGCCACGCGCAAGAAGCGGCTGCGCAGGGCGAAAAAGGCGCCGACGGTCGACACCAATGCCTGGGGCGACGTTGCAGAGGAGAAGGAGGGCACTGCCAGCGATGGCGGCGACGGCAAGGACGACGACCTCAACTGGCCCGTCATCGACGTCTACAGCCCCGCGGGCCGGTTCGTTGCCGTGCGGCGGCCGCTCAATGCCTGGACGCTGGCGCAGCCCAAGGCGTCGACCCGGCGCAAGCGGCTGCGCGCCCGGCCCAAAAAGAGCATGAAGGGCGTCAAGAAGCAGCTAAAGGCGGCGCGGCGGGCGGCGACGGAGTGAGGTCGTGTCGACAGAGCCTCGCGACAACAGCACAAGTTGTAGGCCCCATTGAAATGGATTATTGTATGATTCTGATTGGCTGCGTGATGTGCACCTTGATGGCTGCAGCAATCTGTGTGAGCCAGTGGGGCTTGGCTACAGGGGCAAATAGCGCTCGCCCGCCCGCCCGCCAGCAGCTTTGCTTTGTAATTTTCCAGGTTCAAACGGCGCCGAGCAGCGCCAAGTTGACACGTCGCCGCAATCGCCCAAAAAAAAAAGAGAGCCATGCGAGAAGAGTCTAGAAGAGCCTTCCTTCGATCCGCTTCACACGTTTTTGCAAAGCGCCGGCAGCGGAGCACCCTCCCACTTCTTTTCTTCGTATTCTCGGGGTTTTTTTTCTTGGTTGTGTCTTTTTGCCCTTCTGTCCTTTCAGTTCTTCTCCACTACCATCACGATCGTCGTACCGTGACTTGAATCCCTTCCCTTTTTCTTCTCTTCTGTCTCTCGCTTTCCGCCGGCTGCTGCTCGGTTCTCCTGCTTGTCTTTCTTCCCTGTCTCCCCCTTCCGGGGTCCTGGACGCATCCCTGCAACGACGCCCCCTCCCCC